>CM045883.1:82104808-82308465 GCA_025169545.1 Anguilla japonica | reverse complement strand
CAAAACTGCTGATCTCACGCCCAATCTCAAGAAACCCTGTCTGGATACCTCTCACCTTTAACAATTAGAGGTTAGAGGAGAGAGAGACAGTCCGGTGGAGTTCAGACAGTTTCTGCAAACAAACAGAGATTATTTTGTCCCGTCTGTGTCACTTCCGAGTGAGAGTACTGCTGGCATCCCGCTTGACTGCCACTTATCCCCGCATCTATTTTCTTTGATAATTGTTGAAACTGCACTGAATCTCTGGACCACCGCTACATCTCTCGTTCCATCGACTACTGATTACTAAGGATATCTTCTGTGGAAAAACCAGCACCCCTGCTTGCACTCAGTTTCCCCCTCAGCTTAGTTCAGATCAGTCCCAGCTACCATCCACCTGTGTTGCCCTGGCTAATGTTGCCTTTCCCTGGATGCAGTCTTGCCTACCCTCACCGTGTAAGATAACCGGACAGACTGTAGTCCCCTCAGTTTAACAAAACTGCTGCTCTCCCTCTAGAAGCCTTGTCTGGATACCTCTTACCTCAACAGTTAGAGGTTAGAGGCATATCTCCAACCTCTCTTTCTTCACCAAGACCCTGGAATACATTGTTGCATCCCAACTTCAAAATGGTAAATGGACTGCATTTATATAGCGCTTTTATCCAAAGCGCTTTACAATTGATGCCTCTCATTCGCCAGAGCAGTTAGAGGTTAGGGGTTAGGTGTCTTGCTCAAGGACACTTCGACATGCCCAGGGCGGGGTTTGAACCGGCAACCCTCCGACTGCCAGACAATCGGTCTTACCTCCTGAGCTATATCGCCCCAACTTCAAGCCTTCAGGTTGTGCCGTACTCTCTTTGAACCCCTCCAATCTGGATTCTGCCCACATCACAGCACGGAAACTGGCCTAGTCAAAGTTCTGAATGATGTGCTCGTGTCTGCTGATTGCTGCACCCTCAGCATCCTAATCCTACCCAGTCTAAGTGCAGCCTTGAATCACAGCACCCTATTGGAAAGGTTGCTGCACACAAGCATGCAAACACGAACTCCTGCTGGAGAAAAATAGTCGCTGGTGTAGGGCAGTACCTTGCTGGCGCAGTCGAACCCCGTCCCCAGGGAGGCGAGCGTCATGACAACGGCGCGGCTGTCGTTGCACTTGACGGCGTAGAAGGGCGTGACGCGGGGCAGGGCACGCACCCACCTCAGGTGCCTTCTTCAGGACCTCCCCAAGTCCGCCACGTAGAAGGCGTCTTGTCGTCCTGGGGAACGGTGAGAGGTGACTTCAAGGACACCGAGCATGAAACACAACCGGCAAAGAATTCAACGACATCATCAAAACACCAACGGTGAGGCAAGACGCCAAACCGCAGATGTCAAATTTTTGTCAGAGAGATGTGCAAGTCTCTGCTGGTTTCAGGTATTCACTTCAAGAGACTGAATGGCAAAAGAGTCCACACACATTGTTTAAAAGACCTAAACTGACTGCTTATTGAAACCTCTGAACCTCTGAAAACACTGCAGCTTTCGATGAAAATTTGAGATTTCACTGCACACACTCACTCACCGACATGGACGACTCGTTGATCCTCTGCTCAACAACATCACGAGCACAGAACCCCTCCTCCAGGAAAGTGAAGTCAAAGTCCTCTGGAGTGTAAGAGTTCATGGTCTCGCAGGTTCTTTTACTTCTTTTTAAGAAACTGGTTTCAAAACTACCTGCAGAGACAAAGGAGAAATGCTGAAAATAAAACTTCTGCGCTTATCCTAATGTACTTCAAAGTTTTATCAATGAAGGAACAACTTCTTTGACTAAAGACGGCATGCCAGCCCAAATAAATTATCTGCCAGCCAATTGTGTGGAGCTATGTAAATGCAAATTGAAATCGGGAATTAACACGTGGATGATTATGCAAACTTTGTACAGGTACAGAGCAGTCAGGCCGGTTCTCCGGTGGAATTGTAACCTTTCAGATAAGACTATAGGGCTGGGCCTGCCGAGAAGTATTTATTCTGCTATATCAAAACTAAGCAATCTGTTAGCCAATAAAACACTCTTTTTACAATTATATACATTTAGATTCCTTGACATACACACACACACAATACAGTAGCCAAAAAACGCTTCCAGAAAAAAAAAATTTACTTGCATATAGCAAAAACAGACTCTCCAACCATTTGTTGGAGTCAAAGAGGCTCCCTGTAAAATGTTCATTGTGGAGGCGCCCCCAACACAGAACGTTGACTGAGGTCATTTCTTGCTACGCCAAGCTTGTACTTAAACTTGCAACCACGTTAAAACTAACGCATGTGTTTCTGAACAAAACAACAAAATGGGATTCAACAGACAAATGTGAGGAGGCTTTTGGAAGAGTTCAGATGGCCCTTTCACAGTTCTGACATTCTGTCCCCATCCAGCATGTGATATCTCACCATATGATGGGGGTGCCATGGTCTCACACATAATACCTTTGGGTGAAGAGGGTCCAATCGCTTTTCCGTGAAGGACTCCAACGAGAGCAGAGAGTAATTATGCGCAGATTGAGGGGGAAGCACTCGCCATCATGTTCCGGAGATAAAAAATTCTATCGAAACCTTTTTGGCAGAGAATTTACACTCCTCACAGGCTATCGACCACTCGCCTCCGTTTTTGGACCCCGCACAGGTAATCCATTACTGGCCGCCGGCCGTTTGCAACGATGGGCTCTGAAACAGGATATGAGGTACAGGAAGTCTGAACTGAATGAGAATGCGGATGGACTCTCAAGACTCCCACTGCCTGTGGCATGCCCTGAACCAGCAGAAGCTGAGATTTTCTATTTCAAAGAAGTGGCAGCTGCTCCAGTGACCTCCTCAGTGCACGTGAAGAAACACATACACCTTGATCCTGTCATGTCAGAGGTTATGGACAACATCACTTCTAGAAGGGGAGAAGTGGTTAAACAGAGTTTGAAGCCATATCTAATGAGGAGGAATGAGCTCACAGTTCAGTGCTGGTTTTTTATTCCCTTGGGTGTTTATAGAGTAATTATTCCACCACCTCTGAGAGAATGTGGTCGATGAGCTCCAGACTGGGCATTTGTGGTGCGGTGCGAATGAAAGAGATTGCACATAACTACTTCTGGTGGCCAGGATTGGATGCAGCTATTGAAGAAAAACCAAAAGCTTCTTCAGTCAGCCAGAAGCTGAGAAATGGCCCACAGCTGGAGCTGGCTGGAAGAACCATGGCAGAGAGTCCACATAGACTTCACCGGGCCATTTGAAGACCACATGTTCTTAGTTGTTGATGCTCACAGTAAATGGCCTGAGGTTGCCATCACAAAAAGTACTTCATCAGAGATAACCATCAAGGAGCTATCTTCAGCCAATTTGGACTACCACAACAATTAGTGAGTGATAATGGGGGACAGCTGGTATCTGACAAATTCAAAACCTTCGTGGAAGAAATGGGATCCAGCACATTAAGTCAGCACCATATCACCCAGCAACCAATGAGTCAGCTGAAAGGTTCGTACAGACCCTGAAGCTAGGTCTAAAATCTTCCCAGAGTAATGGTTCCTGGAACAGATCACAGTGCATTCCTGCTATTTTGAATAGTATGTTCAGGGAACCACTAGAACAGTCTAATGTTTGTTTTTAAAGAAATGGGGCATTCAAGGTAAAAGGTGAGGGAAATTTAAAAAAAATGCATTTCCATTTGCATTAAGTTTGTCCCTCCAGGCTTGTGGTTGGGCATTATGCACATTATGTGTGTTGTTGTTGCTGCTGAACCTCCGTTCCTCAGTCAAATGATGAAGTGTTCTCTCTCCTCTTGCGTGTTCATTCTTAGTTGTAGTTCCTTCAAAATAGTAAGTATATAACAGAAAGTCATAAATTAACTTTCAAATTCACATAATTTCACTTCCAGAGCAGGCTATGTGTACACAGTAAAATGTCCAATGTCCATTCAAGTCCTAATAGAGTACATATGGGTACAATAGGAAGCAATACAATATGTGTTGATTTAACCCAGAAGTTTGTATCCCCAATTTTGATAATCTTACAGGGACGTACAGCAGTAAGTCACATCACACAGATTATAGGGTATGTATTACCTGCCTGCCTGTTCTTGCTATGGTGTGAACAAACACCAGAAGATCCTGTGGCTCTTCACCACCTGGGCTGCAGATACTTGATTTAAACCAGGGGCATCAAGCTTATGTCCTTCTGCAGTAGTTCCCAACCTCAGTCCTGGGGACCCCTGTGTAGGATAGGTTTTCATTCCAACCACATATTCAATCCCAAAATGTTTAACAAGCTGTTAGTTTTTCCTAATTAGGTGCTATTCATGGCAAGATTAATTGTTTACACTTTTAAGCCACACCATGTCAGAAATATCTATGTATGCCATGAACACATGAAGAATAAAAATCCTATGTTCAAATTCTGCTTAGTGTGCTATGTAGCAAACAGTTACATAAAAAGAGGTAACAAAAAGTTTTAACTGGTCAAAATACAGACTGAGATGAATCAATACTGTATGGTCCTTCCCCCCCCCCCATCCACCAGGGCACAAGCTGAGGCTACAAAACAAACCTGAATGACAGGTTTGTACAGGCAACCGTGTATCCTTGCCCAAGCATACTTCAGGAGCCGCCTAGCTCCTCGATCCTTGCGCATTTAACAGATTGGAATGTCCTTAAAGGTGCTTGAACTCCACATTATTTCCAGTTCAGTCAAGGACCGAGGAGACAAGGATGGATAAAATAAATTTTTGGTATGAGCCCAGAAGACATTTGTGTGCTCATTTGTGTGCCACAAGTGGAAGTTTTGCCGAGTGAGCCACCCAGCAGCTCCCTTTGAAATAAAATACATACCCCATACATTGAAATAAAATAATTTTAATCATAAAAATATATTTTTGCAGTTTTCCTGTTAAAACAAGTCCAATAATAGTTTGCCCTTGACCTATAGGCTACAAAACAAGGCCATTTATCGAAAATGCGTAGACTGCCAAAACACGCATAAAGTAACACTAGAAATGGAGGAACTTTTAGTGAGCTTCGCAGTGATTTTAAAGAGAAATTTGGGGTTGTTTTTATCGTTGCCAATCAGCTTAGACAGGCACTGCAGATCTAGCATTAGAGAGGGCTTGCTTGTAGACAGTAAAACTGTCATTCCAGGCTAGACGGCAGACCTCAAGTCTGTTTTTTGCGCCACTTATGTTCTAAGATCCCGGAGGCTTGTTTGAGCGCTCTATTTTTTTTTCCTCTACGGGTTTCACCAGGATCTAGCCTCCTCAGGCAACATTTTTGTTTTCTCTTGAGAGGAACAAACTGTTTCAAGGGCGGTCCTGAGCGCAATATAAAAATCATTCATCAACAGAGTTTGTCAGTAGGCAAATCGGCGCTGCTCGGAGTGCGTTAGGCAAATGGCGCTTCCTTGAAGCCACTGCAATTACAGACGTGGCGAACGGGGAGAGGCGGATTCATTCATACGTCACGTGTTACGAAGTGGTACTTGCGCAAAGGATACGCCCATGTTTCCTTGCTCAAGCATTCTTCGGGAGCTTCTTAGCCCGTTTGCTCCTCGCTCATTCAAGGGGCATTGGACGGATTGGGCTAAACCCTGTAAAGCCTGACATATCAAATAATAGCCAGAAAATTCTAATTTTTTGAAATTGAAGAGTTTATTGGATCCTTTGACAAAATCAAAAATCAAAAATTCTAAAACTAATTTGCATATATAATATTTTTTATGTATCATATTTGATTCGCCAGGCATTTAAGGAAATTTATTGATTTTCGGTTTTTTTTTTTTTGGTTTTTTTGTTTTTTAACAAAAACATACATTTTTCATTGCATTTGGATCCTTTGGAACATTTCAATTGGTTTTGTTCTTTTTTTTCTAACATGAACCATTTACAACCTTTTTATTTCGCATTGTGGTAGGCAACAAAACAGTTTCTGTCCTTGTTCAGGCAAAGATGGACTTTACATTTCCCACAGTAGACATGCGAGAAGTGATTGCCTGTGCAGTGCTTGCATCTCTGTTGGGTTTCCCATGTTGGGAAATGATCAATGCCATCCTTTCTCACATCAGCAGGTACACTAGCAGTTGGCCTTTTGCGGGGGGGTTCTGCTTCTGGTACTGGAAAGGATAGTGGTCTGCCACACTTGATTTTGGACTTTCCTGCGCTTGTGAGAGAAGTGCCAACAGAAGCCTGAAACCTTCGCAGGGCCATGGGTTTCTTCTGGGGCTCCAGTTTCTTCTGGTCTCTTCTGTAGAGGTTCCATGCAATGATGACTGCCACTGTGACAGTGTGCCACCAAATGTACAAATACCATCTTCGGGATTTGAAGCTGAACTTGTAAAGTGCAGACAGCATATCAAGGAGGTCAACACCTCCCATGAATTTGTTGTATGATTGAACAATGGCTGGTCTGGGAACCATTATGTGTGTTTTGGATTTCCGATCCCAACGTTTCACATTTCCCACTGGTTCGATGCCAACAAAAGATGTAAGTAGGTTCACAGCTTTGTTGTCACACCATATTACAATGATGTTGTTTTCCTGGTTTACTCTAAAATCCAGTGACCCTCTTCCCCTTTTCTTCAAATCTTTTCCATCCATCATGTTGCATTATTTTAGGCCTGCCCTGTTCATTCGTACTGTGCCTATGTAGTAGATTCCTCTTTCTTTCAGGTGTTCCACCAGTGGAACTGATGTAAAATAGTTGTCAGCAAAAACCTTGTGATTTTTTTCCTGCTGGAAGGGTTGATGTCATTTTCAGGACAACATCTCCAGTAACACCAACATCAGATTTCTCTTTGTCTGGGTTTTCTGCACCTTGACAAACATCAAAATCATAAAGAAAGCCACTGCCGGTTGGATATAAAAAATACATCTAAATATCTCAATTTCCACTCCAAATATATCTTCATTTAATCTTTAATTAGTTAAATTAAATAATCAAAATAGTGTATTTTACATTGTGGTAGGCATAATGCATACTGCATCATGAAATGCAATATAATGACGATTGAGGAATTTACAGATAAATTACCTTATATACCTGCTGTATCATATTTAATACACGCATTTTCAACACGATTTTACTATAAAATAATGTACAAAATATTAAGCAATTATAAGTTTCTTCAGTACAATGAATATTCATATTGAAATATTAGTAACAAAATAAATGTTATTCTTACCGTAACTTTTTCAAAATTAGAAAAGATTTCCCAGCAAAACACATGCCGCTCCCTACATGGAGTTAGCCATTTTGGGTATTACAACTAAAAGACCCCCTACTACCTGCAGTGCACAGATAATCCACCAGAGGGCAGAATACATATATTAGATTGTCTACAACAGGTTTTTCAGGAAGGTATTGATTATGTTGATGACCTAGAAGTCTCAGAAACTCATGTATCATATGTGATACAAATGAGATGGTGGACCTCAATTGACTTCCAGGCCAGGCAAAGAGGAGACAACACTCAAAGAAATATTTAAGCCTAATTTTTGTTTTATGATTTCTGCATTTTAGATGCATATAAAAATTTCCATCCATTTAGATTAAGCAATTTTAACATAAGCCAAACTATAAACCTCATGAAGAATCCATATGTGAAAAATTTCCATAGATTTAAACGAATTACATAAATTTGTTTCAGAATTAGCCGTATATATAGCCTACCATTCTAATATTTTTTAAACGATTGAATCTAGTTTGTTTGAGAATTGGCAGATTTATATTCATGGTGATACACTTGCATAAATAACTTTTCAAAATATGTTTGTGCTTGCTTAAATTCCAATGAATGTCTTGAATCATTGTTCTGGGTGAAAGATGAATATATCTAGCGATTGGAATGAGCCCCAGACATCGATTTCATCGAAGGATCCGTGCCATGGCGTGTAATTTGCAGCAAATCAAATCAACAAGACTAGGTGAGACGTCTCCAAATACAGTTGACAGTCAAATAAAATCGCAGCAGAGATCCAAGGAATTCTAACCAGCCAGCACGCGTTTAAATAGCCTTACATCACGGCCGGCGGCAGCTATGGGCAGGGGTGGGCTCAGCCCACCCAAACGGGCGTCCTGCCCACCCAATCAAAAGTTAAGAAAAAAAATGTAAAAAGAAATTTTTTGTTCAGCCAATGGAAAAATAGCACAGAAAATATCAGTACCGTTCCTAACTTCTGATTGGGTGGGCGGCCACGGGTTGAAGCAGTTAGTTGCTCTGATGCAGTGTACTGCCTGTTGATTTAATTAGCGGTATTAAAAAGCATATTGCAGGTTGGAGACCCCAGTGAATCAATGTGTAGGAAAATGATGCAGGAACTAGATGTTCATAAAAATATACTTGTATGTACACACTAGTGACTTCTGGAGTTGTTTTTTTTTTGTGAGAGAATTTTACTTCGGCATCTAAAAGACGCCAACCCGGAAGTGACGTAACAGAAGGGAGAGCGGTCAAGATGAACAGTAAAGCCGGGCACCCACCGCACGCGTATCGACCGCGAGCGCATTACGCGCGTAACTGAAGCGTAGTTGGAGTACTGTTATTACAACGGCAGCGGGCGACGTCGTCTCCACCAGATGCGAACGCGTCGCGAACCTGCTACGAAGCTCGCGCGACACAAGCGAACTGAAGCGTAGTTTTTCGCTTCTGTTCTATTTTTTCGGCTTGTCGCGCGTCACGATGGCCTGTTTATACACAGAAATATGCTCTAAAATGTTAGGTATGCATGCTCTGATTTATATTTCATCCTTATATTACTGGGGGTGTGTCCCTAGTTCCCTCTTGCAGTAGTGGAGAACAAGATAAAACCAGATAAACACCAGATATTTTTATAAGCAGCTAAAAATACAAGCCTTTTCGTTTTTCTATTGTCCTGGCAGGAAAAAAAATTAAAACTGGAACCTGGGAAAAAGGCAAACTTAGTTTCGCTCTCTTATTTTGCGGAGGGGGCGGGGTAAATTTGAAAATACACCACAGAAAGACGTAGCCTATTGAATGATGTAGAAGTGAATGCACCAAGCAGCGGTTTGTTAGCTCGAGTGTTGGAAGGTAGTTTTTAACCAACCATTGCTCAGCCTATTTGACTTCTCCGATGTCTTCGTTCGCCGTGCTTTCAAAAAGGGCTTGTTAATAAAATCAGATAATCCACAGTGCTTTTAAAAATCAGATTTAGTGGTCTTGCCGATGAAAATGCACCTATTTTATAAATGAAGTTGTAAGCAAGCCTTTATTGCACTTGTACTTCAAAGCTTCCGGTGTTCATGACGTTGTGGTGTTCATATCCCTTCAAGTTTAAACTGTTACGCTATCTTTTTGACGATTAACTGATTTTACTAAATATGATCATATAAATGTTTTGACGTGAATAACAAGACGACACGGGTATTCCCAATGGTTGATTATGGAGTATTTATTATTATTATTATTATTATGATTATGATGATGATGATTATTATTATTATTATTGTTATTATTATTATTATTATGATCATTACATATTCTCCATAATGTTGGCACGCTTGTTAACCAAGCAAATAAATTAATGCAGTTTGAGATTGATTATTATGTAGGCTACGTTGCGATTTAAGCTTATGGTAATTCTTTAAAGCGTTTACTTTCTCACGTATTTACATGTGTTAAAAAATATTACCATATTAACAGACTGAAAAAGGTCTCTCACCAAGTATTCACTTACCCATAATCAACAGTCATGAATAAACGTGAAATACACGATGTAATCCCACTGCAGACTGCGAGAGCTACTAGGAATATAGAGCTTTAAGCAAGCCTTTGCGCGACACAAACGGATCCAGTGGAGACAGGCTACGCGCCCCGCCGTGCTGCTTCGCCGTGCTGCTTACGCGCCGCTTACGCTACGCGTGCGGTGGGTGCCCGGCGTAAGAAGAATGGATCTCAACGCTAGTTTTGACACAAGAGGTTGTAAATGTTTATGCAAACGCATATGACGGACCACAGCCTTACCATTAGACCAGGCACAGACCAGGGTTGCAAGGAATAATGGTCAGAGGAGAGAAATTGAGTTGATGTGAGGAGAACCAGTGGAGAACTGGGCAGGTGTCTTGGTGAGTGACCAGCGTTAGCTTATAGATATATCCACATTATATAATACCACTAACTTATTTAAAGACACCCAATTTCAAAAATAACGTATATAACCAAAATATTTTGAGCAGTAATACCTTCATAGCAATATAACATTTTATCTGTGTTCAGTAGATAGAGACAGGCAGTAAATCAATGGCACAGTCATCCGCTTCTGCTTCGATCCAGAAAACGATGTCAGCTAGGCTATCAGCAAACAAATGGCTTAGCTATGCCCAGACGTCCTCAATAATAATAGTATTTTCCAAGAAACTACGAAAAATCGTTGACAACGTTTCGTTAAGTGCAGCGTCTTTTAATGCTACCCCAGAGTGTGCGTAAGTGAATGCGAGGATGAGAAAAGATTTGGTTACGCTGACCTATAAAACGCTAAAAGCAAAAATAGACATGTTATACATCGTTAGAAAGCTTATACTCTCACCTACTGAATAAATTAATTGTCAATCAAGCCAGACCGTACTAAAAAGGGCGACAACGCCGTAATCAACACGTGTGGTATTAGGCACAGCTATTTTGGAAGGCACCCAGGCGTCACAAATGCGCGTATATTTCACAAACGGATTGTCCAAGACAATATATGACCACGCAGTCTCAAAAGCGACATGTCTACGCGTAAAACCAATGGTAAGGTTGTATGTTTACTCAATCTGATCCTATAAATGTTTTGACGTGAATGACAAGAGGACACGGGAATTCCCAATGGTTGATTACGGATTATTTATTATTACTATGATCATTACATATTCTTCATTAAATTGGCACGCTTGTTAACCAAGAAAATAAATTAATAGAGTTTGAGATTGATTATTATGCAGGCTACGTTGCGATTTAAGCTTATGGTAATTCTTGAAAGCGTTTACTTTCTCACGTATTTACATGAGTTAACGAAATATTACCAAATTAACAAACTGAAAAAGGTCTCTCACCAAGTATTCACTTAACCCATAATCAACAGACGTGAACAAACGTGAAATACACGATGTAATCCCACTGCAGACTGCGAGAGCTACTAGGAATATAGAGCTTTAAGCAAGCCTTTGCGCGACACAAACGGAACCAGTGTAGACACGCTACGGGCCGCGCTGCTTCGCCGTGCTGCTTACGCTACGCGTGCGGTGGGTGCCCGGCGTAAGCGTTAGATGGTAGTGTGATAGTTTTTGTGAAGCATGCAACAGTGATGACGTGAGAGTTGGAACATTGCCAAAACGTGGTGGACGGTTGAAAATTGTTTTCATGTTGTCCCATCCCCATACAAGAAAACATACGAGAGTACAGAGTATAGAAATGCAGAGTTAATTATTACACATTTAGGTACTGTACCGCATTGTGTGACAATATTTTTGCATTATTTTTTTAATCTGATAGCAATGTTTCAACCTTCACAAGGGGCTCATTTATATGCTTTATAATGGACAAAAAGCATTTTATTCAATTTTGGAGAGATTTTAAATATGTTTCTGGACACCTAGCTATTTTAGACCACTGTACTGACTGAAAGCTTGTAATTCCCATTTGAAAACTATGCAACAGTGATTTTCTTGAGTCAAAACAGTTGATTTGTAGTGAACAGGGTTCGTACGGTTATGAAAAACCTGGAAAAGTAATTGAAATTTAAAATGCAATTTCCAGGCCCTGGAAAAGTTATGGAAAATAATATATTTTTAAAAGTTTTGGAAAAGTAATGGAAATATAGCTAAAGTTGCATCAAATATAATTAATAATTAATCCAATAATAAAAATAGTATGTATAGTAATATAACGTAAATTGGCATGTAACCTTCGCGGTATTTTGGTGGTGTGAGAAGTTAATTCGGTCTGGCTCAGTCTGTTTACAGGCACGCCCAACAGGCACGCTTCTGCTAATGTAGCAGTTAGTAAACGTCGGCCCTACTGTGCCGACAATATGCCAGGGAAGTGCAGCTTCAATAATATAGCAGGGCTCGAAATTGACTTTTTTAGGCTACTTGGTAGCACTGGTGCTCCCAACTTCAAAAAGTTAGGAGCACCAACAATATATGCAGTAGATTTTTTATTGATAAAAAACGACAATATAACAGTACGGTTTACAAGTAACAGTTAAACTGTCACGCCTAAAATGTGTCGACTCTTCAAGGAATTGCGTGTTATGCATTCAAACGACAAAGCGGTTCTCGTCACATTAATACCGCTAATTAAATCAACCGCCAGTAAACTGCATCGGAGAAATTAGCTGTTTCAACCGGGTCGCTACACAAAACACTATGTTAACGTTTCCAAAAGAATGCCGTAATCGTTCGCTTCAACTTTTCAGCTTTCGATAACGCTAATAAATTGAACATAAACTTTTGTCTTCGGGTAACATTAGTTAACGCGTTAGCTCTGTGTCGCGTGACAGTGGAGTGCAGCGAAAGGGAGTGATTGCAGGCTAATATTAACCCATTTAAAATCAGCATTAAAGGTAAGAATGTCAAGCTCACGATTGGTTAGAAGGGTCACCGTCAGCTCACAAGGCACATACTGAGTGTACTAACTAGCGAATGTACAGAGAAAGAGACGTTCGACTGAAAAAAGAAAAAAAAAAAAAAAAGGTCGCACCAGAACAATTATTTGCACTCGCACAAATGCTCCCAATTATATTTCGAGGTCGCACAGATTAAATTTCGGGAGCATATGCGACCAAAATGGTCGCAATTTCGAGCCCTGTTTGAGACATTGACAAAAATGTTAAACTATTCGAAGTCAAATATGAGAGAATGTATCTAAGTGTGTCTGTCTGGTGTTTATTTGTTTTAGAGAGGCACCATATGTTTCAGATGCAGACCTAATTTTACTTAGTGTTACAATAAATAATTTTAAATCGTCCCGCTGAGATAAAGTCATTTGTTTTGGTCATGGAAATTCAGTTGAAGGTTGTGGAGAAGTCATGGAAAAGTCATTGAAAATCATTCAAGTGTATGAACCCTGAGTGAAATACGTGAATATGTTGTGATTTACAGCAATGCATAATTTAGACATTTTGGATAGATTTGGAGACGCTGGGTACACTGCTTACTTTTTGCTTCATACATCTATAGTAGTTCTACATATCCACCCTTAGATTTTATGAACTTGTGGTCAAGAAGTTTTTGATCTAGCACACGTATAGTTTAACCTCCAGTATATATGCAGTCTCTCAGTATTTCTCACTTAAAAAGTGCAAATTTATTTTTGATTTTTTGTCAAAACAATTGCATTTGTGGCACTTTATTTCTTCCAAAATTATGAATATAAACTAATCTGCGTTAGTATTGTAAGTTGTACAAATGCCTTGCTTCGTTTAAGCAATTTTTCAAGTCTCTGTGGTGTTCACATCTGGAGTTATAAAGCTTTAAATCGGGTACCCCCTAAATGGGCAAGGATTGGCACGATTTGGCTTGTGCGCTAAGGGATTAATGTGACGAGAAGTGATATATCAATTTTATGTATAACACGCCCTCCCACCCCCCCACAAAAATTTGGTTAGCAGCCTCGAGCCGTTGGATCCGACGTCCATGAGCTATTTCTTTGTGCTCGTTCAACATGTTTCTCCTGGCAACCGTGTGTTTTGTACTTCGTTTTACAGGTAAGTTTCCTTCTTGGACTTGAAATTTCCCATGGCAAGCCTAATTAACGGAACGTGAACAAATGTTTTTTTTTTTTTGAGACGTAGCCTACACTCAAATACAAGGCTAACTAATGAAACGTACTGAAACTTGCCCAAGTAAAGATACCGAGATAGCGATAACTGTAGACTAGCTGTAGACTGTTTGTCGGTTTCTTTGTTACCTGTGGTATGATAGCTAAATTTCGTTTTATATTGGGAATGCGAATAATTTCAGCGCGTGAATGACTTAATCAAGGGAACGATTTAAGTCATTTCGGGGGCATTATTTAACAATTCTAGTGAACGGACTGCTAATTCGAGGGAAATATTTATCAAGCGTCCCCCCTGGACAGTCCCCCATCCACAGAAATCGGAATAGCGTTCGAATAGCTGTATGATGTTTGTACATGCCTGTAACATTCACAAGTGAATTAAGAGTTCATTAACTTGCGCATCTTGCGTATCAGACAGAACATCATGTATTTCCGCCAATAATAGAACCCCCCCCCCCCCCCCCCCAAAGGGATAACTTCTGTCCTTCGAATCCACCTGCCGTCATTGAATCCTGCTTTTTACAAACTGAGGGGGGAAATGGCCAGCCGGAAAAAAAGGCAATCAGCTTTAAGGCTGTCGTTTTAGGACTTGGATTTCTCTGTGACTGTTGTGTGGGAGTAAGAGGTGTCAGTGTGATGAATAACCATAATTTACGGTTTCTTTCCTGCATAGAAAAACTCGTCATTGCGTACAGTGTGACTCATTTTTTTACTCTCGGTGTTGAAATTTGCGCGCGCGCGGCTGCTTGTTTTACTCGCGGTGTTGGAATTTACACGGGTGAAAGTGGTTCTGTGGTCGCGCAGTGAATCTCTACTCGCGCTGATTATTGGCATTAAATTGACGCCATACTTTTCATGGCAGGAAATATCCAGTAAATGAAATCCGTTCAGCAGCTCGTGTGATGTGTTACTATCTGAGCACCCTTTCACTAAATCGGTTCATAGTTGAATTTGAGTCTCGCGATTCAGGTTTTAAGCCTGTTGAATGAAAAGAGTCTTACACACACTCCCACTGGCCCTTTCTGGGTCAGGAGTTTGCACAACTGCGCGGTATTCATGCAGTCACGTCCGCTTGTGAAAAATTTGTGTCTCAATCAGGCATGCCAGTAAGATACATCAGGGTTCCTGCATTCTCATGCCTTAAACTTTTCATCGTTACCTCAACCCCGGCGCTCTCCCTGCCTCCTCTGTGATTTGGTGCGAGCGCAGACGAACATGCGCACTTTCTCTTTAGCGATGCGTGATGACAGCCTGGTGCACTGCACTGGCTCAGTTTATGGATGCGCCGCATTCAGAAACAGTGTGGAGGGGTGGTGTAGGCTAGAGCGCCATCTGCAAGCGTTTAGCTGGCCTGCCGCCGCAGCTGTAGGCAAATTGCAGTGAATTACGCAGGTGCAGCTGGAGTAACGCTGTGACTGGCTGCAATAATAGGAATTATTTCTTACGTTAGCAGTCTATAGTCAAACACCTTTGCAATGGTCACTTTGCTCCAAAAGAGCGTGCGCGATTCAAAGTTTGAACAGGGAGTCTACGTAGCGTTTGAGTTACTGCAGCTAAATTACTCCATCAGTTATTCACACGTCTCGTAACGAGACTAAATCGCATGCGAGCTACTACTACGGCTAACTATATACACAAATTTATCTCATTAGGATATACCCCTTGAAACGCATCATCTCGTAAAGTTACCGAACATGTTTTACCGATTTATATGTTAACATTACGGTCACATTTTTGTGCTTGATTATTACTCCCCACTTCCCATTTTACCTCAGCAATGCAGCGTTACGCCTCGGTGGATAATAAAGTACCGCTGCGTATCAGTGGATGTTGAGTGGGTCGGGGAGGGGTTACAGAACCACAAGCACAAGGTCGTAGCATCTGCTTCAATCCGAGGGATGTAGTTTAGATACCGAATAAATGTACGGTATTGTTTTGTATTAATTCGTTGTTTTCCGTAATTAAATTACAATAATATATATATGTTTTTTTTTTGCGTAGTTTCAGCTGGCATTTCGTACCTGCGTATTTTGACCAAGAATTGCGTGGTTGGTACACAAAATGCGTGCAGGTTGGCAGGTCTGTGTATGTAACCAGCGCACAGTAAAACCTGCGGATTGTGTGTTTTGTGGGGAGAAGGACCGCAGAACTTCTTACACTCAGTGTTTCCATAACTTAGTACAGTACAGTATGGTCATACAAACCCCTGGGCCCGAAGAATCCTTAAATGCAGTGTGTGCAGTCAGATTAAGGGGCCACCCTCGGGGAGTGCGTGGTGTGCGATGCGACTCAGACATCCTGCCAAACCCTAACCCCCCCCAACAGTGGCGCTGTAGCTGGTGGTGCACGGCTCTGCGGGGGCCAGTCTGGACTGCCACAGATTAGGTGCCAGACCGCGAGGCAGACCCCTGCAGCTAGAACCACGTCATAACTGGTTAAGCCAGCCAGCTACCACCTTTTTCAAAGGTTTTTAAAAAAATATATATTTTTAAACCCTTGCAGGGTCTTCTCTCGCTGGCTTTGAGGTGAGCGTCCCGCAGCGGAGGGTGCTGGCGGTGCGAGGCCGGCCGGTGGTTTTGGGGTGCAGCTACACACCCAGCCGAGGCAACAGTCTGGATGGCCTGGTGGTGACGTGGCAGACAGCGGAGGACAACCTGGTCCTGCACAGCTTCTATTATGGGCAGGACCAGCTGGCCCAGCAGAGCGCCCACTACCGGAACCGCACCTCGATGTTCCGCCCCCTGCTCGGCGCCGGAAGCGCCTCGCTGAGGCTGGACCGGGTCGGCCCGCAGGACTCCGGGCGCTACCTCTGCTCCGTCGACAGCCTGCTGGGAAATGGCAAAGCGGAGGTGCAGCTGGAGTACGCGGGTGAGACAACTTCCTGTCCCAGAACGGCAGACAGCCAGGTGCAGCCAGGTACAGCCAAGTAGAGATGAGCACAACCAGGTACAGCTAGGTGTCGCCAAGTAGAGATGAGCACAACCAGGTACAGCTAGGTGTAGCCAAGTAGAGATGAGAACAACCAGGTACAGCCAGGTGCAGCCAGGTAGAGATGAGCACAGCCAGGTACAGCCAGGTGTCGCCAAGTAGAGATGAGAAGAGCCAGGTGCAGCCGAGTAGAAATGAGAACAACCAGGTACAGCAGGTGTAGCCAAGTAAAGATGAGCACAGCCAGGTGTAGCCATGCACAGACAGACATATCTGGCAAAGTGAAAGTATTCTGTCAATATTCATGGAAATTTAACAGACTTCTCCCAGTATTGCAACAACAGTTTAATTACCCTCAGACGCCCTCTATGACTCACTGCAACATATCACTGCATTAA
Organism: Anguilla japonica; assembly: GCA_025169545.1. Taxonomy (NCBI): domain Eukaryota; kingdom Metazoa; phylum Chordata; class Actinopteri; order Anguilliformes; family Anguillidae; genus Anguilla; species Anguilla japonica. The sequence continues at coordinate 82,291,372 of CM045883.1, read as the reverse complement.
ATGCACATGACCCCCCCCCCCCCCCAGTAAATCTCACTAACTTCAGGTGCTTTCCGCCCCCCAGCGTTCTACACCGAGCCCAGGCTCAACATCCAGGTCCACCCCAGCAACGTCAACCTGGAGTATCAGAGCGAGGGGTACCCCGCGCCCCAGGTCCAGTGGACCGACTCCGCGGGCCGCAACCTGACTGCCCGGGAGGAGCTGTCCGGGCCCGGGGAGGACGGGCTCCTGTCCCTGAGGACCAGCGTGACGCTGGAGGACCCCGGTCCCGGAGTCAACCTGAGCTTCACCCTGAGGAACGCCGCCCTGGGACAGGTGCTGGAGAGGCCCGTCTGCCTCAGTCTGGGTAAAAACCTGTTCCCATTTTAAATCCCCCCCATCCATCTGTTATCTAACTGGCTTATATCTGGCCAGGGTCTCGGGTGGGGGTGGGGGTGGGGGTGGGGTAGGGGGGTCTGGAGCCTATCCCAGCATGCACTGGGTGAGCGGCAGGACTACACCCTGGTCAGGTTGCCAGTCCATCGCAGGGCACACATACCATTCACTCACACACTCATACTCATGGGCAATGTAGGGTCCCTAATTAGACTTATCTGAATGTCTTTAGACTGTGGGAGGAAAACCTGAGGGTTTTAAGTTTTTTCATCTCTTTTACGTTTTTTCCTGTTATATTTATGTGTTGACTTTTATTGAGTTTTTGTTATCGCTTTATTTAAAATGTAATTTACATACATTTTATTTGTAATTTATTTGGCCTGGTAGCGACACACAAGGGGGCAATACCCCAGGGTACGGGACGGTTCGGTCAGCTAGGTTTCATGGTTTTCGGGGGAACCCCCCAGCTGGCTGATGCAGGTGCTCGTGTGGCTGCGTGTCCAGGCCGCTGTGTGCAAGGCCTCCGGCTCCTCTGCCACTGCGCGAAAAGACTCGGCTGTTTGGACGGCACGCGTTTCAGAGGGGAGAGAGCTCACCCAGCTCTCCCGAAACGGCAGTGGTGGTCCGCACACGGGTTGCTCACCACTGCGGTTGCAGGCGGTTGGACATTCCAGATTGGGGTATATATGCAGCCTCGAGTTGGGGCGCAAAATTTATTTTTTTAAGTGTTGGGTTGTGAATACTTCACCTCCACTGTCTATCCTCTTGTCCTAGATAGAGGGCAAGCGCTAAATTTAACTTACAGTAATGGTTGGAACAGGCCGATTTGACGCGTTTCACTTTTGATGTGTCACCTTTGATGTTTTAATGAAAATAAAGGTCCAAACACAAAATGAAGATGGGCCGGGTATCCAGTTCCTGTGTGAAGATCTCAGAAGTCTCGGATTGCAGAGCAGAAGGGTTTTTTTTTCCTCCGGGCGACGCACTGCTTGGCATGTCCGGCAGGTTACCACAGCGACTGTATCTGCGTGCGTTTTGAGCACGGATCACTTGAGGCTTATGGGCTGACGGGGATAGATATCTCCTGGGTGTACCAAGGGCAGAGATGACAAAGTGCCCTTTGCCAGTGGTTAGGAAATGGCTGTGTATAGTTCAGCGTAACCGGCTAGACCTTGGAGCAGCGTGTCTGTTAGGCAACTGAACTGTGGGAATGTGCATTGAAGGAATGTGAAGAAGGGAGAAATCGCTGCCCTGCAGAAGGTAAAGGGATAAAGGCTGTTTGTCCAAGTCTTCCCGATGCCTCGAACTGCAGTTTTCCACAAAAGAACGCTGTTGTGGAAAATTTAAGGTTGGACACACGCATTTGGGCTTTACGTTGACGCTGTGTGACTCAGTGTGGAGCTTGTGTGTTATGAAACTGCCCCGTTTTTATTGCTGTTCGCTCTCCAAAAACAAGAATCCAGACAGTTTTAAATTTAATTACAAGTGCGTTATACAAAAACATGTTTTTGTTTTTTTTTGAATGGCCTTGGTACTTGTTTCCGTTACATTTGAATGGCCTTGCCTTGTTTTCAGTTGCAGTTGAACTGCCTTGGTGTGTTTTCAGTTACATTTGAACGGCCTTGGTGTGTGTGTTTCAGCTTCCGATGACATTGGGCATTGCACAGACTGCGCCAGAGTGACCATCCCACTCATTTGCTTTCTCTGCCTGCTGCTGCTGTGTCTGGGACTGGCGGCCTTCGCTTATCTCCGACGCAAGAGGAACGGAATGCCGACGGCATGCCAGAACGGCTCGGACAAATTACCTCCGCGTGACCCTGGGGGGGGTGAAGACGGAACGGAGACGGTCGACCAGAGACAAGCTGCGCAAGAAGGCTGGCGGCGAAACGTCCCACCCGTGCCAGTTAAGAGCAACGGTGACCCTAGGGGGTGAAAGCTAAATACATTAAATTAATGTTTTTTATACACGTCTAGTAATTTATGTACACATCATGCCCGTTATGCGTCCAATTTTAATGTTACCCTGACCTTATTGTGCTCATTTATGCTCTGCATCACATATTTAAAGTTAAGATTGACTGAACTTTGTCGTAATCCTTCACTGTCTAGATCACAGCACAGGTGTCAGACTCCAGTCTGATTGGCTAAGGGATCCGCACACCTTGTTCTCAAGGCCTTAATTGGCAGCCGATTGAAAGGAACCCGCAAAAAAACGTAGACACTGCAGCCCCCTGTGGGATTCAGCTCGACACCCCCTGGTCCTATGGTATAGTTACATCGACTGATTATACTGGAGGTCAGGGATCATCAACAACCAGACTGTCTTCACACCTGACTCCCAGGCAAAGGGAGGGTGGAAAACCAGCAGTTCTCTGCCCTCAAGGACCTTCAGTTGCTGATCCCTGCTGTAGGTCTTTCATTCCTTTTCTCTGGCAGCTACATACACACCCCTGTTGATAATCTGTTGTTAAACTTTTGTGGCCAAAGCTTTTCATGACTACAGCAATTGGAAAAACTTACAAAGTGCTGCTGTTGTTTTGGAGTCCTTGAAGACACTTGGAACACTGGAACATTAGACTTTCCATTTGCATTTCTCCAAAAAAACACATTCTACACAGATTAAGACTGAATTGAATTAATCCTTGGGTTGTGTTTTGTGCCCTGTTTCTGTTCTTTTTGTTCTGCTCCTAAATCGGGCAGTCCGTTTTAACTATTTATAAACAATAATAAAGCATAAATTTTCACCTAATGTTGCATTACACCTTTTAACCAGCTTCATTTCCAGTCGTCACAAGTTTTACACTTCTTTCTGATATAGTCTACAGACCTCATTTTTTTAGAAGTAAAATAAGCAATTTATTTGAGAAAGAATAGTCATATAACATCAAAACTTGTTTCAAAAGGAACATTTATTTTGTACACTCTGAAGTAAAGGTACAGTGGATGTATGTAAAAAAAAAAAAAAGTATGTTGTTTTTTTTCTCTTTAAGGATCAAATTTCTCAAACTGTTACCCTGGAACATACAATAACGTTCTAATAAGCAGGAGACCTCAGTCTTATCCAGAAAGGTTCGGTGTTGGTGCAGGCTTCTGTTCCAACCAAGCCGTAACTGCACCTGATTCTACCAATCAAAGGTGCATGCTCGGCAAAGACTGTTGTAGTCGATTAGTGGAATCAGGTGTGCACCTGCTCGGTTGAAACAAAGGCTTGCAGCTGCGCCAGCCCTTTCTGGATACGACTGAGGAACGTGGTCTGTGTGAAGGAGAGCGCTCAGCAGAGAATCGAGCCCTTATCTTTTGTTGATAGCAAAGCTGGGGGAACCTTGGGCGTATTTATTTGGACGGTTCCCACCAGGAACAGGTTTCCAAACAGCAGCTCCCCACTGGATGATAGTTTCCCACTTTCCATACGGCAAACCTCCCTCAGGTTCAGGATTTTTATGGAGCTTATTCTTCAAGCATTGCAGCACAGTCCTTCCAGGTTGCATGTTTACGATGTCATTATTTGAGCCGAGGAGACCAAAAATTGTTACTAGGACAGAAACCCTGCTCCCCTAATGGCTGGACCTGGCATTGCATGCTGACCAGATTTTTATGCCGTGCTTCCCTGGCTCTTGGCATGTAATTGTCTGCAGGGAAAGAGACCTTTGGAAGGGACCAGGGGCCCATCCACAATAACTTCATGTATGTGTTAAGAGAAGGTGGCTTGTGAGAACAAATGACCAAACTCATCACTGGGCTGGCGGATAAGCGGGAGGGGGGGGGTGTTTTTAAAAGCAAACAAGCGAATCATATGAGCCTGTAGTTCTAACAGCCGAAAGACATCACCCAATTTCAGAACCATAAATTCCTGAGTTGCTTTACCACCTTGTTGGCCAACGAACAGGGCCCCACCTCTGACTTTGTGAGATTTCCGCAATTAGCAGATGCTCTTATCCAGTGTGTGTGTGTGCGTGTGTGAGTGAGTGTGTGTGAGTGTGTGAATAAAATAAAATCTCAGCGTTTTGTTTCATTCATGTCTGGATTTTCAACAATGATTCTATTATATCAATACAATGTGCGTCTTCATTTTCCCTGTGAATTTTCCCTGTGTAGATTTAGTTTCGTTTAATTATTTCTCATGTCAAACACCAGAAAGGTGACCAGCCCCTATGGCCTTTCGAGACACAATCAATCAGTGTGCACAGAAGAAGAAGAAAAAACATAAAGAACACAAATCATCTTAAATGCAACATATACATGAGACCAAAATTCCAGGCATGAACTGATACATATAATGCTTTCATTCATAGTTGGGAGGTATTTCTCAGAAACTGAGCTTCCTGGAAATTTTGTTAACAAACAGGTATTGAAGCTTACATTCATGATGATTCACTCAGATGGGCGCAAGTACATTTGTTATTCAAACAACGTGGGCGCTGGACAGGAACTGCGTTGTCCGAAACTAGCGTTGTAGAAGACACTTGCGTTGCGCTTGGCGCCGCTTTGCACCGGGTGTAAGATAGAGCTCTTAGTGTGCACTGCGGGAGAAGGATGCACTCAGTCCCAGCACTGATTGGCTGCAGCATACCCAGGCCAGGCACTGATAGGGCCAAACATACAGGTGACACGTGTCCTAGGACAGAAGCCCACACCGGAGGGTTAATTTATGCCAAGATGGTGTGGGTGCAAGTTGTTGTTTTAGCCCTGCACTACGACACCTGATTCTACCCATCAAGGTCTTCATTAGTTAATCAGCTGATTCAGGTTTCGTAGTGCTGGGCTAAAACAAAAACATGAACCGACGTTTTCGAATGAGACTGGACACCGTAGTTTTACCCGAACGCTGGCCGTCAGCCATTGGGGAGTAAAGCATCACTTCCCAGAAAAGGTGGGAAAAAAGTGAAAGGCTCAGAATAGAAATTCTTCCGGTCTCCTCCCCGTTGTTTTATATATATATATATATATATATATATATATATATATATATATATATATATATTTTTTTTTTTTTTTTTTTTTTTTTTTTTTTTTAAACACTCAATAAAGATTCCTCAGAAATCTGCTTGAATCATAACCAGTCGCGAGCCACATTATTACACAACGTTCACTTTCGCACACGCCCAAAAGACTTGAGCTAATGCCTTCACAAACTCCCCAGAGCAAGATTACCCAGATCTACTGGCAGCCCCGTGCATGACAGCAGTTCTGGAACGTGCCACTGCGCTGACATTCTTTGGAAATCCTACAAAGCACAACCACCCTCGGACACGATTGCAAGATAAAGTTCTAAGGAAGGAGAGAAAGTTTCGTTGTTTTACATTGCGCCAGAAGGGAAGGGGACCAGACGGCTTTTCTTTCCAGCTTTTCTCAGGACGGGCCGTTGGATACCTCAGTTAATACGACGAACGGGAAACACACACAGGCCTTTTACGCAGCGCCCACCCACTAATGAGCAGAACTACGTCACCACACGTACACCGTAGATGGGTGCTCTTTTATATGTATTTCGCTTGTTTATTTCTTATCCGCGAAACCAAAAAATAAGAAAAGAAAAAACGGGTAGAAAATGTACTAATTATAGCTCTATTAGTAACTTTAGCAGAGGCAGCATTGCTATAGACTGGTTTAGAACATCCGTTCTTCATTGGATAAGCACTTGCAGCGTGAGGACAGGGATTTGGAGCGTGACCAGCCCAGAAGTCCTTATCCGGTCGTTCCAGGCAGCGGTTATCGCCGACCTTTCCCGCCTGCGTTCTTCTAGAAGGCGTAGAATAACAACAGTCCAAAAAGCACACTGAAAAAACAAAACAACATCACAGCAATACGTTAGGATCCAGAATGTATTTTTATTTTATTTTTTTGCTGTGATGTTCTGTTTTCCATAAAAAGAAGGAGGTTATAAACCAGTCTCTGGAGTGTACGGAGTGCAGCACAGTGGGTAAGGAACTGGGCTTGTAACCGAAAGGTCGTAGGTTCGATTCCCGGGTAAAGACACTGCAGTTGTACCCTTGAGCAAGGTACTTAACCTGCATTGCTTCAGTATATATCCAGCTGTATAAATGGATACAATGTAAAAAAAAAAATGCTATGTAAAAGTTGTGTAAGTCGCTCTGGATAAGAGCGTCTGCTAAATGCCTGTAATGTATATGTCTATAGCAAGGCTACCTCTGCTAAAGTTACCAATAGATTGATTATTGTTGTTATTGTTATTATTATTGTTATTATGATGCATGCAATAGGCAGTTTAACCCAATAGAATGACTGCAAAGGGACATGTATATATATATAAGGAGAGCGCAGGTGTTATCCACATTGTCTGTGCAATACGGAAAGCTCTGGTGGGCGTGTACCGTTCTCTTTCTCCAGAAATACACCCGTCATGTTTATCTCGCGGCGTCTGCCTGGTCATTGGAAATACTTCTCTGCCTTACGATCCATCATTTAAATGAACGGCTTTGAGGAAAATTTGAAAGTTCTCTAGATTCATCTCTTTATTTCCTTAAAACTGTTAAGATTTTTATTTTTTAATTCTCTTAAAAAAATTCAGATGAAACATGGAGAAATACTGCTCTCTAATGGATAATAAAAATAATAAAAATAAAAAAAAAATTAAAAAAAAATAAAAAATAATAATAATAATAATAATAATAATAATTGCAATAATAGCTTCATTTATATGGCACCATTCATACATTAAAAGGCAGGTTAAGGTGCTTTCCAGACAAAATAAAACATTGTAAGACATTGCAATAAAAGCATGGATCATTAAAATAACTGGGTGGTTAGCAGCCTCGAGCCGTTGGATCCGACGTCCATGAGCTATTTCTTTGTGCTCGTTCAGCATGTTTCTCCTGACAACCGTGTGTTTTGTACTTCGTTTTACAGGTAAGTTTCCTTCTTGGACTTGAAATTTCCGGTGGCAAGCCTAATTAACGGAAGGTGAACAAATGTTTTTTGAGACGTAGCCTACACTCAAATACAAGGCTAACTAATGAAACGTACTGAAACTTGCCCAAGTAAAGTTACCGAGATAGCGACAGCTGCAGGCTAGCTGTAGACTGTTTGTCGGTTTCTTTGTTACCTGTGGTATGATAGCTAAATTTCGTTTTATATTGAATTATTTGCTACGTTAGCAGTCTATAGTCAAACCCCTTTGCAATGGTCACTTTGCTCCAAAAGAGCGTGCGCGATTCAAAGTTTGAACAGGGAGTCTCCGTAGCGTTTGAGTTACTGCAGCTAAATTACTCCATCAGTTATTCACACGTCTCGTAACGAGACTAAATCGCATGCGAGCTACTACTACGGCTAACTATATACACAAATTTATCTCATTAGGATATACTCCTTGAAATGCATCATCTCGTAAAGTTACCGAACATGTTTTACCGATTTATGTTAACATTACGGTCACATTTTTGTGCTTGATTATTACTCCCCACTTCCCATTTTACCTCAGCAATGCAGCGTTACGCCACGTTGTGCTACCTCTGCTCCGTCGACAGCCTGCTGGGAAATGGCAAAGCGGAGCTGCAGCTGGAGTACGCGGGTGAGACAACTTCCTGTCCCAGAACGGCAGACAGCCAGGTGCAGCCAGGTAGAGATGAGCACAGCCAGGTACAGCCAGATGCAGCCAAGTAGAGATGAGCACAGTCAGGTACAGCCAGATGCAGCCAAGTAGAGATGAGCATAGCCAGGTACAGCCAAGTAGACATGAGCACAGCCAGGTGTAGCCAAGTAGAGATGAGCACAACCAGGGACAGCCAGGTGCAGCCAAGTAGAAATGAGAACAACCAGGTACAGCCAGGTGCAGCCAAGTAGAAATGAGAACAACCAGGTACAGCCAGGTGTAGCCAAGTAGAGATGAGCACAGCCAGGTGCAGCCAAGTAGAGATGAGCACAGCCAGGTGCAGCCAAGTTAAGATGAATACAGCCAGGTGCAGCCAAGTAGAAATGAGCACAGCCAGGTACAGCCAGGTGTAGCCAAGTAGAGATGAGCACAGCCAGGTGCAGCCAAGTAGAGATGAGCACAGCCAGGTACAGTCAGGTGTAGCCAAGTAGAGATGAGCACAATCAGGTGTAGCCATGCACAGACAGACGTATCTGGCAAAGTGAAAGTATTCTGTCAATATTCATGGAAATTTAACAGACTTCTCCCAGTATTGCAGCAACAGTTTAATTACCCTCAGACACCCTCTATGACTCACTACAACATGTCACTGCATTAAATGCACATGATCCCCCCCCAGGTAAATGCCACTAACTTCAGGTACTTTCCGCCCCCCAGCGTTCTACACCGAGCCCAAGCTCAACATCCAGGTCCACCCCAGAAACATCAGCCTGCAGTATCAGAGCGAGGGGTACCCCGCGCCCCAGGTCCAGTGGACCGACTCCGCGGGCCGCAACCTGACTGCCCGGGAGGAGCTGTCCGGGACCGGGGAGGACGGGCTCCTGTCCCTGAGGACCAGCGTGACGCTGGAGGACCCCGGTTCCGGAGTCAACCTGAGCTTCACCCTGAGGAACACCGCCCTGGGACAGGTGCTGGAGAGGCCCGTATCCCTCAGTCTGGGTAAAAACCTGTTCCCATTTTATAGCAAACCAGTGCCTGCCCGCCCGCGGCAGATGGGCAGATGGGTTACCCCTCTGAGTCCGGTTCTGCTCAAGGTTTCTTCCTGTTATCAGTCAGGGAGTTTACCACCCCTCATATAGGGTCTGCCCTTCCATCCGTTCAACGCATAGATGCAGGACCTTCAGAAGGACGGGCGGCCTATCTGAACTCTTTTGCTCCAATAGACCACATGGAGTTTAATGCCATAGTTAATTCCTCAAAATCTTCTACTTGTCTTCTAGACCCTATCCCTACGAAGCTTTTCAAGGAGCTACTACCAGTGATTGGAACACCAATGTTACATATTGTCAGTGCGTCTTTAGCATCTGGACACATACCACAGACTCTTAAACTTGCAGTCATCAAACCCCTTCTTAAGAAGCCAAACTTGGATGTGACTGACTTGTCTAACTACAGGCCTATCTCGGCCCTTCCGTTCCTTTCTAAAATACTAGAAAAGGTCATTTCAAAACAGCTTGGTTCATTTTTGCACTCCAATCATATATTGGAAGTTATCATATATCTGGTTTTAGACCATTCATAGCCCTGGTCAAAGTACTCAATGACCTACTCCTCGCTTCAGACAATGGCTGCATCTCTGTACGAGTGCTATTAGACTTAAGTGCAGCATTTGACATAGTTGATCACCTCATCCTTCTGGATAGACTTGAAAATCTTGTATGCCTCCGTGGACAGGCACTCTCTTGGTTCAGATCATACCTATCAGACCAATATCAATTTGTGCATTTTAATAATGATACCTCTTATCATTCCAGGGTTAGATATGGAGTACCACAAGGATCTGTGCTTGGGCCTTTGCACTTCTCTCTTTATATGCTCCCCCTGGGACAAGTTATTCGCAAACATGGCATTCATTTCCACTGCTATGCAGATGACACCCAGTTGTATCTATCAGTTAAACCTGATGAAGTTGTCCAGCTGTCAAAGATCAAAGCCTGTCTTATAGACATAAAGGAATGGATGACCCAAAACATTCTCTTGCTAAACTCCGATAAGACCGAAATAATGGTAGTGGGGCCCAAGTCCCTGAGATGCAAACTGTCTGACTATATGCTTAACATTGATGGAATCTCCATTACTTCAAGTGCTGTAATCAAAGATCTTGGTGTTACCTTTCATCCAGATCTTGCATTTGATATACATATTAAAAAATCTCTAGGGTTGCTTTTTATCACTTGAGAAATATCTCAAAAATTCAGAATATATTGTCCTTACATAATGCAGAAAAGCTAGTTCATCCTTTTGTTACTTCAAGATTAGATTACTGCAGTGCTCTTTTGTCTGCATGTGCAAATTCCTCTCTGAAAGGGCTCCAGCCAATTCAAAATGCAGCAGCTCGTATTCTCACTAGAACAAGGAGATTCGAGCACATCAGCCCAGTGCTAGCATCGCTTCACTGGTTGCCAGTTAAATTCCAAATAGAGTATAAGATACTACTTCTTACCTTTAAAGCTTTACATGGGCTTTCCCCTTTGTACTTAAATGATTTACTTCTTCCTTATATTCCCTCACGAACACTCCGTTCGCAGGGTGCAGGCCTCCTTGTTATTCATAGAATAGCTAAATGTACCATAGGTGGTAGAGCCTTCTCCTATCATGCTCCCCTCCTGTGGAACAAGTTGCCTGCCCATGTTCGGGGGGCAGGCACTATCACCTTATTTAAAGCTAGGCTCAAAACATATCTTTTTAGTCTCTCCTATATTTGAGGGGCAGGAGTGGGTGGTGGGCATAGCTATAGAGTCTCTGGTGGACTGAGCGGTTAGTGCTGTCACTGGATCATCATTGGTAGTGCTGTGTTAAGCTGAACCGGTCATGGTCTGGTGATGACTGTCTCAAGCCTGCCCTCATGGCTGCGCTGGCCCCTGCCTCTGTTTCCCTTAGCTATGCTGCCATAGCCTTATTCTGCTGGGGTATTCCTTATTGCACGCAGGCACCTCTGTCTCTTCTGCTCTGCTTGCTAATCTACCTTTTGAACCCCCTACCAGTGTTTTTCTTTTTTTTTCTCGTCTTCCTCAGTTCTGGGCACCTGCCTGGAGCTCTAGCCCAAGTTTGCTGAGCACCCCCCCCTGGCCCGGAGCTCCAGCCCTAGACCAGCTAGACCAGCTGGGCACCCCCGCCTCCTGCCACTGTTGATTTTCCATAACAAACAGGTGCCTGCCTGCGGCAGATGGGTTCCTCCTCTGAGTCCGGTTCTGCTCAAGGTTTCTTCCTGCTGTCAGTCAGGGACTTTTTCCTTGACACTCTTGCCCTAGGCTTACTCTTTGGGGGCCGGTTCTCTGTAAAGCTGCTTTGTGACAAAGCTCCTTTGTTAAAAGTGCTATACAAATAAAAGTGAATTGAATTGAATTTTAAATCCCGCCCATCCATCTGTTATCTAACCTGCTGGCCAGGGTCTCTCTGGGGCTGTAGCCAAGTAGAGATGAGCACAACCAGGTACAGCCAGGTGTAGCCAAGTAGAGATGAGCACAACCAGGTACAGCCAGGTGTAGCCAAGTAGAGGGGGGGGGGGGGGGTGGGTGGGTCTGGAGCCTATCCCAGAATGCACTTGGCAAGAGGCAGGAGTACACCCTGGACAGGTTGCCAGTCCATCACAGGGCCCACACACCATTCACTCACACACTCATACTTATGGGCAATTTAGAGTCTCAGATTAGACTTATCTGAATGCCTTTATACTGTGGGAGGAAAACCAGAGGGTTTTAAGTTTTTTCATCTCTTTTACATGTTTTCCTGTTATATTTTTGTTTTGACTTTTATTGAGTTTTTGTTATCAGTTTATTTAAAATGTAATTTACATAAATTTTATTTGTAATTTAGTTTTTTTTATATTCAAATTATATTTTCCTTCTGTTTTACTTGTATATTTCCACCTGAATTTAGGATGGCTGATCTGGTTGACAGTTTCAACTATTTACATTTTTTAAATTATTTGAACTTGCCCTTTTATAAATACAGAAAATCATTCATTCGTAACTGTAAGAATAAGGTTTGAAATGAACAAAGATTCCTTTCGGACCTGCCCAACAGGAAGCTCTTTGGCATGCTTATACTGGTGGCTTTTAGAGATCTGAACTGTAGATTATATATGAAATATTTCTTCATTTCTTTCCTTTCTGCCGAGGTGCTGAATTTATATTGAGATGACCGAAGCTTTATTTACGACCACTCTGGAAAAATAGGGCGAACATTTAAATAAATTATCATCAGTTAGCAGGAGAAGCTCTCTTTTCTGTTTATATTTTCATGTAGTGTGACCTTTCCCAGTCACCTTCCCCACACAAAAGGTCACGGGGCCCAATAAATCTCACAGACGTGATCTAACTTTCTAGTAGTTGGCTACCTCCCTGGATATGAAGTAAATGTTTTTACCAATAAATAATAATAATAAATGCAATTTTATCCACAGAAATAGCTATACAAAAAAGGCAAAATAAATGTTGTGGTCGCGAAAGGAAATGTCACTGACAAAAAAAAAAGTTGGCTCTCTCTCTTTTCCAGCGGAATAAACACCCCGGAGAGAAGCACAACATTACCAACTGATCGTAGATAAGATCGCTGTGAGGTTCCATAGAGGATTTCAGCTGCATACTCCCGTATTACTGAAAATGCTGTAGCGGTGGCTAGCTATAAGTGCATACCGGCGTATGAGTGCTGTGTGCGTTGTGTTCATGGTAACTATCTAGCTAATTGTTAAATAGTCTACTTAGCTACACCACTATATCAATACATATTATATGTATTGATATAGTGGTGTAGCAGCATATTCGTTAGGCAACTGAACTGTGGGAATGTGCAGAGAAGAATGGAGAAATCGCTGCCCTGCAGAAGGTAAAGGGATAAAGGCTGTGTTTGTCCGAGTCTTTTCTGATGCTTCTAACTACAGTTTTCCACAAAAGAACAGTGTTGTGCAAAATTTAATGTCGGACACACGCATTTGGGCTTTTTTACTTTGACGCTGTGTGACTCAGTGTGGAGCTTGTGTGTTATGAAACTGCCCCGTTTTTATTACTGTTCCTGCTCCAAACAACAAGAATCCAGGCAGTTTTAAATTACTAGTTCCTTACACAAAAACATGTTTGTTCCTCTTCGCTATCTAAAGCCTGTTTTGAGATCATTCCATTGCTCACAAGCTTCTTGAAAACTGAAAAACTTCTATCTGTGCCATATCAGCACAACAGTACAGCTGGGTTAGGTGTTTTGGTTCATTATTTTGTTTAACAAGATAATGGCCATTGAGCAGAGAGTGAAAACAATGGCGTGTTTTCAGTTCAATTTGAACAGCCTTGGTACGTGTGTCAGTTACATTTGAACAGCCTTGGTATGTGTGTCAGTTACATTTGAACGGCCTTGGTACGTGTGTCAGTTACATTCGAACGGCCTCGCCTTGTTACAGTTGAAATGCCTTGGTGTGTGTGTTTCAGCTCCCTGTGACCCTGTGCATTGGACACACAGCACCAGAGTGACCGTCCCGGTCATTTGCTTTCTCTGCCTGCTGTGTCTGGTACTGGCGGCCATCCTGTGCGTCCAACACAAGAGGATCGGACAACGTGGATAAAAACGGTGACCCCCTAGGAACAGCTTTTGCCTCTATTATTGATTCCATTGGTTTTGTACAGAATGTTTGTGAGCCTACTCACTACCGTGGCCATACCTTAGACTTAGTTCTGTCCCATGGTATTAGTGTGGTAAATCTTACCGTCGCACCTCATAACCCTATACTATCAGAGCATTTCCTCATTACGTTTAATATTAAGGCATCCAATCCTCCTGTATCAGAGCCTAGACGTTACCACAGCCGATCAGTAAATGAGATCGCCTTATCCCCTCGCCTAAACCTCTCCACCCGCTATGCGGCCCTATCTGAAGATGGTCCGATCTACGCAACTGACGCTCAGGTGCGCCCAGCTGATGTTCAAGTCCACCCAGTTGATGCCCCGGTCCAACCAGCTGTGGCTCCTGCGGCTCCGACCCGTCCCGACCTGGACTCCAGAAATGGCGCCTGCCGTCTCTGCAGCTTTCCCACCGCTGGTGGCCGGCAGCGTTCGGGTGGGTCACCGCTCCACTGTGTCGCCACTTCAACGGCCCCCATCCCGGGAAACGACCTCCGCCCCCCGGCGTAGGATCCTAAAGGAGGCTGTGCTCCGACGCTCTGGAAGCCTCCCGTACCCTATGCCGGTAGGGAATCCTACTCTCAGGTCTGATGTTGCCGCCTCGCCACAACACTCGCCTGCCCGGTCACAGATTCCTCGTCCCCTTTTTCCCCCGACCACTCTAATTGCGGGGGATTCCATAATCAGAAACATCAGTTTCTTCAACGTAGCCACGCACTGCTTCCCTGGAGCCACGGTCCCGGTCATCCTGGGAAAGCTCCCAGGGCTACTGCACTCACTCACGTCCTCTATTAAACGAGTGATAGTGCAGGTGGGGACAAACGATACAGCTCGTCAGGAGTCTGAGCTGGCCAAGAATTATTTTAGCGAACTTTTAAACTTACTAAACAGCTGTGGAAAGTCTGTTTTTATCTCCGGTCCCCTCCCTACGCTGGCCCGTGGATCAGCGCGCTTCAGCCAAATCCTCAGCCTCAACACTTGGCTCCTCTCCGCTTGCAGAACGAACAATATAGGTTTTATTGACTATTTTAATTTGTTTTGGAACCGCTTCTCCTTTTATAGGTCCGACGGAGTCCACCCAAACAGGCAGGGTAGCCGAATGCTAGCGGCTAACTTGCAGCACGCTGTACAGTCCTCTCCACGTGACTGACTGTTTACCTCTCCTACACACACCCCCGAATTCCCCTGTCACAATTCCAAGAAATTTTGAATTCCTTGCACTGAAGGTTCAGCTGGGGCCTAACTCAGTAATTGTGGTTGGGGTCTATAGACCCCCATCTGCTGAGTTAGGCTCCATTGATGCAATAGCGGATCTACGGTCTCTTTATTCCGATGCTGAATTGATTGTTATGGGTGATTTTAATATGAACTGGCTGAATGATACTTCCAATAATTTCGAGGTTAGTGTTGGCCTTAACTTATTCCAACTAATAACAGGCAAAATACTAGGCAAAATCTGAAAGACAGTTCAAAATCTACCCTAATTGACCTTATTTTTTTTTGATAATATCACTGCCTGGAGTGTCTTTGAGCTTGGAATCAGTGATCATTGCCCTGTTGGCTGCATTAGAAGTACTCGGCTAATGAAAACAAAATCTCACAAAGTTATAAGGAGAAATCTAAGACATTTTAATGAGCAAGCCTTTTTATCTGACGTTTCCCATAGTAATATACAATACACATCTGAGATCACTGATGTCGACTTGGCTCTGGATTTCTTCACAAAGACTCTTCTTTCTGTCATTGATAGACATGCTCCACTAAAAAAACTTAGGATTAAAGATAGAGTCACCCCCTGGTTTTCACCTGAGCTAGCAGCTTTATTTAAAGAAAGGAATAGAGCCTGGTCTCTTGCCAGACACTCCGGTGACCCTTCACATTGGGCAGCTCTCAGGCAAATCAGGAATAGATGCACATCTTCGGTAAGAGTAGCCAAATCCAAATATTACCTAGATCTAATTACCTGCTCCTATGCTAACCCGGCTAAACTCTGGAAGGCAGTGAACTCCATCAAAAACAGACCCACTACTTCCCTACCTTCACACATTGATTCTGGTGACTGTTTGATCTCTGATCACAATGAGGTTTGCCTAGCTTTCAACAAGCACTTTGCCAAGGCTGGGCATTTATTCGAAAAGGAATATACAGCACCCCCTATCCTTTTCACCATTTACATTTACATTTAATAATATTGTTTCCTCACTAAATGATTGTCAAGTCCATCTAAACGCAGACGATACTATTGTATATTGTATTGCTGATTCTGCTCAGCTTGCCATTGAGAAACTGCAGCTTGCTTTTAATGCCCTTCAGGAGGCTCTTGTTAAGTTTAAGCTGGTTCTTAATGCAAGAAAAACAAAATTCATGTTGTTTACTAGGGCCAGAAGCACTGATTATGATAGTATATTTATATCCACTGCAAATAGTTCTAAAATTGAGAGAGTTTCTGAATATAAATATCTTGGCATCTGGCATGACTAGAAATTTTCATTTAAATTCCATATAGATGATCTTGTCAGCAAACTGAGACAAAAAATTGGCTTCCTTTATAGAAACAGATCTTGCTTCCCTATGATCAGTAGAAAAAGAATTGTTGAAGCAGTTTTCCTTTCAGTGTTAGACTATGGTGACATTATTTATAGAATTGCTGCTCCTTCTTCTCTTAAGTGCTTGGACACAGTCTATCACTCTGCCCTCAGATTTATCACTGGCGATAGTTATGGTACCCACCACTGTGTCCTCTATGCCAAGGTGTGTCTGTCTTCTCTGGCAGTGAGGCGTGATAAACACCAGTTTTTGTTTATCTTTAAGGCCATTGTCGGAATGCTTCCACCTTATATTACAAGGTTGTTAGAGTGGCGCTCTGGACCCTATCGAACCCGATCAAATGGCTTGCTTATGCTTAAGGTCCCTTGGGCTCGATCAGAAATTGGGAAGTCAGCATTCCATTTTAGTGCCCCATCCTCCTGGAATGAGCTCCAACAATTGCTGAAAATCAGTCCTCTACCAACTTATGGGCAGTTTAGATTGCTGTTTTTGAGCATTCCTGTCTCTGATTGTATCTGTTTTTGATCTTATCTGTGCTTGATTTTATTTATTTTATTATTTTTTTTATTATATTTTACTGCCTCATCATGGCAGGGGTTGGGGGTGGAGTGGGGGGGGGGGGGGTTGGTACCTTCTCTGGCCGTGTACTTGTTGTCCTCGATGAGGCGGGCGAGGCCGAAGTCGGCAATCTTGCAGATGAGGTCCTCAGACACCAGGATGTTGGCCGCCCGCAGGTCCCGGTGGATGTAGTTCTTCTGCTCAATGAACGCCATGCCCTCGGCCACCTGTAGGGGGAGGAACAGAGGGGTAAGAGACGATTAAGGGGAAGTACGGAGGGATGATGAGGGAGAGAAAGAAACAAAGAGGAAGTGTTGGTACATTAGAGAGAATGTGTGTGTGTGAGATTCTCTCTCTGTGTGCATGTGTGTGTGTGTTCATGTGTGTGTGTGTGTGCAAAAGAAATAGAGTGTGTGAGAAAGAGTGCATGCATGAAAGAGAGGGTTAGAGAGCGAGTGAGTGAGTATCTGAGTGTGTATGAGCGAAGTTAAGAGTGCAAGAGAAAAATAAAGATGGAGAGAATGAGACTGAAGGAAAGGGAAAGCGAGACGAAGAGATAGAGAGAGAGATACGGACAGAGATGTTTGGGAGGGTCAGACCTGGCCTGGGAGTGCCTCATTTCCAGAGGTCAACCCCCCCCCGCCACCCCCGTCACCACCCCACACCCCCCCACCTGCGGCTCCACCCTGATCTCGTTCCAGACTCTGGCTCCTGGATTTATGACTGCTTTCCGACAGTCGCTGTCCAGCTGGGCCGTTTCCAGCTCAAGAGGACTTTTTGGGCATTGTTCTGCGGGACCTCTGCCTCTAATCTTGGACCGTGAGCTGAGCTGGGCGTCGCCAAGGCCTTCGCCCAAAAAATGTCAACGTCTGAAGCTCAGCCAGTTTTTCAGGGGCATGGATTTAAAAAAATATTTTGCAACATTCTTTGTTTTCTCAGGGCAAATGCCCAGTATTATATAAAGTCACAAAGGCTTCCTTGAGCTCCACAGATTTAACCGTTTTCACAATTACAATTACTTCTGTTGGTCTTTAATAGTTTATATATATATATATATACTTCCTGAAAATCGGATGCTGATTACTTTCTCCCCAGCTACTAACAACCGACTTAAGTCATTTTGCACAAACAAAAGTTTTCTGGTGCGCTCCCGGGTATTTTATTCTAGTTATTTTATTATTTACTATGTTAGTTCCTGTTGCTATAATCTGTGATCTTTTATTACACTTGTTGTGTTTTAATTGTGTTTGTAATCTCGGCTACATTGAAAATGAGGGCCTGGCCCTCAATTGTACCTCCGAGAATTTAAGTAAAGGTTCTGACTGATTTGTACTGTTGTTGCTGTTACTTTTGTTGCTATTATTGTTATTACTTTCATTACTATTTTGTTGTTTTCAAGAGTTTTGGAGGACATGGCAGTGGTGGTTGTGGGTGCTGCGGGCGCGCGCGCCTGCCGGGCGTTCCCTCTCCCTCTCGTTCGCTCGCTCGGCGTCTTCCTCCCCCTTCCTCTCCCCCGCCCCCCCCCCCCTCTGCGGTGCGGCCCCCGCCCCCTCCGGCGCACCCTGCTCGGGGCTGATTGCGAACTCAGGGGAGATCTACCTGAAGATTGACCCACACCCAGGCTCCCGTGACTCCCCACCTGACCTTTGGGGGACCTGGCCACACCCAGGCTCCCGTGACTCCCCACCTGACCTTTGGGGGACCCTGCCACACCCACACTCCCATGACTCCCCACCTGACCTTTGGGGTACCCTGCTACACCCAGACTACCTCGTCACCCCGCCCGACCTTAGGGGGACCCGGCTACACCCGGGCTCCCGTGACTCCCTGCCTGACCTTTGGGGGACCCGGCTACACCCAGGCTCCCGTGACACCCCACCCAACCACTGGGGGACCCGGCTACACCCAGGCTCCTGTGAAGGCCCGCCCGACCCTTGGGAAGCCAGGAATCACACAGGCTCCAGTGACTCTAGGCTCCCAGTCTCCAGGGTCCCCCCCATAGCAACTTGAGAATACCCCAGGCAGTGAAGCCCAAGCAGCTGGAGGTGGTGGAGTTGGAGGCGGGTTCGCGATCAGCTCCGGTGGTGTTGTGTTAAATAAATAATACTTCTGCTAAACTGTTAAACTGGTCGGAAGCCGTTAAAGTATTTGCATTTCTTTGATAAGAAACGGTTTTCAGAATTCACTGCTTCAGTGTCACTCAAAAGAAGGAAAACAAACTGGAAAACACTTTTTCTTTAATTTCTTCATTCTTTAATTTCTTCATTTCCCCCACACTCACTGAATATAAATAATTTTCCCATTGTAGCATTGTCCTAAGAGAAAGATACAAAACAATGTTGTGTACGTTGCATATATACAATGTTATGAATACCCCCCCCCCCCCCAACAAAAAAAACCTCATTAAAATGGTTAACGTCTGACAGCATTAGTCAACACCAACCCACAGGCTGCAGTGCAGTAGCTGTAGCATCGGTATCCGTGCAATTAACGCTTTTAAGGTGTGAGGTCACAACTGTGTGATCAGAATGTTCCTAACCGAACATTCTAATGCTGATGTCACAATCACTACTGAAGGCAGTGGACTGGGTGTACTGCGCACACCGACCAGGAGAGAAAAATGTCCACAGGCTGCATGGTGTGGTGTTCAGTACAAAATATGTGGGTAAATTACAACAGAATTGCGGCTGTCAGTTCACAAATGCGTAATTAATTGATGAAGTATGCCCATATGAACGTATTTTTGTCGATCGTGCTGCAGAACTCCCAGGGGCATTGTCCACAGGCCAAGTTTTGGAACCCCGGTACTGTAGAGTACCGGTAATTCTCCCAAAATAACGGAGCACATCAGGTGGATGTATGACAGGTGCATGGTTTCCCAGAAACAAAAAAAAGAAGAAAAGAAAATTTCTGCATGCAGGTGGCCAAGCTGCAATATCATCCTAATTGCATTTTGGAACGGTGCTGTGACCACTAGAGGACTCATTACTCATGAAGCAGGCAGCGAGAGTGGGGGGGGAGGGAGGTCCACAGAACACAATCAGACACATTCTTCCAAAGACCGCACGTCTGGAATACCTTCATTCCTTCTGCCTGTATCTCATAGATAAATTATTTTTATATTAATAATATAAAGTGAGGCCACATGACTGTGACCCCGTCCCACTCCCCCCCGGTGAGGTCACATGACTGTGACCCCGTCCCCCTCCCCCCCGGTGAGGTCACATGACCACAGCCGCCGGCTGGCCATCATATGTCGATGATGACGAAGATCTCCGGCATCTGCTTGTCGTGGACCTGCATGGCTGAGTATGTGATGGCCTTGACCTCCGTCCCCTGCCAAGAGAGTGGCATCGTCATCTCCAGATCTCCAAGAGGACAAACATTTCCCCGCATCCACCACAGACCCACATCTTCATATCATACCTCCACCCACCAATCCAGCACTTGAGTAAACAGTTGCTCTACCACGGCCATGACTAATCACTACTGACTGCACTTCCATTCAGCTGTTGTAAAAGTTGTGTAAGTCGCCCTGGATAAGAGTGTCTGCCAAATGCCTGTAATGTAGCGTAATGTTGTTCATTGATATTCTCTCCACGGAGGTCTTATTCTTGCCACGTTGTGCTCATTGTGTTTTTTGCTACTGTGTAATTCCCCAACAGTTGTAACTGTTTACAGCTCGTTTACAGCTAGCCCAAGGTTTTTTCAGGTTTGTGTGGTTTCCGAATATTTACCTCTCACCCCTAGGGTCACCGTTGGCAGATTTATATTCATGGTAATACACGTGCATAAATAACTTTTCAAAATATGTTTATTTAAATAAAATTGATGTGCATGCTTAAATTCCAATGAATGTCTTGAATCATTGTCCTGGGTGAAAGATGAATAAATCTAGCGATTGGAATGAGCCCCAGACATCGATTTCATCGAAGGATCCGTGCCATGGCGTGTAATTTGCAGAAAATCAAATCAACAAGACTAGGTGAGGTGTCTCCAAGCCCAATTTAACAAATCAACCCTCTCGTCGTGTTGACCAATGAAACTAATGGGCGTAATTTGCGCTAAAGTCGTATGCGGAAAAAAATTACGAGTCTCACTGGCCGGCTAAACCGCTCCCTCTTCGCCTGCAGATGGCGCCTTAACCGCGTCACCGGACCACAGCAACATTAGCACCAAGCAGACCTGGGTCAAATACGTATTTTTTTGGATTTTCAAAACTTTGCTGATCTTGTCTGGTGTCTTAGAACCAATGAAATACTCTCAAAAAAGTGGAAACCGGGCCTTCTGGTCATATCGGCAGGCTCAATTTCACAAAGCAAGATCAATAGAGCACAGAATCCGAAACAAGTAAGTATTTGACACCGAGGTCTGGCACCAAGTATTGTTTTTTAGTACGTCATGGTGGAGGTACAGGTTACTGTAGCAAAATGACCAAAGGTGATACGGAATAATTCATAGTTAATTATGGAATAATGTGGCAAAATAATTGTGTAAGTTTTTCAATTTTTCTTACATATCATGAATTTTAATTGTATTTACTCTGCCAGCCACATAGTTATAATCTACTTCATCCACTCATTTTTGTACAAATTACAAATACAAATCGCAGAATTTAAATACATTTATTCAGTTATACACAATAATTTTATTGTTCATCTTTATTGAGAAGTAAAGTGTACTTCGAAGAATGAATCATATCCTTGTGGTTTTACAGACATGGATTTTTTTCATTGCCTTTCAGATGAAGAACTGAACACTGAATTGGTTAAATCCTAAACCCTTCAGTAAAAAACAAGTAATAAATAAATGCAAATGGAACAGGAAACGTAACTGCCTTTTCAGTCCTATGGTCTTTTCCCCATCTGGCAAAATGTGAAAAAAGTAACAATTTGGTATTTGCATTTCCCATTCCCGCAGCGCTCGGTTGAATTGTGTTTAATCTGGGTTCCCAGTTGAAGACAGACAACACCGCGGATTATGATCAGGGCCTCGGAGCTGGTGCGCTAGGCTAAGGAATGAACAGGGTCGCGCGTAGCAGAAACAGCGCTCGTCTGAGGGGGAACTAGCTGCCGTTGCGCTCACTTAATTTTAGGCTAATGCAGGAAGGAAGGAAGTCTTGTGCCTGCTCATCACGTTGGAGGTCAGTGGAACTGCGCCATGGATACTGCGGTGATGGCTACGTTACCTCCTGCCAAAGAGCAGCCAACATTCCTGTTTTTTTTTTTTGGTTTGTTTTTTTTTTTTAGCAGAGGTCATTTATTGACTCATTTCCCGCCTCTTAAAGCCAGCTTGCAGTATTTACTGAGTTAAGTGAGTGCGGTCTGCCTCTAATTGCACGAAAGCAAGTTTATAGTAATTTCACTCACCAGTCCCCCCCCCCCCCCCCCCCCCCCCCCCCCCCCCCCCCCCCCCCCCCCCCCCCCCCCCCCCCCCCCCCTCCCTCCCAACCCCCCCCCCCCCCCCTCCCACCAACCCCCCCCCCCCGCCCTACCAACCCCCTCCCTCCCTCCCCCCCCCTCCCCTCCCTCCCCCCCCATCTCAGTGTAGTGTGCGAGTGACAAGAAAAAGGACTTAAATAGTCCGATAACTACAACTGATAATCACCATCATAGGCTTATTCGTAATAATCATAGTATAAAAGACCATGCTTTACAAAATAGTTTCATTCATTCATATAGTTTATTCGGTAGGGACAATGCAAGTTCACATAGTACCACTTCAACTCGTTACAAACAAGTTGATGTAACTCATGTACCACATGCAGAGATTATAGCCGTTGCTAGTTTCCAACTCCTGTCCCTAGTTAGACTTTTAATAAGAGACAAAAGAAATACAAAAACATACAACTATAGAACATTGTTTAATGCAAAGGAAGCGTGTGTGCAATTCGGTGCGCGGTTCAGAGTGCACGTGCTGTGCCAGTCCGATACCCTTGTGCTCTATGACACAAAGCACGAGAAAGATACATACTGTACCATCGATTGACCTCTTTCGTAATTCCATGTTGATATTTGGTTGGCAATGGCCTTTCGGCATTATAAGGTTAATTAAATTCTTTTTTTTTTTTCCTTTTCGATTTTGTTTTTTTTCTAAAAATCCACAATTCATCGGTGTTGACTTGCGAAGAGAGCAGTTGAAGAGGAAAACGGAAAGAAGCGAATGGTTTTTGGCAGAGCTTAAAGGATGCAGGCTGTTTTTTTTCCAGCATCTTTTTTTCCTGTGTTGTTGCAGGAATGTTTCAATTATATTTGTAACCGCCTGATGGCAGAAAAAAAGACGGAGGTGGAAAGTCCAGGAGTCAGAAAACAAAAGTGCTGCCATGTATTTCCTCCTCCCAGGGCATGGGGCGACATATTGTGCTAATTAGCTGAAACAAAATACTGGAGAGGACTTTTACTCTCTGAACCAGGATTTTCCGCCTCTAAATAAAAGTAAATAATAACAGCCTTTCATTCTGAGAGTAAACACAGAGGAATGTGACCGGCTGTGTGATTATTCTGTGATTGTGCGGCAGCTGGTTTCATTGGCTGGGATCTTACTGGAAAGGTTGAAGGAAAGCACCCACGTTCAAGAGTTCAACGGAAGCATCCCTATCTGGCACATGATCAGTACCTCCGGCCCATGCCATTTCTCTCCAGCAGGGGGCAACAAACCTGCACGGGGATTGCAAGATCGTTTCTCTATCCAATAGGATGCAGCGTGTTTTTGCATCTCTCCTTCTCCAGCCTCCAACCCAGTTCATCCCTGTTCCTGGAGATCTATTGTCCCGTATCTTTTCATTTCAACCCTAATTTGGCACACCTGACTTCACTCATTCAAAGCTCCCTGGTTATTTAACGAGGCCTGTTTTGTTAGGGTCGCAGTGAAAACCTACAGGACGTTAGATCTCCAGGGACATGGTCGGACAGCCCTGCTCTTATCCAGACTCTAATGGGCAGGGCTCCCTTTCAAAGACACATCAGATCAGATTTAATTTACCTGGTTAAATAAAGGTTAAATTCAGCTAAAAAGATCGGATGAATGGAATCCACACGTCAGCTGTTGTGGTGGGTTTTACATGCCCAGCGTGAAGGAGAGAGCGGGCAGCTGTGTAGCATAGTGGCTAAGGAGCTGGTCTTGTAACCTGAAGGTCACAGGTTTGATTCCCAGGTAGAACTCTGCCCTTCTAGCCTTGAGCAAGGGACTTAACCTGCATTGCTTCAGTGTACTTCCTGCTGTATGCTATTTTAGTTTTACCCAAACGCTGGCCGTCAGCCGTGGCCAATAATAATAATAATAATAATAATAATAATAAAAGCTTCATTTATATGGCACCATTCATACATTAAAAGGCAGATTAAGGTGCTTTCCAGACAAAATGAAACATTGTAAGACATTACAATGAAAGCATGGATCATTAAAATAACTGGGCGGCAGGGTAGCCTAGTTTTTAGGGTGTTATATTGGCCGCTGTGCTGGTTTGAGCCTGGTTTCCCTGGTGGGAAAATAGGGATGCCGACTTGGAGAGATGAATTTCGGGCCCTACAAGAAAGAACTCTGCCATTGGGCCCTTGAGCGGGGCCCTTAACCCAACCAACTGCTCCAGGGCTTTACCATTACACCTGTTCCCTTGTTCTCTCTCTCTTTCTTTGCTTGAGGGAGCCTCAACCAGCATTTTCATTCATTAATACAGATAAAAATTCAACATATTGATGCCTCTTAAATCAATCTTGACTCCTGCAAACCTATTCACGCATATGGTTGCCCAATTAATGTACCGCATGCTTGTACACATAGGGCCAAGTTACTTGAAACAGTTTAGGAAACATTGGTTAGCAATGCTTTGGAACACAGCATGTTCAATTTGTGTGAGGTAAAATGGCTAATATTGTATCTTGTAACGTGGCGGAATTTTGAGATCAATACTTTTAATGGAAGGCATAGATTTTGCTAGTTTGAATTAATGACTCACATGTGTGAGTTACTTGGCATTTTTGTATGTTGAAAACATGGTTTTCATCAGATATTACATTACAGGCATTTAGCAGACGCTCTTATCAAGAGATACTTACACAACTTTTTACATAGCATTTATATTGCATCCCATTTGTACAGCTGGATATTCACTGAAGCAATGCAGGTTAAGTACCTTTCTGAAGGGTACAACGGCAGTGTTCTACCCGGGAATCGAACCTGCAACCTTTAGGTATATAGATACATGTATAGATCGTGCCGCCAGTACCTGCGCGTCATTACCCTCAGCGGGAATTTCAGCTATCGGGACATCGGTGTCTAAAGGCAAAGCAGCACGCGTGCAGTCTGCCTTTAAGATACAGGTAAAGTGTTCTCCTGGCCTCCTCTCAAGTCTGAGATTAACCGATGGACTTCGAAGGGAAAAGAAGGAACCGCCAACTTCGCGCGCTTAGGCTAAGAGAGCGTGTTTGTTTTCGCGCTGCTGAATTAACATAGAAAAGTTGGAACTATGGGGATAGACACAGAACATTTGGTCTTTCCGAAATTTGGATATAAAAAAGTGGTAAATCGTGTTTTTTATTTATTTTTTACTTTTTGCAGCAAGTAGCTCGACTATGAACTTCAGACCACAAACGTCAATAAATCCAAAACAATATGGGAAAAACAATGGTCACAGCTTGGATTGAGTTGCGGTCTCGAGTATAGTTTAAATATGATGGACCACATGATGTGTGTGACAGCAAGCACAGACATTCGACTGTGTGTGTGTGTGTGTGTGTGTGTGTGTGGTGTGTGTGTGTGTGTGTGTGTGTGTGTGTGTGTGTGTGTGTGTGTGTGTGTGTGTGTGTGTGTGTGTGCACTTCCACCTCGAGCGCCTGTGCATATGCGTGTTCCTTATAATTACCTACAGCTGGTCTCAACACTAGTCCTTACTTGTGTGGGCGATTCTGAGGATAATGTATAAATAGGATTACAGTGCTACACCATTTTAGTTTTGTACCAGTGACTGAAAGGTGAATACCAAATGTAATTGGAAATGATCCTGGAGGAATACGGCTAGATCATCTTTTTCTTTTTTTTCGTAAACCATTTGTATCATTTGCTGCGTTTTCAAGCAGTTTATATTTATGTACATGACTATAGCCTACGTTGTTCTCCAAATACTTTATTTTAAGTACAATTCCAGACCTTCGTACGTTTGTGTATACTTGGTGAATCATATAAGCTCCAGCTCCATTAAAAATTTGGTTAGCAGCCTCGAGCCTTTGGATCCGACGTCCATGAGCTATTTCTTCGTGCTCGTTCAGCATGTTTCTCGTGGCAACCGTGTGTTTTGTACTTCGTTTTACAGGTAAGTTTCCTTCTTGGACTTGAAATTTCCCATGGCAAGCCTATTAACGGCAGGTGAACAAATGTTTTTTGAGACGTAGCCTACACTCAAATACAAGGCTAACTAATGAAACTTACTGAAATAGCGATAGCTGTTGGCTAGCTGTAGACTGTTTGTCGGTTTCTTTGTTACCTGTGGTATGATAGCTAAATTTCGTTTTATATTGGAAATGCGAATAATTTCAGCGCGTGAATGACTAATTCAAGGGAACGATTTAAGTAATTGCGGGGGCATTATTTAAAAATTCTAGTGAACGGACTGCTAATTCGAGGGAAATATTTATCAAGCGTTCCCCCTGGACAGTCCCCCTCCACCGAATTCGGAATAGCGTTCGAATAGCTGTATGATGTTTGTACATGCCTGTAACATTCACAAGTGAATTAAGAGTTCTTGCCTCTTAAAGACATGGATGGTCAGGCAGGCCACGTGCTTGATGGTGCGTAAAGCCGCAATGTGGGAATGTCGTCGCACCTTTGACTTCGCAGTTGATACCATGCTCCCACAAGTAGCCTACAGGCGTGCATATTTGCAAGGGAAATCTAATATGTAACAGCCTAGTTGTGTTTAATGTAAAACGACTCTTTCAGCTCTGATGCGAAAGCCACGGAGGTTTATTGTTCTTTTCCCCCGCTAACGTTGTAATGACCGTTTAAAGGACCCTTTGTTTGTTGTTACTGTATTTATTTTAGGTGCAATAGTTGCGAGAATGCTGAGGGATTTGTGGACTTATTTATGGTGTCAGTGTGATGAATAACCATAATTACGGTTTCTTTCCTGCATAGAAAAACTCGTCATTGCGTACAGTGTGGCTCATTTTTTTACTCTCGGTGAGTAAAAGTGGTTTTGTGCTCGCGCAGTGAATATCTGCGCGCGCGCGGCTGCTTGTTTTACTCGCGGCGTTGGAATTTACACGGGTGAAAGTGGTTCTGTGCTCGCGCAGTGAATATCTACTCGCGCTGATTATTGGCATTAAATTGACGGCATACTTTTCATGGCAGGAAATATCCAGTAAATGAAATCCGTTCAGCAACTCGTGATATGTTACTATCTGAGCACCCTTTCACTAAATCGCTTCATAGTTGAATTTGAGTCTCGTGATTTAGGTAAGCCTGTTGAATGAAAATAGTCTTACACACACTTCCACTGGCCCTTTCTGGATCAGGAGTTTGCACAACTGCGAGGTATTTATGCAGTCACGTCCACTTGTGAAAATTCGTGTCTCAACCAGGCATGCCAGTAAGATACACCAGGGTTCCTGCCTTCACGCCTCAAACTTTTCATCGTTACCTCAACCCCGGCGCTCTCCTTGCCTCCTCTGTGATTTGGTGCGAGCGCAGACGAACATGCGCACTCTCTCTTTAGCGATGCGTGATGACCACTGCACTGCACTGGCTCAGTTTATGGATGCGCCGCGTTCAGAAACAGTGTGGAGGGGTGGTGTAGGCTAGAGCTCCATCTGCAGGCGTTTAGCTGGCCTCCCTCCGCAGCTGTAGGCAAATTGCAGTGAATTACGGAGGTGCAGCTGGAGTACGCGGGCGGTAACGCTTTATGTAGTTTGCCTGCGGTGACACCGCGGCACCAGAACGAGAGACACACACGGGACAGACATGGCGTTTAAGCCCCTCCCCTACCATGTGTGTTGGGCTGTGTTTGTGTACCAGTGTGTATGTAACCAGCGCACAGTAAAACCCGTGTGTGTCCCGGACCTGCGGATTGTGTGTTTTGTGGGGAGAAGGACCGCAGAACTTCTTACACTCAGTGTTTCCATAACTTAGTACAGTACAGTATGGCCATACAAACCCCTGGGCCTGAAGAATCCTTAAATGCAGTGTGTGCAGTCAGATTAAGGGGCCACCCTCGGGGAGTGCGTGGTGTGTGATGCGACTCAGACATCCTGCCAAACCCTAACCCCCCCCCCCCCCACAGTGGCGCTGTAGCTGGTGGTGCACAGCTCTGTGGGGGCCAGTCTGGACTGCCACAGATTAGGTGCCAGACCGCGAGGCAGACCCCTGCAGCTAGAACCACGTCGTAACTGGTTAAGCGAGCTAGCCAGCTACCACCTTTTCCAAATGTGTTTTTTTTTTTTTTTTTTTTTAAACCCTTGCAGGGTCGTCTCTCGCTGCCTTTGAGGTGAGCGTCCCGCAGCAGAAGGTGCTGGCGGTGCGAGGCCGGCCGGTGGTTTTGGGGTGCAGCTACACGCCCAGCCTCGGCAACAGTCTGCATGGCCTGGTGGTGACGTGGCAGACAGCGAAGGACAACCTGGTCCTGCACAACTTCTCTTATGGGCAGGACCAGCTGGACAAGCAGAACGCCCGCTACCGGAACCGCACCTCGATGTTCCGCCCCCTGCTCGGCGCCGGAAACGCCTCGCTGAGGCTGGACCGGGTCGGCCCGCGGGACTCTGGGCACTACATCTGCTCCGTCGACAGCCTGCTGGGAAATGGCAAAGCGGAGCTGCAGCTGGAGTACGCGGGTGAGACAACTTCCTGTCCCAGAACGGCAGACAGCCAGGTGCAGCCAGGTAGAGATGAGCACAGCCAGGTGCAGCAAAGTTAAGATGAATACAGCCAGGTGCAGGCAAGTAGAAATGAGCACAGCCAGGTACAGCCAGGTGTAGCCAAGTAGAGATGAGCACAGCCAGGTGCAGCCAAGTAGAGATGAGCACAGCCAGGTGTAGCCATGCACAGACAGACGTATCTGGCAAAGTGAAAGTATTCTGTCAATATTCACTTCTCCCAGTATTGCAGCAACAGTTTAATTACCCTCAGACGCCCTCTATGACTCACTGCAACATGTCACTGCATTAAATGCACATGTTCCCCCCCCAGGTAAATGCCACTAACTTCAGGTGCTTTCCGCCCCCCAGCGTTCTACACCGAGCCCAAGCTCAACATCCAGGTCCACCCCAGAAACATCAGCCTGCAGTATCAGAGCGAAGGGTACCCCGCGCCCCAGGTCCAGTGGACCGACTCCGCGGGCCGCAACCTGACTGCCCGGGAGGAGCTGTCCGGGACCGGGGAGGACGGGCTCCTGTCCCTGAGGACCAGCGTGACGCTGGAGGACCCCGGTCCCGGAGTCAACCTGAGCTTCACCCTGAGGAACGCCGCCCTGGGACAGGTGCTGGAGAGGCCCGTCTGCCTCAGTCTGGGTAAAAACCTGTTCCCATTTTAAATCCTGCCCATCCATCCGTTATCTAACTGGCTTATATCTGGCCAGGGTCTCGGGTGGGGGTGGGGGTGGGGTAGGGGGGTCTGGAGCCTATCCCAGCATGCACTGGGCGAGAGGCAGGACTACACCCTGGTCAAGTTGCCAGTCCATCGCAGGGCACACATACCATTCACTCACACACTCATACTCATGGGCAATTTAGGGTCTCTAATTAGACTTATCTGAATGTCTTTACACTGTGGGAGGAAAACCTGAGGGTTTTAAGTTTTTTCATCTCTTTTATGTTTTTTCCTGTTATATTTATGTGTTGACTTTTATTGAGTTTTTGTTATCGCTTGATTTAAAATGTAATTTACATACATTTGTAATTTTGTTTTTTTTCGCGGTCTCGGTTCGAACCCAGACCGTGCCGGGCATTGCACAGACTGCGCCAGAGTGACCATCCCACTCATTTGCTTTCTCTGCCTGCTGCTGCTGCTGCTGCTGTGTCTGGGACTGGCGGCCTTCGCGTACTTCCGACGCAAGAGGAACGGAGACGGTCGACCAGAGACAAGCTGCGCAAGAAGGCTGGCGGCGAAACGTCCCACTGGTGCCAGTTAAGAGCAACGGTGACCCTAGGGGGTGGGAGCTAAATACATTAAAATAATATTTTTTATACTCGTCTAGTAATTTATGTACACGTCATGCCCATTATGCGTCTGATTTTAATGTTACCCTGACCTTATTGTGCTCATTTATGCTCTGCATCACATATTTAAAGTTAGATTGACTGAACCTTGTTGTAGTCCTTCACTGTCCAGATCATAGCACAGGTGTCAGATTCCAGTCTGATTGGCTAAGGGATCCGCACACCTTGTCCTCAAGGCCTTAATTGGCAGCCGATGGAAAGGAACCCACAAAAACCTGCTGACGCTGCATCCCCCTGTGGGATTCGGCTCGACGCCCCCTGGTCCTATGATATTGTTACATCGACTGATTATACTTTATGTCTTTCATTGTTTCTCTGGCAGCTACATACACACCCCTGTTGATAATCTATTGTTAAATTTTTGTGGCCAAAGCTATGCGACTACAGCAGTTGGAACAATGCAACTGACAGACTGCTGCTGCGCTGCTATTGTTCTTGGATTCCTTAAAGACACCTCCCTGTAACAATTGCCTTTCCATTTGCCTTTCTCAGTTAAAAAAAAAATGCTATACAAGTAAGACTGAACTCAATTAATCCTTCAGTTGTTTTTGTTCCGATCCTAAATCGGTCTGTTTTAACTGCTTATAAAGCAGTAATAAAGCATAGCCCTAATAGCTGGGATGTGGCAGTCCAAACACCACCTCTTCCTCTGCGCACTGGTAATATCACATATTTAGGAGTCAACATTTCCCCTAGGCTGTCAGAGTTAGTTAATCTCAACTTCAACCCACTTTTCAAAACAGTAGAGGACAACCTTCAGCGCTGGATGAATCTACCAATATCCCTCATAGGCAGAATTGCCATAATCAAAATGAAAATACTACCCACGATAAACTACCTATTCTCAATGATCCCCATCAAGCCCCCACCCTCCTGGTTCAAATCCCTAGACTCCATCATCACAAAATTCTACTGGAAAAACAAAACACCTAGAATCAAACTAGCCACTTTACAAAAATCCAAAAACTAAGGGAGGTCTGGAAGCACCAAATTTTCTCCAACATCTCTATATCCACCAACACAAACATACAACTCATACAATACAAGATTATTCATGGAGTACATTACACAGGGAAAAGGATGTTTAAAATGGGCTTTATATATTCTGAAATTTGTCCGCACTGCACACAAAACACCACAGACGGCTATATGCATGCCACATGGGACTGCACACCAATCAAACAATTCTGGCGGGACATCACTGACAACCTCTCTCTTCTTTTAGGCTGCCACATCCCACTATCCCCTCCACTCTGCTTACTATGAGACACATCCAACATCAACCTAAACAACACATCCAGTAGAATACTGCCCATAGCCCTAATCATCGCCAGGAAAACTATCCTCATGAACTGGAAATCAAGGAAAAAAATCAATATTGCACTTTGGAAAAATCTACTAATCGAATACATATCAATGGAAAAATTATCTGCCTCCATTAAAAAACAAACCGCTGACTGTGACATAATCTGGAATCCATTCATTAATACCCTGTATTCTTAATTCCCGCACTGACTTCACTCATCACCCCTTTTTGCCTATCCACCATCCACAATAAACATGCTCACCGTCATTCACATACACATATCCGCCATTATACCTACACCACAATCCCTACCAAATTTAGAATCTGACATACCACTTGCACACACACAGCCATCACACACCTACACCCAACAAACATACACACATTCAGACCCCTCCCAGCATTCTCTAATCTATCACTTCCATCTTTTTTTTTTCTTGTTGTTTTGTTGTCCTCATGCACTCTCCCTATAACCTGCTTTTATCACTTCTTTTAACAGTATCATTATTACTTATTATCAAGGTGAGGCGGTTTCCTACGAGCTCCCGTGGTTTTTTCCAGTTTTATCTGTTATCTACTCTATCCATTCTTGTTTTGCTATTTTATTATAACTTTACTATAATTTTATTTTATTTTATCAGCCTTCTTAGCCTTTTACTTTTCACTTTTATCTTTTAATTTTTATGAACCTTTTATCGATATTGAAAATCAGACGGCGGTCGTAAAAACAATTACACCCTTTAAATCTTGGTCATCTTTTACTATATTTTTTAACCGCACAAAGGCTTTAACTCATCGGACATGAATTTTAAGTTGTTTTTATGAACTACTTCATAGCGGTGATAATGCTGCTTGGCCTGGCTCGTCTTTAGCCTTGTGGCCCAGCGAACCAACATAATTAAACATGCCGGGTGAAGTCGATCCACTACTTTAAAAAGCGAATAAAGAGATTGCTGACCTGAAAGAGGACATTCGTCGGCTTTCGGATGAGCTACAGAAGAAGAATTCGCCTTTATCCAGCTACATGGACCTTGCTTCCGAACAGTCCAAGCAGATCTCCTCCCTTGGTTTAGCCGTGCAGGACACAGCTCTGTGGGACCCCCCCCCCCAGTTGTCCTCGGCCTTCATCCTGCTCGACACCAAACCACCGTCCTGGGCTGAGGTGGTGGTCCGCGATCCCAGGGGGGTTACAAATGGGACCGCCTTATCCCCTCGCCTAAACCTCTCCACCCGCTATGCGGCCCTATCTGAAGATGCTCCGATCTACGCAACTGACGCTCAGGTGGGCCCAGCTGATGTTCAGGTCCACCCAGTTGATGCCCCGGTCCAACCAGCTGTGGCTCCTGCGGCTCCGACCCGTCCCGACCTGGACTCCAGAAATGGCGCCTGCCGTCTCTGCAGCTTTCCCACCGCTGGTGGCCGGCAGCGTTCGGGTGGGTCAGCGCTCCACTGTGTCGCCACTTCAACGGCCCCCATCCCGGGAAACGACCTCCGCCTCCCGGCGTAGGATCCTAAAGAGGCTGTGCTCAGACGCTCTGGAAGCCTCCTGTACCCTATGCCGGTAGGGAATCCTACTCTCAGGTCTGATGTTGCCGCCTCGCCACAACACTCGCCTGCCCGGTCACAGATTCCTCGTCCCCTTTTTCCCCCGACCACTCTAATTGCGGGGGATTCCATAATCAGAAACATCAGTTTCTTCAACGTAGCCACGCACTGCTTCCCCTGGAGCCACGGTCCCGGTCATCCTGGGAAAGCTCCCGGGGCTACTGCACTCACTCCCGTCCTCTATTAAACGAGTGATAGTGCATGTGGGGACAAACGATACAGCTCGTCAGGAATCTGAGCTGACCAAGAAGGATTTTAGCGAACTTTTAAACTTATTAAACAGCTGTGGAAAGTCTGTTTCTATCTCCGGTCCCCTCCCCACGCTGGCCCGTGGATCAGCGCGCTTCAGCCGAATCCTCAGCCTCAACACTTGGCTCCTTTCCGCTTGCAGAACGAACAATATAGGTTTTATTTTAATTTGTTTTGGAACCGCTTCTCCTTTTATAGGTCCGACGGAGTCCACCCAAACAGGCAGGGTAGCCGAATGCTAGCGGCTAACTTGCAGCACGCTGTACAGTCCTCTCCAGGTGACTGACTGTTTACCTCTCCTACACACACCCACGAATTCCCCTGTCACAATTCCAAGAAATTTTGAATTCCTTGCACTGAAGGTTCAGCTGGGGCCTAACTCAGTAATTGTGGTTGGGGTCTATAGACCCCCATCTGCTGAGTTAGGCTCCATTGATGCAATAGCGGATCTACGGTCTCATTATTCCGATGCTGAATTGATTGTTATGGGTGATTTTAATATGAACTGGCTGAATGATACTTCCAATAATTTCAAGGAGGTTAGTGCTGGCCTTAACTTATTCCAAATAATAACAGAACCCACTAGGCAAAATCTGAAAGACAGTTCAAAATCTACCCTGATTGACCTTATTTTTTCTAATAGGGTTGATAATATCACTGCCTGGAGTGTCTTTGAGCTTGGAATCAGTGATCATTGCCCTGTTGGCTGCATTAGAAGTACTCGGCTAATGAAAACAAAATCTCACAAGGTTATAAGGAGAAATCTAAGACATTTTAATGAGCAAGCCTTTTTAACTGACGTTTCCCATAGTAATATACAATACACATCTGAGATTACTGATGTCGACTTGGCTCTGGATTTCTTCACAAAGACTCTTCTTTCTGTCATTGATAGACATGCTCCACTAAAAAAACTTAGGATTAAAGATAAAGTCACCCCCTGGTTTTCACCTGAGCTAGCAGCTTTATTTAAAGAAAGGAATAGAGCCTGGTCTCTTGCCAGACACTCCGGTGACCCTTCACATTGGGCAGCTCGCAGGCAAATCAGGAATAGATGCACATTTTCGGTAAGAGTAGCCAAATCCACATATTACCTAGATCTAATTACCTGCTCCTATGCTAACCCGGCTAAACTCTGGAAGGCAGTGAACTCCATCAAAAACAGACCCACTACTTCCCTACCTTCACACATTGATTTTGGTGACTGTTTGATCTCTGATCACAATGAGGTTTGCCTAGCTTTCAACAAGCACTTTGCCGAGGCTGGGCATTTATTCGAAAAGGAATATACAGCACCCCCTATCCTTTTCACCATTTACATTTACATTTAATAATATTGTTTCCTCACTAAATGATTGTCAAGTCCATCTAAACGCAGACGATACTATTGTATATTGTATTGCTGATTCTGCTCAGCTTGCCATTGAGAAACTGCAGCTTGCTTTTAATGCCCTTCAGGAGGCTCTTGTTAAGCTTAAGCTGGTTCTTAATGCAAGCAAAACAAAATTCATGTTGTTTACTAGGGCCAGAAGCAGTGATTATGATAGTATATTTATATCCACTGCAAATAGTTCTAAAATTGAGAGAGTTTCTGAATATAAATATCTTGGCATCTGGCTTGACTAGAAATTTTCATTTAAATTCCATATAGATGATCTTGTCAGCAAACTGAGACAAAAAATTGGCTTCCTTTATAGAAACAGATCTTGCTTCCCTATGATCAGTAGAAAAAGAATTGTTGAAGCAGTTTTCCTTTCAGAGACTATGGTGACATTATTTATAGAATTGCTGCTCCTTCTTCTCTTAAGCGCTTGGACACAATCTATCACTCTGCCCTCAGATTTATCACTGGCGATAGTTATGGTACCCACCACTGTGTCCTCTATGCCAAGGTGTGTCTGTCTTCTCTGGCAGTGAGGCGTGATAAACACCAGTTTTTGTTTATCTTTAAGGCCATTGTCGGAATGCTTCCACCTTATATTACAAGGTTGTTAGAGTGGCGCTCTGGACCCTATCGAACCCGATCAAATGGCTTGCTTATGCTTAAGGTCCCTTGGGCTCGATCAGAAATTGGGAAGTCAGCATTCCATTTTAGTGCCCCATCCTCCTGGAATTAGCTCCAACAATTGCTGAAAATCAGTCCTCTACCAACTTATGGGCAGTTTAGATCGCTGGTTTTGAGCATTCCTGTCTCTGATTGTATCTGTTTTTGATCTTATCTGTGCTTGATTTTATTTATTTTATTTTTTTTTAATTATATTTTACTGCCTTGTCATGGAAGGGGTTGGGGGTGGGGTGCGGGGGGGGGGGGGGGGGTAGTTTTTGATACCTTCTCTGGCCGTGTACTCGTTGTCCTCGATGAGGCGGGCGAGGCCGAAGTCGGCAATCTTGCAGATGAGGTCCTCAGACACCAGGATGTTGGCCGCCCGCAGGTCCCGGTGGATGTAGTTCTTCTGCTCAATGAACGCCATGCCCTCGGCCACCTGTAGGGGGAGCAACAGAGGGGTAAGAGACGATTAGGGAGAAGTACGGAGGGATGATAAGGGAGAGAAAGAAACAAAGAGGAAGTGTTGGTACATTAGAGAGAATGTGTGTGTATGTGAGATTCTCTCTCTGTGTGCATGTGTGTGTGTGTTCATGTGTGTGTGTGTGTGTGTGTGCAAAAGAAATAGAGTGTGTGAGAAAGAGTGCATGCATGAAAGAGAGGGTTAGAGAGCGAGTGAGTGAGTGAGTGTGTATGAGCGAAGTTAAGAGTGCAAGAGAAAAATAAAGATGGAGAGAATGAGACTGAAGGAAAGGGAAAGCGAGACGAAGAGAGAGAGAGAGAGATAGGGACAGAGATGTTTGGGAGGGTCAGACCTGGCCTGGGAGTGCCTCATTTCCAGAGGTCAACCCCCCCGCCACCCCCGTCACCACCCCACACCCCCCCACCTGCCGCTCCACCCAGTTGTGCCTGATCCCGTTCCAGACTCTGGCTCCTGGATTTATGACTGCTTTCCGACAGTCGCTGTCCAGCTGGGCCGTTTCCAGCTCAAGAGGACACTTTTTGGGCATTGTTCTGCGGGACCTCTGCCTCTTATCTTGGACCGCGAGCTGAGCTGGGCGTCGCCAAGGCCTTCGGCCAAAAAATGTCAAAGTCTGAAGCTCAGCCAGTTTTTCGGGGGCATGGATTTAAAAAAAATATTGCAACATTCTTTGTTTTCTCAGGGCAAATGCCCAGTATTATATAAAGTCACAAAGGCCTCCTTGAGCTCCACAGATTTAACTGTTTTCACAATTACAATTACTTCTGTTGGTCTTCAACAGTTTATATATATATATATATATACATATATATATATATATATATATATATTATATATATATATATATATATATATATATATATATATACATATACACTTCCTGAAAATCGGATGCTGATTACTTTCTCCCCAGCTACTAACAACCGACTTAAGTCATTTTGCACAAACAAAAGTTTTCTGGTGTGCTCCCAGGTATTTTATTCTAGTTATTTTATTATTTACTATGTTAGTTACTGTTGCTATAATCTGTGATCTTTTATTACACTTATTGTGTTTTAATTGTGTTTGTAATCTCGGCTACATTGAAAATGAGGGCCTGGCCCTCAATTGTACCTCCGAGAATTTAAATAAAGGTTCTGACTGGTTTGTACTGTTGTTGCTGTTACTTTTGTTGCTATTATTGTTATTACTTTCATTACTATTTTGTTGTTATCAAGAGTTTTGGAGGACATGGCAGTGGTGGTTGTGGGTGCTGCGGGCGCGCGCGCCTGCCGGGCGTTCCCTCTCCCTCTCGTTCGGGGGACGGAGTGTGGCACAGTGGGTAAGGAACTGGGCTTGTAACCGAAAGGTCGCAGGTTCGATTCCTGGGTAAGGACACTGCTGTTGTACCCTTGAGTAAGGTACTTAACCTGCATTGCTTCAGTATATATCCAGCTGTATAAATGGATACAATGTAAAATGCTATGTGAAAAAAGTTGTGTAAGTCGCTCTGGATAAGAGCGTCTGCTAAATGCCTGTAATGTAATGTTCGCTCGCTCGGCGTCTTACACCTGTTCCCTTGTTCTCTCTCTCTCTTTCTTTGCTTGAGGGAGTCTCAACCAGCATTTTCATTCATTAATACAGATAAAAATTCAACATATTGATGCCTCTTAAATCAATATTGACTCCTGCGAACCTATCTATGCATATGTTTGCCCCATTAATGTACCGCATGCTTGTACACATAGGGCCAAGTTACTTGAAACAGTTTAGGAAACATTGGTTAGCAATGCTTTGGAACACAGCATGTTCAATTTGTGTGAGGTAAAATAGCTAATATGGTATCTTGTAACGTGGCGGAATTTTGAGATCAATACTTTTAATGGAAGGCACAGATTTTGCCAGTTTGAATTAATGACTCACATGTGTGAGCAAGCACAGACATTCGACTTTGTGTGTGCTTGCGTGTGTGTGCACTTCCACCTCGAGCGCCTGTGCATAGCCTACGTGTTGCTTATAATTACGCGTTTTCAAGCAGTTTATATTTATGTACTGTGGGGAAAAACAGGACCCAACCTGGGCCAGAAGAGCTGGGTGTTCTCACACTGTTGAATACTTCTTCAAAATATACACTTCACAGAGTCTGATGCAACTGGATTTATTGCAGGTAATTCAAAGATAACATGCAAGAACCCAGGCTGATCTGCGCATATCAATACAAACTGTCTCAAAGCATTCCACAAGACACTTCATAGAAAACACATAAGATGCACACACACACACACACACAGACAAGACACACACACAGACAAGGCGCGCACACACAGACAAGACACACAAGACACACGAGACATAAAAGACATTAAAAGGTTAAGGTCGACCTTGGCCCACCGGCATCCTTCCTCTTTTGCTAGCCGGATGATACGTCAGGGAGGAAACACCTGGTGCTCATTAGTACATTACTTTCCCATATACACTGGGCCTGTGCTCTCTAACTACATATCTTTCCCAATGCAATGGGCTTGCGATGTGTTGTGTACATCTATATTTATTTCCCACAGTAGGCTACATGACTATAGCCTACGTTGTTCTCCAAATACTTTATTTTAAGTACAATTCCTAACCTTCGTACGTTTGTTTATACTTGGTGAATCATATCAGCTCCAGCTCCATTAAAAATTTGGATAGCAGCCTCGAGCCGTTGGATCCGACGTCCATGAGCTATTTCTTTGTGCTCGTTCAACATGTTTCTCCTGGCAACCGTGTGTTTTGTACTTCGTTTCACAGGTAAGTTTCCTTCTTGGACTTGAAATTTCCCGTGGCAAGCCTAATAAACGGAAGGTAAACAAATGTTTTTTGAGACGTAGCCTGCACTCAAATACAAGGCTAACTAATGAAACGTACTGAAAGTAAAGTTACCGAGATAGCGATAGCTGTAGACTGTTTGTCGGTTTCTTTGTTACCTGTGGTATGATAGCTAAATTTCGTTTTATAATTTAATAATAAAATAATGTATAATTTGGGGGACATGATTAGCCTACTACTAATTCGAGTGAACGGACTGCTAAATGCTGAGGGATTTGCGGACTTATTTATGGTATCAGTGTGATGAATAACCATAATTTACGGTTTCTTTCCTGCATAGAGAAACTCGTCATTGCGTACAGTGTGGCTCATTTTTTTACTCTCGGTGAGTAAAAGTGGTTTTGTGCCCGCGCAGTGAATATCTGCGCGCGCTGATTATTGGCATTAAATTGACAGAATACTTTTCATGGCAGGAAATATCCAGTAAATGAAATCCGTTCAGCAGCTCGTATGATGTGTTACTATCTGAGCACCCTTTCACTAAATCGCTTCATAGTTGAATTTGAGTCTCGTGATTTAGGTTTTAAGCCTGTTGAATGAAAATAGTCTTACACACACTCCCACTGGCCCTTTCTGGATCAGGAGTTTGCACAGAAACAGTGTGGAGGGGTGGTGTAGGCTAGAGCGCCATCTGCGGGCGTTTAGCTGGCCTGCCTCCGCTGCTGTAGGCAAATTGCAGTGAATTACGGAGGAGCATCTGGAGTACACGGGCGGTAAGGCGGCGCCAGAGCGAGAGACGCACACGGGACAGACGTGGCGTTTAAGCCCCTCCCCTACCGTGTGTGCTGTGCTGTGTTTGTGTACCAGTGTGTATGTAACCAGCGCACAGTAAAACCTGTGTGTGTCCCGGACCTGCGGATTGTGTGGTTTGTGGGGAGAAGGACCGCAGAACTTCTTACACTCAGTGTTTCCATAACTTAGTACAGTACAGTATGGTCATACAAACCCCCTGGACCTGAAGAATCCTTAAATGCAGTGTGTGCAGTCAGATTAAGGGGCCACCCTTGGGGAGTGCGTGGTGTGTGATGTGACTCAGACATCCTGACAAACCCTAACACCCTAACACCCCCCCCCCCCCCCAACAGTGGCGCTGTTGCTGGTGGTGCACGACTCTGTGGGGGCCAGTCTGGACTGCCATGGATTTGGTGCCAGACCGCGAGGCAGACCCCTGCAGCTAGAACCACGTCGTAACTGGTTAAGCCAGCCAGCCAGCTACCACCTTTTTCAAAGGTTTTTTTTTTTTTTTTTTTTTTTTTTTTAAAACGCTTGCAGGGTCGTCTCTCGCTGCCTTTGAGGTGAGCGTCCCGCAGCGGAGGGTGCTGGCGGTGCGAGGCCGGCCGGTGGTTTTGGGGTGCAGCTATGCGCCCAGCCTCGGCAACAGTCTGGAGGGCCTGGTGGTGACGTGGCAGACAGCGAAGGACGACCTGATGCTGCACAGCTTCTATTATGGGCAGGACCAGCTGGACAAGCAGAATGCCCGCTACCGGAACCGCACCTCGATGTTCCGCCCCCTGCTCGGCGCCGGAAACGCCTCGCTGAGGCTGGACCGGGTCGGCCTGCGGGACTCCGGGCGCTACATCTGCTCCGTCGACAGCCTGCTGGGAAATGGCAAAGCGGAGCTGCAGCTGGAGTACGCGG
Source organism: Anguilla japonica (assembly GCA_025169545.1). Taxonomy (NCBI): domain Eukaryota; kingdom Metazoa; phylum Chordata; class Actinopteri; order Anguilliformes; family Anguillidae; genus Anguilla; species Anguilla japonica. The sequence goes on along the minus strand of CM045883.1, from coordinate 82,251,305 downwards.
GTGAGACAACTTCCTGTCCCAGAACGGCAGACAGCCAGGTGCAGCCAGGTAGAGATGAGCACAGCCAGGTGCAGCAAAGTTAAGATGAATACAGCCAGGTACAGCCAGATGCAGCCAAGTAGAGATGAGCACAGCCAGGTACAGCCAGGTGGAGCCAAGTAGAGATGAGCAAAACCAGGTACAGCCAGGTGTAGCCAAGTAGAGATGAGCACAGCCAGGTGTAGCCATGCACAGACAGACATATCTGGCAAAGTGAAAGTATTCTGTCAATACTCATGGAAATTTAATCAACAGACTTCTCCCAGTATTGCAACAACAGTTTAATTACCCTCAGATGCCCTCTATGACTCACTACAACATGTCACTGCATTAAATGCACATGACCCCCCCCCAGTAAATCTCACTAACTTCAGGTGCTTTCCCCCCCTCCCCCGAGCAGCGTTCTACACCGAGCCCAGGCTTAACATCCAGGTCCACCCCAGCAACATCAGCCTGCAGTATCAGAGCGAGGGGTACCCCGCGCCCCAGGTCCAGTGGACCGACTCTGCGGGCCGCAACCTGACTGCCCGGGAGGAGCTGTCCGGGCCCGGGGAGGACGGGCTCCTGTCCCTGAGGACCAGCGTGACGCTGGAGGACCCCGGTCCCGGAGTCAACCTGAGCTTCACCCTGAGGAACGCCGCCCTGGGACAGGTGCTGGAGAGGCCCGTCTGCCTCAGTCTGGGTAAAAACCTGCTCACATTTTAAATCCCGCCCATCCATCCGTTATCTAACTGGCCAGGGTCTCAGGTGGGGGTGGGGGTGGGGGTGGGGTAGGGGGGTCTGGAGCCTATCCCAGCATGCACTGGGCGAGAGGCAGAACTACACCCTGGTCAGGTTGCCAGTCCATCGCAGGGCACACACACCATTCACTCACACACTCATACTCATGGGCAATTTAGAGTCTCTAATTAGACTTATCTGAATGTCTTTAGACTGTGGGAGGAATACCTGAGGGTTTTAAGTTTTTTCATCTCTTATGTTTTTTCCTGTTATATTTATGTGTTGACTTTTATTGAGTTTTTGTTATCACTTTATTTAAAATGTAATTTACATACATTTTATTTGTAATTTAAAAAAAAAAAATTTTATGTTTAAATAATATTTTCCTTCTATTTTACATTTATATTTCCACCTGAATTTAGGATGTCTGTTCTGGTTTCAACTATTTACATGTTTTAAATTATTTTAACTTGCCCTTTTATAAATACAGAACATCATTAATTCGTAACTGTAAGAATAAGGTTTGAAATGAACTAAGAGTCCTTTAGGACCTGTCCAACAAGAAGCTCTTTGGCATGCTTACACTGGTGGCTTTTAGAGAGCTGAACTGTAGATTATATATAAAATATTTCTTCCTTTTCCTTTCTGCCGAGATGCTGAATTTATATTGAGACTTTATTTACAACCACTCTGAATTAAGAGTGTGAACATTAAAATAAATGATCATCAGTAAGCACAAGCACTGCTGCATGGGGTGGCAGTGTAGCACAGTGGGTAAGGAACTGGGCTTGTGACCGAAAGGTCATAGGTTCGATTCCTGGGTAGGACACTGCCGTTGTACCCTTGAGCAAGGTACTTAACATAATTGCTTCAGTATATATCCAGCTGTATAAATGGAATGTAAAATGCTGTGTAAAAGTTGTAAGTCATTCTGGATAAGAGCGTCTGCTAAACGCCTGTAATGTAATGTAATGTAACAAGTAAACATGAAAAAATGTGGAGTGACCTTTCCCAGTCACCTTTCCCACACAAAAGGTCACAAAGTCCAGCAGAGGCTCTTCCTCTCTTTCCCAGTGCAATAAATCTCACGGACATATGGGATTTGGAGAATGTGATTCAGATCGGTGCCCCCCGTTGGGCTTTACTTTGACGCTGTGTGACTCAGTGTGGAGCTTGTGTGTTATGAAACTGCCCCGTTTTTATTGCTGTTCGCTCTCCAAAAACAAGAATCCAGGCAGTTTTGGCGTGTTTTCAGTTACATTTGAACTGCCTTGCCTTGTTTTCAGTTGCAGTTGAACTGCCTTGCCTTGCTTTCAGTTGCAGTTGAACTGCCTTGGTGTGTTTTCAGTTACATTTGAACGGCCTTGGTGTGTGTGTTTCAGCTTCCGATGACATTGGGCATTGCACAGACTGCGCCAGAGTGACCATCCCACTCATTTGCTTTCTCTGCCTGCTGCTGCTGCTGCTGCTGTGTCTGGGACTGGCGGCCTTCGCGTATCTCCGACGCAAGAGGAACGGAATGCCGACGGCATGGCAGAACGGCTCGGACAAATTACCTCCGCATGACCCTGGGGGGGGTGCAGACGTTGCCTTACATTACAGGCATTTAGCAGACGCTCTTATCCAGAGCGACGTACAACAAGTGCATTAGTTCAAGGTGCAGAGGTGCAAAAGAAACACACTAGAGTGTTAGGTTTAGGTAGGGTTAGGTAAGTAAAGATCGTAGTGCCAGAAGTGACCACATAGATCAGGACTCCAACCCTGTAGGGTAACCTGTTCAGCAAACAAACAAACAATCCTGCCAAGTACAAACTAGCACTGAAATCACATTTGCCTAATCAGAATCAGACAAAAACAATCCTGCCAAATAAAAAATAACGTGATCGTATTAGCCTAACTAGGTACATTGAGCTAAACTATAGGCTAGGGAGGGGTGGGGACAGGTGCAGCCTGAAGAGATGAGTCTTTAGTCTGCGTTTGAAGGTAGTCAGATTCTCTGCTGTTCTGACCGCCACGGGGAGGTCATTCCACCAGCGAGGGGCCAGGACAGACAGCAGACGGGAGCGGGAAGTACAGACATGAAGAGGGGGAGGTGCCAAGCGTCCAGAGGTGGCAGAACGGAGAGGTCTGGCTGGTGTGTAGGGTCTGATGATCCTCTGACGGAAACGGAGACGGTCAACCAGAGACAAGCTGCGCAAGAAGGCTGGCGGCGAAACGTCCCACCCGTGCCAGTTAAGAGCAACGGTGACCCTAGGGGGTGGGAGCTAAATACATTAAATTAATGTTTTTTATACACGTCTAGTAATTTATGTACACATCATGCCCGTTATGCGTCCGATTTTAATGTTACCCTGACCTTATTGTGCTCATTTATGCTCTGCATCACATATTTAAAGTTAGATTGACTGAACTTTGTCGTAATCCTTCACTGATCACAGCACAGGTGTCAGACTCCAGTCTGATTGGCTAAGAGATCCGCACACCTTCTCCTCAAGGCCTTAATTGGCAGCCGACTGAAAGGAACCCACAAAAAACCATAGGCACTGCGGCCCCCTTTGGGATTCAGCTCGTCACCCCCTGGTCCTGTGGTACAGTTACATCGACTGATTATACTGGAGGTCAGGGATCATCAACAATCCTTTTCTCTGGCAGCTACATACACACCCCTGTTGATAATCTGTTGTTAAACTTTTGTGGCCAAAGCTTTTTGTGACTACAGCAATTGGAAAAACTTACAAAGTGCTGCTGTTGTTTTGGAGTCCTTGAAGACACTTGGAACAGTGGAACATTAGACTTTCCATTTGCATTTCTCCAAAAAAAACACATTCTACACAGATTAAGACTGAATTGAATTAATCCTTGGGTTGCGTTTTGTGCCCTGTTTCTATTCTTTTTGTTCTGCTCCTAAATCGGGCAGTCCGTTTTAACTATTTATAAAGCAATAATAAAGCATATATTTTCACCTAATGTTGCGTTACTCCTTCTTTTAACCAGCTTCATTTCTAGTCATCACAAGTGTTACACTTCTTTCTGATATAGTCTACAGACCTCATTTTTTTTAGAAGTAAAATAAGCAATTTATTTGAGAGAGAATAGTCATATAACATTAAAACTTGTTTAAAAAGGAACATTTATTTTGTACACTCCGAAATAAAGGTAAAGTGGATGTATGTAAAAAAAAAAAAAAAAAAAAAGTATGTTGTTTTTTTTCTCTTTAAGGATCAAATTTCTGAAACTGTTACCCTGGAACATACAATAACGTTCTAATAAGCAGGAGACCTCAGTCTTATCCAGAAAGGTTAGGTGTTGGTGCAGGCTTTTGTTCCAACCAAGCCGTAACTGCACCTGACTCTACCAATCAAAGGTGCATGCGCGGCAAAGACTGTTTTAGTCGATCAGTGGAATCAGGTGTGCACCTGCTCGGTTGAAACAAAGGCTTGCAGCTGCACCAGCCCTTTCTGGATACGACTGAGGAACGTGGTCTGTGTGAAGGAGAGCGCTCAGCAGAGAATCGAGCCCTTATCTTTTGTTGATAGCAAAGCTGGGGGAACGTTGGGCATATTTATTTGGACTGTTCCCACCAGGGACAGCTTTCCAAACAGCCAATGAACAATCTCGTGAGATTTCCGCAATTAGCAGATGCTCTTATCCAGAGCAGATTACATTCCTTACATACAATCCATCCGTACAGCCGGGGCCTGTATTGCGAAACAGGATTACTGAGATAGGTGGATAACAGCACTGGGTCAAACCCTCCCAAATCTGAAACGTGGACTGAAGGTTAAAAAAAAACATAACTGCAAATGTGTTTTGACCTGGGTCAAATACGTATTTTTTTGGATTTTCAAAACTTTGCTGATCTTGTCTGGTGTATTAGACCAATGAAATACTCTCAAAAAAGTGCAAACCCTGCCTTCTGGTCATATCGGCAGGCTCAATTTCACAAAGCAAGATCAATAGAGCACAGAATCCGAAACAAATGGGTATTTGACACCGAGGTCTGGCACCAAGTATTGTTTTTTAGTACGGCATGGTGGAGGTACAGGTTACTGTAGCAAAATGACTAAAGATGATACAGAATAATTCATAGTTAATTATGGAATAATGTGGCAAAATAATTGTGTAAGTTTTTCAATTTTTCTTACATATCATGAATTTTAATTGTATTTACTCTGTCAGCCACATAGTTATAATCTACTCATGTTTTTGTACTAATTACAAATACAAATCGCAGAATTTCAATAAATTTATTCAGTTATACACAATAATTTTATTGTTAATCTTTATTGAGAAGTAAAGTGTACTTCGAAGAATGAATCATATCCTTGTGGTTTTACAGACATGGATTTTTTTCATTGGCTTTCAGATGAAGAACTGAACACTGAATTGGCTAAATCCTAAAAACCTTCAGTAAAAAACAAGTAATAGATAAGTGCAAATGGAACAGGAAACGTAACTGCCTTTTCAGTCCTATGGTCTTTTCCCCATCTGGCAAAATGTTAAAAAAAGTAACAATTTGGTATTTGCATTTCCCATTCCCGCAGCGCTCGGTTGAATTGTGTGTAATCTGGGAGGAAGGGGGTATGGCGGGTTCAGGCAGAGGGGGGTGTAATTTGACTCGTCCATGTGGAGATGAGAGAAAGTGGAAAGCGTAGCTCACCCCACAACCTCTTCTCTCTCTCTCTCTCTCTCTCTCTCTCTCTCTTCCTCTCTTCTCTGTTTTTTTCTCTCTGAATTGTATGTTTCATTGTATGTATGCATGTATGTATGTACCACTTATTGTAAAGCGTCTTTGAGTTCATGAAAAGTGTGGTTGTACACGGGGTGCGTGTGCTTGCATAGGGGGTGCGTGTGAACCGTGTCATGTCAAGGAGAGTGAGAGTCGAGGGCAAACCTGGTGGCGAACCCACACCTGTCAGAGACAAACCTTCACCTGTCAGAGACAAGCCCACACCTGTCGGACACACATCACACCTGTCAAAGACAAACTCACACCTGTCAGAAACAAACCCACTCCTGTCAGAGACAAACCCACACCTGTCGGAGACAAATCCACACTGACCAGAGACAAATCAAATAATACATTTTAAAAAGACAAATAAATTAATTTCCATGGTGGTGAGCAGGAGGTATGCCTAAGCAAAGAGAAACTGAATTTTGCACCCACTTACCTCTCTGATCTCCTGCTCCCCTACCAGCCACCCAGACAGTTACGTTCATCCACTGCCGGCCTCCTCACCATCATCCCCTCTCAGCGCCGTTCTTTTGGCGACCGCGCGTTCTCAGTTGCCACCCCTAAACTCTGGAATGCCCTCCCCCCTGACATCCGTACCTCAGACTCACTCACCTCCTTCAAATCACATCTTAAAACCCACCTCTTTTCCCTAGCTTTCCCTTGATGTTTGTCTTTCCCCTTGTTTTTTTTGTTTTTTTCTCTCTGAATTGTATGTTTCATTGTATGTATGTATGTACCACTTATTGTAAAGCGTCTTTGAGTTCATGAAAAGCGCTATATAAAATAAATTTATTATTATTATTATTATTGAATTATTAATTTGCTGCTGACGCATTTCATTCATAGCTCTGAAAGCAGAGTGGACTTGGAGGATCACAGGGCCTGTTGAGGCACCGATGACAGGAGGCTGTCTGTTCCAGTCCCTTTTTTTTTTTAACGGTCCTGTTCCTCACACCGAGCCACAGGAAACACACGTGACGCTCGTGACGCACGTGACGCCGTCTGCCCTCCTCCGTTCTCCTCCGTTATCTGCAAATCCTTCTGTGCTTTCATTCGCTCCATTATTTAAAAACTCTACACCATCCCATCCCCCTCTTCCTGTCAGGACAAAAATAAATAAATAAATAAATAACTGTCATTGTTCCCCTGGAGACCAGGGGGCCAATTAAAACCTCCCTGTCACTGGTTCCTGTCACGCCCCTTCTGTTTCTTGGTGCCAGTTCTAAATGAACTCTGCTCCGTATTGATTTTATTAATAAGCTCCACTTTTTCCAAGTCCTGCAGTCCAGCTGCACCACCCCCCCCCCCCCCCCCCCCCCCCCGCACTCCGCCAGTCCCCACCCATCACTATGTGTGTGTGAGAGTGTGCATGTGTGTGTGAGTGTGAGTATGTATCTGTATATGAGCTTATATGTTTGAGTGTGACTTCTGTGTGTCTGTGACTGAGCTTTTGTGCGCGCGTGTGTATATGTCTGTGTGTGAGTGTGTGTGTGTGTGTGTATATACATGTATCTGCATATGCAGTTATAGGTGTGAGCATGCGACTTCTGTGTGTGACTGTGATTGAGCTTTTATGCGTGTGCATGTGTGTGCGTTTGTGTGTGTGCTACTAGTCTCCTATCATGTAGCCAATAGTAATTAAAATGAATAATCTGAAGTTTTGTTTTGTCAGCTTGTAAGACAGTTTATGTTTCATAAAAATTGTGCTTCAGTGATTAATGTGCACCTTTTTTAAGGGTAAAACTTATTTGAGGTAGGTTCAACAGTCACTCAAAAAACACCAAATGCCATTTTTTTTCCATGCCATTAAAACCAATGAGCTCGTGAAGCATTGGCCTGGCCCATTGGAATCGAGCTCACCTCAGTATTTATTGGCTTTAAATGGATGTTTGCCTTCGTTTCGGTGGCAGTGGGAAAGGGCTCAAATGAACTGAAATCCAAAGCTCATGTAAAATACATCCCTGTGCTTGTAAATGTTTGCTCTCCTCAATCACATACGTACTCATGCTTTCCGGGGGCTGGAGGGAGGGGTCCCACGGGAGGAACAGGCCTTCTTGGTTTCTGTAAGCACATCCGTCTATATCAGTCCTTAAGGGAGAATAGAGCAGTAAGAGGCTTTAAAAAAAATGGGGGGATGGGGGTTGTGTGTTTTTTTTTTTTTTTTTTTTTTTAGCCCAACAGAAGCTTTATTTTTTGGGCAAATCAGTCTAGTTACACAAGGACACCAGAAAGCGCCCTCTTAGAGCAGAGCCCCACAGAACATTCTGGAGATCGGAACCCTGCCTGGTAGCTTGGACTGGTCTTGTATGTGTGAGTAACTTGGCATTTTTGTACGTTTAAAACGTGTTTTTTATGAGATACTGTATATACTGACGCAAGGCGTCTCCACTTAGCATTTATGCTGTTGCGCTCTTCAGGCTACAATTCCACCCATATGAGCCAAGCCATTTCCTCCATGCCAACAATAACACAGAGGGCTGACTGGAGTCCGGGTGTGGAGGGACTGGGGGGGCGGGGGGGGGGGGGGGGGGGGGGGGGGGGTGCATGTCAGTTCTCATCCTTATGGCATTTTGTTTCACCCAAATGCCGGGAAAGCACATGCCCGACCTTGCAATCCGTCTGCGGGATCTGGCCAATCAATGTCGTGTCGCCAATAAATTGGCAGTCACAGTTTTACGTACTTTTGGATCGCGCTCCGCCGAGCGTCGACTCCCGGCTGCCAATATCAGTTTTTTTCTTCTTCTTGTTTTTTTTTCTCTCTCTCTCACTCTTTCTTGCTCTTGATGAAGTGCGATAACCGTGACGATTAAAATGAAAGAGGGTTTCTCGACGCCGCGGGAGCGTTCCTCAACGCCTGCCACGCAAACTCTAGACGTGGTTTCGTTTGTTTGTTTGTTATTTTTAATCGCTTTCCAACGGGGCGAACGCAGTTACACCCCATCCATTTCTCGCTCCCCCGTTAATCTGCTCGAGCGATTGCGACTGCGGCATTTCCGAATGCGGAGTTATTTATTTATTAATGGCGCCAGATCGCATTATGCGAAGAGACTTACGAAGCGCGCGCAACGTACATTACGACACGAAAGCTTTGATGTCCTGGGGACGCCGACATCACTCGCTGCTTCTGGCACATTTCACAGTCCTCGCAGGTCTGTGGTCATCGTGGATCTCAGAGAATGCGAACCCACCGGCTGCCAGATCACCGTGCCGCGAACTGGAGAGCATCCAGTAGGGGGACAAAAAACAATAAGTGCAGGAACTGGGCTATGCTGGTGGGACGGGGAATTCATGAATATCTGGAAAACCATCTGATGCGGTCGGAGATCCTTTGTGGGGATGGGGATGGGAGGGGGAGGGGGAGGGGGGATAGGGGCTAGTGGGTTAGGGGTGATTATAATTGTGGACAGGGGTGGTGGTAGGGGTGGCAATTGTGGACCCAGGGCCAGGTGCGGGGCGCGTGGGGGTTTTAGGGGAGAAGGATAGTGATCGCGGACCACCAGTGAGACGGCAGATTACAATCGTTGACTCGGGGGGGTGGGGGGGGAATTTTAAACTGCCATTTCAGAGAACCTCACGGATTCACAAACTGTACATAAACAGAGCTCGTGAGAAGCAGAAGGCTTGAAGAAGTGCTGGTGCTCGTATGAACACAACGCAGAGGGACCCCTACGGCCTGATGGTTCGCCCCGGCCCACTTCAAGCACCGGGTGTATTGTACAAGTGGAGTCTAAGGGCTGATTTAAGTTCTGTCTCACGACCCTTTTCGACAAGTGTCGCATGACAAAAACGACGTATTTTCAAAGGAGGAAAAAAAGTGTCGCATGACACTTTTTTTCAGTGTCGCACACCTCTAGAATTTTGTTATGTCGCAGAGCTTCATACTTTGCCACTACAGTGTTGATTGGACAGCCAAAGGCAACACTATTCTGGAACCTGAGCGCGTAGCGAGGCACACATCACCAGATAGCTAAACACTCTTAACTGATTTGACTGAAGTAGCCCTAGGTAGCTTCAATGATGAAGGAGCATAAAGTGAATTATCAACGTGCACTTGTACGTCCGTTTAATGAAGATACAGAACTTTCATTTGGTCAGGTTGTTGTAGTGTGAAACTGCAAACAATACAAAAGTGACTATGAAATAATATAAGCAAACATCATGAAATACAATGAAGCATGAGCAGAAACAATTCCCAAACACATAGATGAATCAATCTACTCACAAACAAAGCTTCTCCCAGGATCACACAGGCAGATTGAACAAGATCAAAAGAGGTCCTGAAACAAGCTGTTCTCCAGCTTGTTTTACAGGGAAAATGGGAAAATGGCTGCTCTTATCATGTGACTAGGCAAGCAATGTGACTCCAAACAACCAATGAGAAGGCAAACATCCGAAACAACAAGAATAAGTGACATTCACACAATGGCCCATAGAAGGCGCTAGAAACACCCAAACAGAATGAATGCATGTAACATTACACTCCCCACCTGGTATTGAACACAATACCACTATTAAAGACTAAACAGCTGTAGATGAAGTAAGAGTCTATGTAACCCTAGGGGGACATCAGTGACCTCAGTGATGGGCCGAAGGAAAGTCCTAGAGGTCCGCATCGCTTGCAGGGAAGGCTTTCGTGACCAAAGCCATGGGCCACTGGTTTCTCTTAACCTGGGTATCACGAAGAAGCACTAGGTCTCCTTCCTTGATGTTGGGATGGCTCTTCTGCCACTTGGAACGACTCTGGAGTGTAGAGAGATACTCGCGCCTCCACCTCTCCCAAAAGGTGTTAGCTAAGTGCTGGACTCTTCTCCATTGCTGGCGGTGTAGATCTGCATCAACGAAGCACCCTGGAGGAGGATGAGGACTGCAGACTTTCTGAGTAAGGATCATGGTTGGAGTAAGAAGGGATGGAGCGTTCGCATCTGTTGAGATGGTTGTCAGAGGTCTGGCATTGATTATGGCTGACACCTCTGCCATGAGAGTAGACAGAACCTCGTGGGTAAGATGAGAAGGTTGGATCTGGGACAGCATGGAATCCAGAATCCTCCTGGAGACCCCAATCATCCTCTCCCACACACCACCCATGTGAGAGGAATGGGGCGGATTGAAGATCCATGTACAGCCTTCTTCGCTGAGGAACCTGGAGACGTTGAGCTCCTTGTCATCTTGTAGGAGTACTTTCAGCTCTGAGCAGGCTCCCTTGAAATTCGTGCCACAGTCGGAGCGGATCAGCTTCACGGGACCCCGGGTGGCAAGGAAACGACGAAGAGCGTTTATGAAGCTCGATGTATCCATGGCCTCGATGAGCTCTATGTGAACAGCACGCACGCTGAGGCAGGTGAAGATCACTCCCCACCTCTTGCTGTTGGCAGCGCCTCCACGGGTGCGTCGAGTAGAGATACTCCAAGGGCCAAATACATCAATGCCTACGTTGGTGAAGGGCGGCTCTGTGCTTAGCCGATCTGAAGGGAGGTCAGCCATCTTTTGCTCGGCTGTCTTGCCTTGGAGCTTGTTACATATGACACACCTGTGCAGATGTCTCGCAATGCATCTCTTGGCTCCAACAATCCAGATGCCATCTGAGCGTATAGCTCCTTCTGTGAAGACCCGGCCTTGGTGCTTGATTCTCTCGTGGTAGTAGTTGATAAGTAGAGTGCCGATGTGGCTGCGACCAGAGACGATGAGAGGGTGTTTCTCCTCTGTTATGAGAGTTGAGTGACGAAGCCGGCCCCCGATTCTCAGGAGTCCACCATCATCGAGGACAGGATCCAACTTCCTCAATGGACTGTTATTCGGGATGTCCATCCCTTGCTTCAGACAAGACATCTCAGTCTGATACGCTTTGTTTTGGGCGCATCCAATGATGATTTGCTTCGCTTTTGACAGATTGTCAGGCATGTGGGCTTTCAAACATTGATGCCAGCCTTTACATTCTGTGTTCTGCTTTGAAGTCTTGGCTCTGATGGTCTCGGCGATGTGGATCAGAGTGGCTGTGGCTCTGATGAGAGACTGCCATGTTAAGAACCTTTCAAATCGCTGAGAGCCCAGGTTTGTGTTGGTACATGCTGTGAGGTGAGATCAAACTTCTACATCAGACTCTAGGTCTACAAGGTTGTAAGATGTATCCACAGGAGCATCTTCTTTCATGGGTAGCAGCAAAAACTTGGGCCCGGTGAGCCAGCTGGTGTTCGAGAGCAGCACTGCAGGAACTGACCTGGTTGCTACATCTGCTGGATTCTGGCTGGTGGGTACGTAGTGCCACTGTTCAGGGCTCGAGAACTTCTTGATGCGTTCTACTCTGTTACTGACATACACGTAGAACCTGCGGGTAACATTGTGAATGTAACCCAGCACGACCTTGCTGTCGGTGTAAAACCTCATGACATCAAGTTTGACATCCAATTCTCTGGACACCAGTTCTGCGATCTCTACTGCTAGGACTGCAGCTCCTAGCTCAAGCCGTGGGACTGTGTGGACTGACATAGGAGCCAACTTGGCCTTCCCATGAATCCTACGTGGTCCACGCCACTGTTGTCTAACACCTTCAGGTCGGCCACTGCAGCGATGGCTTTCACAGAAGCATCTGAAAATGCGTGCAGCTCCATGCGCTGGCCGTTACAGACAGATGTGCTCGTGTAGCAACGAGGAGTCTCAAAGTGTTCAAGGGCTTGTAGTGAATCTCTCCAAGCGATCCACTCTGCTTCCTTTTCAACTGGAAGGGGCTCGTCCCAGTCAACGGTATCGTGGGTGAGCTCTCTCAGCAGGAACTTTCCTTGTATAGAGATCGGTGCCACTAGACCAAGTGGATCGAACAAACTGTTCACAGTAGCAAGCACACCTCTGCGTGTGAAGGGCTTTTTTGTGCTGGCGACCCGGAAGGTGAACGTATCATTGCTCAGGTCCCAGTTCAATCCTAGACTGCGCTGCACTGGAAGAGAATCAATGTCTAGGTCGAGATCCTTCAAGTCCTTGGCATACTCAGAAGATGGAAATGCTTGCATGACTGCTGGACAGTTGGATGCAATCTTGTGGAGGCGTAAGTTGGACATAGCCAGCATACCTCGTGCTGCTTTGAGTAGGCCGACGGCTTCAGTTACGGAGGGCAGAGATTTGAGGCCATCGTCCACATAGAACTCTCTGTGTATGAACTCCTTTGCTGCATGGCCGAACTCATCTTCTCCGTGTAGAGCAGCTCGTCTGAGCCCGTAGATTGCTACCGCTGGAGAGGGGCTGTTGCCAAATACATGAACCCGCATCCGGTATTCCACAACCTCATCCATAGGGTCATTGTTCTTGAACCATAAGAATCGGAGGAAATTCCTGTGAACAGCTATGGAACATCTGTTCGATGTCTGCAGTGACAGCAATCTGTTCACGTCGGAAACGCATCAGAACTCCCAGCAAACTGTTGTTCAGGTCTGGTCCGGTCAGCAACACATCGTTGAGAGATACTCAAAGATGTTTGGCGCTGGAGTCAAACACGACTCGGATTTGACCTGGCTTGCGGGGGTGATACACTCCGAATATAGGGAGGTACCAACACTCTTCTCCCTCTGCCAATGGTGGAGCCAGTTCTGCATGATCTTGGTCAAAGATCCGTTGCATAAAGGTGAAGAAGTGTTGCTTTGTCTCAGCCTTTCTTTCAAAAGTACGACAAAGAGAGTTAAAGCGACTCAGAGCTTGCTCTCTGTTGTTAGGCAGATGTAATCTTGAGGTGCGGAAGGGGAGTGGGGCCACCCAGCTGTTTCCTTCATCGATGAACATCTCCTTGTCCATTAGCTTGATGAACTGCTTGTCCTCGATAGAGGGGGCAACCTTGTTGTCATCTGTGCGTTGGAAGATCTTGCTTCCCAAGGAGTCATCGTCAGAGCACGGAGCTGGAACACAAGCTAGCTGTGAGCTTTGCAGGTTGTAGGGACTGCGAGACCTTTGATTGTTCACAGTGAGCTTCTCTTTCAGTGTAAGATGGTTCAGGCAGGGCGTGAAGTGAGAGTGGCGCCCGTTCTCGAGAATATGAGTACGGAACACACTTGCGTCTTTGGTTTTGTGAGCTGTGCCTAGACAGGCTTCACTGATGATGACCCAGCCGAGATCCAAGCATTGGGCATATGGCGACTTATTAGGTCCGTTGCGCTGGTCTCTCACCTTGTGGACCTGTAGGATGTCACGCCCAAGGAGAAGTAGGATCTGAGCCTCTGGGTCGAGTGGAGGAATGTGCTTAGCGATGGAGTTGAGGTGAGCGTGATGCTTTGCCCCTTCTGGAGTAGGTATCTCTGACCTGTCTTCAGGGATGTAGTTGCACTCTATGAGAGTTGGGAGATTTATGCTGAGGCTTCCATCCAAAGGTTGCGCGATGAAGCTTGTGGCTCTCCTTCCAGACATTTCAGTGAGACCAGCACATGTCCGGAGTGTGTAAAGAGCATCTATGCCTTTAAGACCAAAGAGGTCAAAGAACTTTGATCTGGCAAGTGACCGGTTGCTCTGGTCATCGAGAATAGCGTAGAGTCTCACTGACCTGTCCGGTTGTCCATTAAGATGCACTGTGATGAGGCAGATTTTGGAGCAGGAGCGTGGGCTGTTGCTTTCTCCACAGACCTCCGTACACTTGGAGTTCACAGTAGGAGATGGCTCATCCTTCTCCTCCCCACCATTCTCTGACTCAGGGGTCCAGCTATTCCATGGAGCTGGTCCGGGGTGAAGAACTGCTATGTGCCTGTCACTGTTGCACTCTTTACACTGAACTGCGACTTTACAATCTTTGGCAAGATGTTTACTTGAAGAACAACATCTAAAACATATGCCAGCTTCTTTGAGAAACGCCTTGCGTTCTTCTATGGTTTTTGTTCTGAAGCCTCTACAGCGTTTAAGAGGGTGAGGCTTTTTGTGGATAGGACATTGGCTACTGACATCCGGCCTAGCACTGGGGGAGTCTGTAGTGTCAGAGTCAGACGTAGAGAAGACCTCTGTCTTGTGTGAGGAGATGAAGTTTCCGGAGTTTCTCATCTTCTTCACTGCATTGTCTGGCTTCATTGTTGTAGCAGCTGAAGAAGACAGAAAGAAACTTGGGTCGTTGCGGATGTAGGCCTCTCTGCAGACGAAGTCGGCAAAGTAAGCGAATGGTGGAAAATGCACCTTGTAGTGTAGCTTGTAATTACTCCCTTGAGAGATCCATTTTTCTTGGAGGCCGAATGGCAACTTCTCTACTATGGGGTTCAGGCCTCTAGCGGTGTCTAGGTAAGTCAGCCCAGGTAGGTTGTCTTCATGACGCGCTGATATTAGCTCCTGTAGCAGGTCACCAAGCTCTCTGAGCTTCTGAGGATCTTTGTTGTTGATCCTCGGAAACTTCTCCACTCTGTCTAAGAGAGCCTTCTCGATCATCTCTGCCGACCCATAACACTCCTGAAGACGAGACCATGCCATTCTCAGGCCTAGAGCTGGGTCGCTGACATGGACGGCTCGAATCCTCTTGACGTGTGCTGAAGACTGCGGGCCTAACCACTTAGTTAGCAGATCGAGCTCTTCACTGCAGGTAAGTCCTATTCCTTCAAGGGAGTTTAGGAAGCTTGACTTCCATGCCCAGTAGCCTTCAGGTTGATCGTCGAATTTGGTGAGACTGGAGCTCAGCAGTTCACGTCGAGCGAGGAATCTAGCAATGTCTCATGGACACGTCATTATTTTCGGTTTATGTGAGTGACAGACCATCTTCTTTTTTTTCCGTTTGCATCATTTTTTTTTTTTTTTAAACATAAGTTGATATAAAATGTATTCCTCCCCAATTTCTCAGCAATTTCACCGAGCGGCGCAATGTTTTCACACTTGTAAACACCAGCAGTTCGGCGTCTTCGTTGGCACAGATAACAGAACCCTCTCCACAGCCCTTCGCCGAAGCACAAATGCAAAACGTTGCACGAAACTTGTCGGAAGGGGTTGTCGGACGAAGTATAAATCAGGCTTAACAGCTCAGGGTGGCTTTAGCAAATGAAACTCTATGAAAGTTTGAGGAAGTTTTTAGGAGAGAAAAGTGGTACCGTTAAGGGTAAGTGACTGTCAATCAACCGTAGTGTCACCCAAAAATTATGGCTAACTTTACACCCTATAGGCCAGGGGTTTTCTGATCAGGGGACCCCAGCACAGGCACATAGGCACCCAGGGGAGCCCCATCTTGAGTTAAAAAGAGTTTTCCCAAATCTAAATATAGTCACTGCATACCAAGTCTGGCCACCTGAACCCCCTGCAGTACCTTCAACGCCCCCCAGGGGTCTGAAGACGCCCTGTTGAAAACCTAGGCCATGTATACCACACAGTACTATAGGAGAGAGCTGTGGGCCCAGACTGAAGATGCACCTCTTCTGACTGCTACTCAGGTCCTCCTCTCCAACTCTCTCTAATCCTAAAACTCAACCCTAACACCTGATTAGGTGCAACTTCTTTTTCTGATTTCAGAGTCTCCCATAGGAAAGGAAATCCGAGAAGAGATCTCATAGTTGTTTCTTTCATTTCTCCTAGACACAAATGAGCTATTTTTAATACTAAGGTGAGACCAAAGGCTTTTTCTCCTACTTCTCAAATTCAACTCAAGAGAAACAACCACATATAATCTCATTTATGTCTTACTCTGGTCAAAACAAGAGATCTCTAAATGATCTTAAATAAGTCTAATTTAGGTCTCCTGAACATGGGACCATGAGATCAGAGAAAGAGCTCAAAGAAAACTCAGCTATGACTCCTAGGACTCAGCTATGACTCCTCATGATTCTTCTCAAATATGTCTCAGTTTTCTCATAGTGACCTCATGAGAAACAACCGCATCTCAATTCAATATCCATTCGTCTTACTGAAGTCTCAAATTCATTCTCTCATTATCTCATCTTTTCTCCTTAGGAGCAACAATTCAGATTGAAGTGATGTCAAAAAGATGTACAATTGAGATCTTACTACTTTCTCAAGAGTTATAGAAAAGACTATCCTGAGCAAAAGATTTTTCCGCTGGGCTGTGGTTCATCGCTCTTGTCCACATAATGAAGATTAATCCTCATTAAGGTAGTTTTAGTTGCTGTTTCATTTTCAGCAGGGAAGTCGACAAGCTGTCCTTCAAATCTACACTTCCTGCTCTTGGTCTTGGGACAATAATCTCCCACTCAGGCCAAATTACTGCACGTCAATCCCTGGTCCCTGCCCTTCTGTTTGCATGGTAAGTTGCTCTGGGTTGGAGCATCTGCTAAGTGGCAGTAAAGCAGAGTAAAGCTAGCCCTGAATGCAGCGCAGATTTATCTTTCAATAACAGGCAGTGGCCTACAGGAGCTTAGCCTGTCACTGGGAGGAAGGAACCCCGGCCAATTGAAATCCATCTTGTCTCTGGCATGAAGAAGCCAATAGTGTCCCTCCACTGTGGATTCCCAGGGTGTGTGCTATTATGGGCATGAGTGATTTTGGCGTTCTGTTCTGGGGAAGGGGGGGGGGGGGGGTCACAGATCAGAAACATGTGTGCAGTGTAGGGGGGAGGGGGTGGAGGGAAGGGGTGGGGGGGTAGATCCATGTCTTTCTTTTTAAGCACATTTGTTTTCATTTTCGTTTTGTTTTTTTTATTTGTTTGTCTAAATTCATTACACCGATTTTCCGCTCGGCAACCTCCCACACAGAGCGCTCGAGGGACAAAAAAAGAGAGAAAGCCAGCTTAAGCGGGTAGAAGATCCGCATCGGAGTCAGCTGGGATCCTGCCAAAAAGCTGACGTGCGCGCGTGTGTGTCCGTGAGATCAAACCCGCCGCGCGTGCAGGGGCCCCACAAACGCCAGCTTCTCCGGATGAGCCCCGGAATTTGCTCTGAAATGAGCACCGTCGTCTCGGAGAATTAAAAAAAAGGGGGAAGAACAAACAATTAATTAAACGGGATTTGCGGCGGGCTCGCATTTAGGATTTTTTTTCGGCCTGCGAATCAACTGTCACGTGACGGGAGACGTCCACCGCGTTGTATCTACACGGTACACGTGTAGATCAGAAGAATTAAGAACAAAATTAAACGGCCTTGTTCATTTCTGAGGATCGACTCCCCCCCCCACCCCCCCCCTCCCAATCTCATCTTTCCCCTGAGGAAATCAGACACCTTCGTCTTCATGCTGTTTTGGTTTCCTGTTTCTCCCTCCCACCAGTGGGGCGACTGTCCCGCGTCCTGAGGCACTTCTGCTGTCTGCCCCCCCATCCCCCCATCTCACCCCATTCTGCTCCAGCCCACCATCCCATTCTAGCCCCCCCCCCCTTTAAAACTGGTCTGGACATGCCACTGTGCAAAGGCGTACTGCAGACCTTTCTGTCAGATTCTCTCAGGAATCAAAGATCCTCTTTCCCAAAAATGACTGACTATTTCCTCCAGTTGTTCACATACGTTCATGTTTGCTTTGACAGACACAGAAAGCTTGACGGACACAGCAACAGTAACCAAGGGGGGGCGGGGCTTAGGGAAGGACGGAGGGCCACCTCCTGATGCTTTAATACAACAAGTCTCAAACTGATTAGACAAACTGCAAATTGGCCTGAACATTTGTCCGTGAAAACTCAAACCCTGAGCCGGTCACAGGAGGATGAGCTCCGCGTCTGCTTCTTCCCCAGGGGCCCTGCCTGTATGTCATCCAGAGAGGTGTTCTTTGCCACTAGTGCCTCTGGCTGGCTTTGTGGGGCATTAGGCTGGGGTATATCGTCAAGCGTTTTGCGACGAATACTTTGTGAAATCCGCAGGTATAAAGAATTCTGATTAGCTTTGACATGCTCATCTTTAGCCCTTTGAAGAGAGGGGTTTTTTTTTTTGGAATGTTTTATATTTTATTAATTCTAAGGCAGTGTTCTAGAACTCAATGGCCGGCAGTGGTTGTTATGCGGCCGTTAGAATGTCTTTTGCTAAGAACATTCTGATCACATACAGTATTTGTGACCTCACAAACACAAAGGGGTTAACAAGGTCCTCTCGTTCAACAGGCCTGGCCGCTCAGACAAGAAACTCACGACTCACTTGGCCTTCCCAGCTGGAGCTCTAATAGGCTTTATTTACCCGAGAATCAGCCCGGGTCCCTGATTATTCATAATATAAAAATCCTTTTTTTTCTTTTACTTTTTTATACTCTCCCTCTGTTCTTTTTCATTCTCATTACTTGAGCGAGAATCGGTGAGGGGTTGCCGTTAAACCGCAACACGGTCAATAATATTACTGTTTCACCAACCCGCTTGCCTTTTATTTTTATTTATTTTTTCCATTCGAGAGACGATAATGATAACAGTAACAATAATTCAAGGTCATCGCAGACTCTGAGTCTACTTGGCCTGGGGAGAGAGGAAGTGGAGATGAGACATTCATCACTGCCAGAGCATTGGTTAAGTCCTGCTTGTTATCGATTTAAAGAAATAAATAAGAACTAATGGGCTGAAGATGCTCGATGGGTTGATGTTTTCTTTCCGCGCAGACGGAACATTGGGCTAACTGTGTCATTTCTTCGAGCGGAGAAGGAATATAGCGCTAACTGTTTGTAGCGCTAATTTCTGTGTAGAAGGAAAATAAATCTAACTGTTTCATTTCTTTCAGTGCAGAGGGAACATAGGGCTGACTCTGTTTTATGTCTGTGTAGATGGAGTACAGAGCTAACTCAGTTTATTTTCTTCCTGTGTAGAAGTAACTGTGGCGCTGCAAGCACAGTTTTCTTTCTTTATTGTGTAGAAGGAGATGTAATATCGGCACAGTTTGGTTTCTCTCCATGCGGAATGAACTGCTGTGCTTAGTGTAGGTGTCTTTCTTTATAGTACAAGAGGGGCCTGTTTCTGTGTATGTTGAAGAGGCTTTATGGCTCGCTCTGCCTGTGAAATGTCTGTTTCTGTTAAAGTGGCTGTATGGCTCGCTCTGCCTGTGAAATGTCTGTTTCTGTTAAAGAGGCTGTGCGGATCGTTCTACCTGTGAAAGATCTGTCTCCGTTAAAGAGGTTGTATAGCTCACTCTGTCTGTGAAAGCCCTGTTTCTGTTAAAGAGGTTGTATGGCTCACTCTGTGTGTGAAATACCTGTTTTTGAAAGACCTGTTTCTGTTAAAGTGGCTGTATGGCTCATTCTGTCTGTGGAAGCCCTGTTTCTGTTAAAGTGGCTGTATGGCTCATTCTGTTTGTGGAAGCCCTGTTTCTGTTGAAGTGGCTGTACAGCTCACTCTGTCTGTGAAAGCCGTGTTTCTGTTAAAGTGGCTGTATGGCTCATTCTGTCTGTGAAAGCTGTGTTTCTGTTAAAGTGGCTGTACAGCTCACTCTGTCTGTGAAAGCCCTGTTTCTGTTAAAGTGGCTGTATGGCTCACTCTGTCTGTGAAAGCCCTGTTTCTGTTAAAGTGGCTGTACGGCTCACTCTGTCTGTGAAAGCTGTGTTTCTGTTAAAGTGGCTGTACAGCTCATTCTGTCTGTGAAAGCCCTGTTTCTGTTAAAGTGGCTGTATGGCTCACTCTGTGAAAGCCCTGTTTCTGTTAAAGTGGCTGTATGGCTCACTCTGTCTGTGAAAGCCCTGTTTCTGTTAAAGTGGCTGTACAGCTCACTCTGTCTGTGAAAGCTGCTAACACATGGCACCGGGAGAGTTTGTTTCAGAGCAGTGTCCTCATCGCACAGACAGATACACACATGCACACACACACACACACACACACACACACACACATGCATGCAAACACACACACACACACACACACACACACACACAGCAGAACACAGCCAATTACTGAGAAACGGCTCCATGTGAATCCTCCGGGGGTCCGACGCAGGCCGGGGTGTAAATGACATGCGAGGGAACTGAAGAGACAGGCGAGGAATGCATCCTCAGCTACCCCCCCCCCAAAACCCACCCCCACCCCCCCTCGGCCAGCCGCAGGATCATCCTCTCCCCAGGTACGCACCTGTACACGGAGAACGCTCCTAACCTACCTCGCTAGCCTCAAGGTTTTTCCCCGCACTTTTTTTTATTTTATTAAAATAACTAATACAAGTTTCAGACTGGAAATACACACAGAAATGCACCAGAATGTGAGGGCAAATGGGCCTATTCCTGATTGTCCTCCAAGAGCAGAAAAAATGTTAATATTCAGAGCCTTTATTACTCATTCATGCCGGATGTAGTTTTTGTAGTGCTTCTAATCTTTAACTAGAACAAAGACATTGTATTAAGTTAAACAATTTTGATCAAAACGAAGATTAGAGATTTTTTAGACCAGTTGTTTCATGAAGAATATATATATATATATATATATATATAATATATAATATATATATATATATATATTCCACTCACCCACTCCCCCGACCCCCACTCACCCACTCCCCCGAACCCCCACTCACCCATTTCCCCCCCCCCCCCACTCGCCCACTCCCCCGACCCCCCACTCCCCCACTTCCCCCCCCCCCACTCACCCACTCGCCCACTCCCATTCCCATTCCCTGGAGGAAGAGTAAGTACTTTTCTGTTCAATTATCTTGCTTTGTTTTTTTATTTATTTCTTTTTATTAATTTTTTTTAAATGGAAGAATTCAATTCCCGCCGGCTGAGAAGGAGCCGGTGTTCCGCGTGATCTCGTCTCCGAGGCTGAAAGCCAGAGGTGATGCGTCCGGGAGATGAAAAGAACGACGGAGGGGAAGGATGAAGAACAGATTAGAAACGACAAAAGCAGAAAAGGCATTAGACTGACGTTTGAAGAAGAAAAAAAAAAAACCCCGCCCACTCGAACAGATGAGCAGCCGAGTCAGGAGCACCCTGCCCCGGTGCATCGCTCGACACACCTGATCTTTGTCATCATCATCATCATCGTCATCATCATTATCATCATCATCATCACAGGGTCAAAGTTGGTAATGAGACACTGATGTGCCATCCCCATTTATTTCCGTCAGATTAATGACAATTGTGGAAGACAAAGACAATGATAAATGAGCTTTAAACCTCATAAGATAAGCTTATTTTTTCTTTTTTTCTTTCTCCACAATTCCTGTAAAGCAGACATCAATCCTTAAGGAAGGGAAATATATTTTTACTACTTCGTGTTTTAAAAACATTGTCATTATAAAAGTATCACTCAAGACAAATCAATTGTATAGTGCAAACTTTGTGAGGCGACTCCTCTGAAGTAATCTGGAAGCATTTATTTGTTGTTCCTTTTTTGTTTGTTTTTTTTTTTGGCATTATAAGGTTAATTAAATTCTTTTTTTTTTTCCTTTTAGATTTTCTTTTTTTTTCTAAAAATCCATAATGCATCGGTGTTGACTTGCGAAGAGAGCAGTTGAAGAGGAAAACGGAAAGAAGCGAATGGTTTTTGGCAGAGCTTAAAGGATGCAGAGGCTGTTTTTTTTCCAGCATCTTTTTTTCCTGTGTTGTTGCAGAAATGTTTCAATTATATTTGTAACCGCCTGATGACAGAAAAAAAGACGGAGGTGGAAAGTCCCTGGGTCAGAAAACAAAAGTGCTGCCATGTATTTCCTCCTCCCAGGGCATGGGGCGACATATTGTGCTAATTAGCTGAAACAAAATACTGGAGAGGACTTTTACTCTCTTAACCAGGATTTTCCGCCTCTAAATAAAAGTAAATAGTAACAGCCTTTCATTCTGAGAGTAAACACAGAGGAATGTGACCGGCTGTGTGATTATTCTGTGATTATGCGGCAGCCGGTTTCATTGGCTGGGATCTTACTGGAAAGGTTGAAGGAAAGCACCCACGTTCAAGAGTTCAACAGAAGCATCCCTATCTGGCACATGATCAGTACCTCCGGCCCATGCCATTTCTCTCCAGCAGGGGGCAGCAAACCTGCACGGGGATTGCAAGATCGTTTCTCTATCCAATAGGATGCAGCGTGTTTTTGCATCTCTCCTTCTACAGCCTCCAACCCAGTTCATCCCTGTTCCCGGAGATCTATTGTCCCGTAGCTTTTCATTTCAACCCTAATTTGGCACACCTGAATTCACTCATTCAAAGCTCCCTGGTTATTTAATGAGGCCTGTTTTGTTAGGGTCGCAGTGAAAACCTACAGGACGTTAGATCTCCAGGGACATGGTCGGACAGCCCTGCTCTTATCCAGACTCTAATGGGCAGGGCTCCCTTTCAAAGACACATCAGATCAGATTTAATTTACCTGGTTAAATAAAGGTTAAATTCAGATGAATGGAATCCACACGTCAGCTGTTGTGGTGGGTTTTACATGCCCAGCGTGAAGGAGAGAGCGGGCAGCTGTGTAGCATAGTGGCTAAGGAGCTGGTCTTGTAACCTGAAGGTCACAGGTTTGATTCCCAGGTAGAACTCTGCCCTTCTAGCCTTGAGCAAGGGACTTAACCTGTCTTGCTTCAGTGTACTTCCTGCTGTATGCTATTTTAGTTTTACCCAAACGCTGGCCGTCAGCCATTGGCCAATAATAATAATAATAATAATAATAATAAAAGCTTCATTTATATGGCACCATTCATACATTAAAAGGCAGATTAAGGTGCTTTCCAGACAAAATGAAACATTGTAAGACATTACAATGAAAGCATGGATCATTAAAATAACTGGGCGGCAGGGTAGCCTAGTTTTTAGGGTGTTATATTGGCCGCTGTGCTGGTTTGAGCCCCTGGTGGGAAAATAGGGATGCCGACTTGTACCTGGAGAGATGAATTTCGGGCCCTACAAGAAAGAACTCTGCCATTGGGCCCTTGAGCGGGGCCCTTAACCCAACCAACTGCTCCAGGGCTTTATCATTACACCTGTTCCCTTGTTCTCTCTCTCTCTTTCTTTGCTTGAGGGAGTCTCAACCAGCATTTTCATTCATTAATACAGATAAAAATTCAACATATTGATGCCTCTTAAATCAATCTTGACTCCTGCAAACCTATTCACGCCTATGGTTGCCCAATTAATGTACCGCATGCTTGTACACATAGGGCCAAGTTACTTGAAACAGTTTAGGAAACATTGGTTAGCAATGCTTTGGAACACAGCATGTTCAATTTGTGTGAGGTAAAATGGCTAATATTGTATCTTGTGACGTGGCGGAATTTTGAGATCAATACTTTTAATGGAAGGCATAGATTTTGCTAGTTTGAATTAATGACTCACTTGTGTGAGTTACTTGGCATTTTTGTATGTTGAAAACATGGTTTTCATCAGATATTACATTACAGGCATTTAGCAGACGCTCTTATCAAGAGATACTTACACAACTTTTTACATAGCATTTATATTGCATCCCATTTGTACAGCTGGATATTCACTGAAGCAATGCAGGTTAAGTACCTTTCTGAAGGGTACAACGGCAGTGTTCTACCCGGGAATCGAACCTGCAACCTTTAGGTATATAGATACAGATATAGATCGTGCCGCCAGTACCTGCGCGTCATTACCCTCAGCGGGAATTTCAGCTATCGGGACATCGGTGTCTAAAGGCAAAGCAGCACGCGTGCAGTCTGCCTTTAAGATACAGGTAAAGTGTTCTCCTGGCCTCCTCTCAAGTCTGAGATTAACCGATGGACTTCGAAGGGAAAAGAAGGAACCGCCAACTTCGCGCGCTTAGGCTAAGAGAGCGTGTTTGTTTTCGCGCTGCTGAATTAACATAGAAAAGTTGGAACTATGGGGATAAACACAGAACATTTGGTCTTTCCGAAATTTGGATATAAAAAAGTGGTAAATCGTGTTTTTTATTTATTTTTTACTTTTTGCAGCAAGTAGCTCGACTATGAACTTCAGACCACAAACGTCAATAAATCCAAAACAATATGGGAAAAACAATGGTCACAGCTTGGATTGAGTTGCGGTCTCGAGTATAGTTTAAATATGATGGACCACATGATGTGTGTGACAGCAAGCACAGACATTCGACTGTGTGTGTGTGTGTGTGTGTGTGTGTGTGTGTGTGTGTGTGTGTGTGTGTGTGTGTGTGTGTGTGTGTGTGTGTGTGTGTGTGTGTGTGTGTGTGTGTGTGTGTGTGTGCGTGTGCGCGTGCACTTCCACCTCGAGCGCCTGTGCATATGCGTGTTCCTTATAATGACCTACGGCTTTATTTTGGCTGGTCTAAACACTAGTCCTTACTTGTGTAGGCGATTCTGAGGATAATGTATAAATAGGATTACAGTGCTACACCATTTTAGTTTTGTACCAGTGACTGAAAGGTGAATACCAAATGTAATTGGAAATGATCCTGGAGGAATACGGCTAGATCATCTTTTTCTTTTTCTTTTTTTCGTAAACCATTTGTATCATTTGCTGCGTTTTCAAGCAGTTTATATTTATGTACATGACTATAGCCTACGTTGTTCTCCAAATACTTTATTTTAAGTACAATTCCAGACCTTCGTACGTTTGTGTATACTTGGTGAATCATATAAGCTCCAGCTCCATTAAAAATTTGGTTAGCAGCCTCGAGCCTTTGGATCCGACGTCCATGAGCTATTTCTTTGTGCTCGTTCAGCATGTTTCTCGTGGCAACCGTGTGTTTTGTACTTCGTTTTACAGGTAAGTTTCCTTCTTGGACTTGAAATTTCCCATGGCAAGCCTATTAACGGCAGGTGAACAAATGTTTTTTGAGACGTAGCCTACACTCAAATACAAGGCTAACTAATGAAACTTACTGGAATAGCGATAGCTGTTGGCTAGCTGTAGACTGTTTGTCGGTTTCTTTGTTACCTGTGGTATGATAGCTAAATTTCGTTTTATATTGGAAATGCGAATAATTTCAGCGCGTGAATGACTAAGTCAAGGGAACGATTTAAGTAATTGCGGGGGCATTATTTAAAAATTCTAGTGAACGGACTGCTAATTCGAGGGAAATATTTATCAAGCGTTCCCCCTGGACAGTCCCCCTCCACCGAATTCGGAATAGCGTTCGAATAGCTGTATGATGTTTGTACATGCCTGTAACATTCACAAGTGAATTAAGAGTTCATTAACTTGCGCATCTTAAAGACATGGATGGTCAGGCAGGCCACGTGCTTGATGGTGCGTAAAGCCGCAATGTGGGAATGTCGTCGCACGTTTGACTTCGCAGTTGATATCATGCTCCCACAAGTAGCCTACAGGCGTGCATATTTGCAAGGGAAATCTAATCGGTAATAGCCTAGTTGTGTTTAATGTAAAACGACTCTTTCAGCTCTGATGCGAAAGCCACGGAGGTTTATTGTTCTTTTCCCCCGCTAACGTTGTAATGACCGTTTAAAGGACCCTTTGTTTGTTGTTACTGTATTTATTTTAGGTGCAATAGTTGCGAGAATGCTGAGGGATTTGCGGACTTATTTATGGTGTCAGTGTGATGAATAGCCATAATTA
Organism: Anguilla japonica; assembly: GCA_025169545.1. NCBI lineage: Eukaryota > Metazoa > Chordata > Actinopteri > Anguilliformes > Anguillidae > Anguilla > Anguilla japonica. The sequence continues at coordinate 82,225,527 of CM045883.1, read as the reverse complement.
CGGGTTCTTTCCTGCATAGAAAAACTCGTCATTGCGTACAGGGTGGCTCATTTTTTTACTCTCGGTGAGTAAAAGTGGTTTTGTGCTCGCGCAGTGAATATCTGCGCGCGCGCGGCTGCTTGTTTTACTCGCGGCGTTGGAATTTACACGAGTGAAAGTGGTTCTGTGCTCGCGCAGTGAATATCTACTCGCGCTGATTATTGGCATTAAATTGACGGCATACTTTTCATGGCAGGAAATATCCAGTAAATGAAATCCGTTCAGCAGCTCATGTGATGTGTTACTATCTGAGCACCTTTTCACTAAATCGCTTCATAGTTGAATTTGAGTCTCGTGATTTAGGTTTTAAGCCTGTTGAATGAAAATAGTCTTACACACACTTCCATTGGCCCTTTCTGGATCAGGAGTTTGCACAACTGCGAGGTATTTATGCAGTCACGTCCACTTGTGAAAATTCGTGTCTCAACCAGGCATGCCAGTAATATACACCAGGGTTCCTGCCTTCACGCCTCAAACTTTTCATCGTTACCTCAACCCCGGCGCTCTCCTTGCCTCCTCTGTGATTTGGTGTGAGTGCAGACGAACATGTGCACTCTCTCTTTAGCGATGCGTGATGACAGCCTGGTGCACTGCACTGGCTCATTTTATGGATGCGCCGCATTCAGAAACAGTGTGGAGGGGTGGTGTAGGCTAGAGCTCCATCTGCAGGCGTTTAGCTGGCCTGCCTCCGCAGCTGTAGGCAAATTGCAGTGAATTATGGAGGTGCAGCTGGAGTACGCGGGCGGTAACGCTTTATCTGGTTTGCCTGCGGTGAGACCGCGGCGCCAGAACGAGAGACGCACACGGGACAGACCTGGCGTTTAAGCCCCTCCCCTACCGTGTGTGTTGTGCTGTGTTTGTGTACCAGTGTGTATGTAACCAGCGCACAGTAAAACCCGTGTGTGTCCCGGACCTGCGGATTGTGTGTTTTGTGGGGAGAAGGACCGCAGAACTTCTTACACTCAGTGTTTCCATAACTTAGTACAGTACAGTATGGTCATACAAACCCCTGGGCCTGAAGAATCCTTAAATGCAGTGTGTGCAGTCAGATTAAGGGGCCACCCTTGGGGAGTGCGTGGTGTGTGATGCGACTCAGACATCCTGCCAAACCCTAACCCCCCCCCCCACAGTGGCGCTGTAGCTGGTGGTGCACGGCTCTGTGGGGGCCAGTCTGGACTGCCACAGATTAGGTGCCAGATCGCGAGGCAGACCCCTGCAGCTAGAACCACGTCGTAACTGGTTAAGCGAGCTAGCCAGCTACCACCTTTTCCAAATGTGTTTTTTTTTTTTGTTTTTTTGTTTTTAAACGCTTGCAGGGTCGTCTCTCGCTGCCTTTGAGGTGAGCGTCCCGCAGCAGAAGGTGCTGGCGGTGCGAGGCCGGCCGGTGGTTTTGGGGTGCAGCTACACGCCCAGCCTCGGCAACAGTCTGGATGGCCTGGTGGTGACGTGGCAGACAGCAGAGGACAACCTGGTCCACAACTTCTCTTATGGGCAGGACCAGCTGGACAAGCAGAACGCCCGCTACCGGAACCGCACCTCGATGTTCCGCCCCCTGCTCGGCGCCGGAAACGCCTCGCTGAGGCTGGACCGGGTCGGCCCGCGGGACTCTGGGCGCTACATCTGCTCCGTCGACAGCCTGCTGGGAAATGGCAAAGCGGAGCTGCAGCTGGAGTACGCGGGTGAGACAACTTCCTGTCCCAGAACGGCGGACAGCCAGGTGCAGCCAGGTAGAGATGAGCACAGCCAGGTACAGCCAGGTGCAGCCAAGTTAAGATGAATACAGCCAGGTGCAGCCAAGTAGAAATGAGCACAGCCAGGTACAGCCAGGTGTAGCCAAGTAGAGATGAGCACAGCCAGGTGCAGCCAAGTAGAGATGAGCACAGCCAGGTACAGCCAGGTGTAGCCAAGTAGAGATGAGCACAATCAGGTGTAGCCATGCACAGACAGACGTATCTGGCAAAGTGAAAGTATTCTGTCAATATTCATGGAAATTTAACAGACTTCTCCCAGTATTGCAGCAACAGTTTAATTACCCTCAGACGCCCTCTATGACTCACTGCAACATGTCACTGCATTAAATGCACATGATCCCCCCCCAGGTAAATGGCACTAACTTCAGGTGCTTTCCGCCCCCCAGCGTTCTACACCGAGCCCAAGCTCAACATCCAGGTCCACCCCAGAAACATCAGCCTGCAGTATCAGAGCGAGGGGTACCCCGCGCCCCAGGTCCAGTGGACCGACTCCGCGGGCCGCAACCTGACTGCCCGGGAGGAGCTGTCCGGGACCGGGGAGGACGGGCTCCTGTCCCTGAGGACCAGCGTGACGCTGGAGGACCCCTGTCCCGGAGTCAACCTGAGCTTCACCCTGAGGAACGCCGCCCTGGGACAGGTGCTGGAGAGGCCCGTCTGCCTCAGTCGGGGTAAAAACCTGTTCCCATTTTATAGCAAACCAGTGCCTGCCCGCCCGCGGCAGATGGGCAGATGGGTTACCCCTCTGAGTCTGGTTCTGCTCAAGGTTTCTTCCTGTTATCAGTCAGGGAGTTTACCACCCCTCATATAGGGTCTGCCCTTCCATCCGTTCAACGCATAGATGCAGAACCTTCAGAAGGACGGGCGGCCTATCTGAACTCTTTTGCTCCAATAGACCTCATGGAGTTTAATGCCATAGTTAATTCCTCAAAATCTTCTACTTGTCTTCTAGACCCTATCCCTACGAAGCTTTTCAAAGAGCTACTACCAGTGATTGGAACACCAATGTTACATATTGTCAATGCATCTTTAGCATCTGGACACATACCACAGACTCTTAAACTTGCAGTCATCAAAGCCCTTCTTAAGAAGCCAAACTTGGATGTGACTGACTTGTCTAACTACAGGCCTATCTCGGCTCTTCCGTTCCTTTCTAAAATACTAGAAAAGGTCATTTCAAAACAGCTTGGTTCATTTTTGCACTCCAATCATATATTGGAAGTTTTTCAATCTGGTTTTAGACCATTTCATAGCCCTGGTCAAAGTACTCAATGACCTACTTCTCGCTTCAGACAATGGCTGCATCTCTGTACAAGTGCTTTTACACTTAAGTGCAGCATTTGACACAGTTGATCACCTCATCCTTCTGGATAGACTTGGAAATCTTGTACGCCTCCGTGGACAGGCACTCTCTTGGTTCAGATCATACCTATCAGACCGATATCAATTTGTGCATTTTAATAATGATACCTCTTATCATTCCAGGGTTAGATATGGAGTACCACAAGGATCTGTGCTTGGGCCTTTGCACTTCTCTCTTTATATGCTCCCCCTGGGACAAGTTATTCGCAAACATGGCATTCATTTCCACTGCTATGCAGATGACACCCAGTTGTATCTATCAGTTAAACCTGATGAAGTTGTCCAGCTGTCAAAGATCAAAGCCTGTCTTTGGAATGGATGACCCAAAACATTCTCTTGCTAAACTCAGATAAGACCGAAATAATGGTAGTGGGGCCCAAGTCCCTGAGATGCAAACTGTCTGACTATATGCTTAACATTGATGGAATCTCCATTACTTCAAGTGCTGTAATCAAAGATCTTGGTGTTACCTTTCATCCAGATCTTGCATTTGATATACATATTAAAACATCTCTAGGGTTGCTTTTTATCACTTGAGAAATATCTCAAAAATTCAGAATATATTGTCCTTACATGATGCAGAAAAGCTAGTTCATGCTTTTGTTACTTCAAGATTAGATTACTGCAATGCTCTTTTGTCTGCATGTGCAAATTCCTCTTTGAAAGGGCTCCAGCTAATTCAAAATGCAGCAGCTCGTATTCTCACTAGAACAAGGAGATTCGAGCACATCAGCCCAGTGCTAGCATCGCTTCACTGGTTGCCAGTTAAATTCCAAATAGAGTATAAGATACTACTTCTTACCTTTAAAGCCTTACATGCCACGGTAAAGCCTTCCTTATATTCCCTCACGAACACTCCGTTCGTAGGGTGCAGGTCTCCTTGTTATTCATAGAATAGCTAAATGTACCATAGGTGGTAGAGCCTTCTCCTATCATGCTCCCCTCCTGTGGAACAAGTTGCCTGCCCATGTTCGGGGGGAAGACACTATCACCTTATTTAAAGCTAGGCTCAAAACATATCTTTTTAGTCTCTCCTATATTTGAGGGGCAGGAGTGGGTGGTGGGCATAGCTATAGAGTCTCTGGTGGACTGAGAGGTTAGTGCTGTCACTGGATCATCATTGGTAGTGCTGTGTTAAGCTGAACCGGTCATGGTCTGGTGATGACTGTCTCAAGCCTGCCCTCATGGCTGCGTTGGCCCCTGCCACTGTTTCCCTTAGCTATGCTGCCATAGCCTTATTCTGCCAGGGCTTTCCTTATTGCACGCAGGCACCTCTGTCTCTTCTGCTCTACTTGCTAATCTACCTTTTGAACCCCCTACCAGTGTTTTTCTTTTTTTTTCTCGTTTTCCTCGGCTCTGGGCACCTGCCCGGAGCTCTAGCCCAAGTTTGCTGAGCACCCCCCCCTGGCCTGGAGCTCCAGCCCTAGACCAGCTAGACCAGCTGGGCACCCCCGCCTCCTGCCACTGTTGAAACAGGTGCCTGCCTGCGGCAGATGGGTTCCCCCTCTGAGTCCGGTTCTGCTCAAGGTTTCTTCCTGCTATCAGTCAGGGAGTTTTTCCTTGCCACTCTTGCCCTAGGCTTACTCTTTGGGGGCCGGTTCTCTGTAAAGCTGCTTTGTGACAAAGCTCCTTTGTTAAAAGCGCTATACAAATAAAAGTGAATTGAATTGAATTTTAAATCCCGCCCATCCATCTGTTATCTAACCCGCTTATATCTGGCCAGGGTCTCTCTGGGGCTGTAGCCAAGTAGAGATGAGCACAACCAGGTACAGCCAGGTGTAGCCAAGTAGAGAGTAGGTGTAGGTGTAACCATGTATGTAGCCAAGTATGGGGGGGGGGGGGGGGGGGGGGCGGGGGTCTGGAGCCTATCCCAGAATGCACTGGGCGAGAGGCAGGACTACACCCTGGTCAGGGTGCCAGTCCATCGCAGGGCCCACACACCATTCACTCACACACTCATACTCATGGGCAATTTAGGGTCTCAAATTAGACTTATCTGAATGTCTTTATACTGTGGGAGGAAAACCAGAGGGTTTAAAGTTTTTTCATCTCTTTTACATGTTTTCCTTTTATATTTATGTTTTGACTTTTGAGTTTTTGTTATCAGTTTATTTAAAATGTAATTTACATAAATTTTATTTGTAATTTAGTTTTTTTTATATTCAAATTATATTTTCCTTCTATTTTACTTGTATATTTCCACCTGAATTTAGGATGGCTGATCTGGTTGACAGTTTCAACAATTTACATTTTTTTAATTATTTGAACTTGCCCTTTTATAAATACAGAAAATCATTCATTCGTAACTGTAAGAATAAGGTTTGAAATGAACAAAGATTCCTTTAGGACCTGCCCAACAGGAAGCTCTTTGGCATGCTTATACTGGTGGCTTTTAGAGATCTGAACTATAGATTATATATAAAATATTTCTTCCTTTTCCTTTCTGCCGAGGTGCTGAATTTATATTGAGATGACCGAAGCTTTATTTACGACCACTCTGGGAAAATAGGGCGAACATTTAAATAAGTTATCATCAGTTAGCAGGAGAAGCTCTCTTTTCTGTTTATATTTAAACATGAAAACAATGTAGTGTGACCTTTCCCAGTCACCTTCCCCACACAAAAGGTCACGGGGTCCAATAAATCTCACAGACGTGATCTAACTTTCTAGTAGTTGGCTACCTCCCTGGATATGAAGTAAATGTTTTTACCAATAAATAATAATAATAAATGCAATTCTATCCACAGAAATAGCTATACAAAAAAGGCAAAATAAATGTTGTGGTCGCGAAAGGAAATGTCACTGACAAAAAAAAAAGTTGGCTCTCTCTCTTTTCCAGCGGAATAAACACCCCGGAGAGAAGCACAACATTATCAACTGGTCGTAGATAAGATCGCTGTGAGGTTCCATAGAGGATTTCAGCTGCATACTCCCATATTATTGAAAATGCTGTAGCGGTGGCTAGCTATAAGTGCATACTGGCGTATGAGTGCTGTGTGCGTTGTGTTGATGGTAACTATCTAGCTAATTGTTAAATAGTCTACTTAGCTACACCACTATATCAATACATATTATATGTATTGATATAGTGGTGTAGCAGCATATTCGTTAGGCAACTGAACTGTGGGAATGTGCAGAGAAGAATGGAGAAATCGCTGCCCTGCAGAAGGTAAAGGGATAAAGGCTGTGTTTGTCCGAGTCTTTTCTGATGCTTCTAACTACAGTTTTCCACAAAAGAACAGTGTTGTGCTATATTTAATGTCGGACACACGCATTTGGGCTTTTTTACTTTGACGCTGTGTGACTCAGTGTGGAGCTTGTGTGTTATGAAACTGCCCCGTTTTTATTACTGTTCCTGCTCCAAACAACAAGAATCCAGGCAGTTTTAAATTACTAGTTCCTTACACAAAAACATGTTTGTTCCTCTTCGCTATCTAAAGCCTGTTTTGAGATCATTCCATTGCTCACAAGCTTCTTGAAAACTGAAAAACTTCTATCTGTGCCATATCAGCACAACAGTACAGCTGGGTTAGGTGTTTTGGTTCATTATTTTGTTTAACAAGATAATGGCCATTGAGCAGAGAGTGAAAACAATGGCGTGTTTTCAGTTCAATTTGAACAGCCTTGGTACGTGTGTCAGTTACATTTGAACAGCCTTGGTATGTGTGTCAGTTACATTTGAACGGCCTTGGTACGTGTGTCAGTTACATTCAAACGGCCTCGCCTTGTTACAGTTGAACTGCCTTGGTGTGTGTGTTTCAGCTCCCTGTGACCCTGTGCATTGGACACACAGCACCAGAGTGACCGTCCCAGTCATTTGCTTTCTCTGCCTGCTGTGTCTGGTACTGGCGGCCATCCTGTGCGTCCAACGCAAGAGGAACGGAAGGCCACATGGACAAAAACGGTGACCCCCTAGGAGCAGCTTTTGCCTCTATTATTGATTCCATTGGTTTTGTACAGAATGTTTTTGAGCCTACTCACTACCGTGGCCATACCTTAGACTTAGTTCTGTCCCATGGTATTAGTGTGGTAAATCTTACCGTCGCACCTCATGACCCTATACTATCAGAGCATTTCCTCATTACGTTTAATATTAAGGCATCCAATCCTCCTGTATCAGAGCCTAGACGTTACCGCCGATCAGTAAACCCTGAGGTTATTCCAAAGTTTATAAATATGCTTCCGAAGTCATTCCTCTCCACAGAAGAAAAGGCTGATGAAAATGCTGATGAAGCTGCACTGGACCAATTGACTAACCAGCTAACCCTCACCCTCAGGAACACTAGAAACCCTAGTCGGAAACACCACACTCCATGGTACAACCATACCACTCGGGCCCTGAAGCAGTCTACTAGAAAATTAGAGCGAAAATGGTGGTCAACAAAGCTAGAAGTATTTCATCTTGCATGGAAAAACAGCTTTCTTCAGTATAAGCAAGCTCTTGCTTCTGCTAGATCTGTCTTTTTCTCAAAACTAATTGAACAAAACAGACATAACCCAAAATTTCTATTTAGTACTGTGGATAAATTAACTAAAAAACAATCATCAACTTATCCCTCCAATCTTAGCAGCATTGACTTCATGAACTTTTTCGATCAGAAAATTGAGGCCATTAGAGACCAGATTTCCAAACTGTCTCCATCATGCACTATTCCTGTTCATGTTAATAAACAGCCCTGCGGCTGGTTACAACAGGAAGATTTACAGACAGCGGTACTAAACTGTTTTACGCCCATTAGCATGGTCGAGTTATCCGAATTAGTTATGTCCTCAAAACCGACGATCTGTCTACTCGATCCTATTCCTTCAAATTGGATTAAGGAACTATTTCCGGTACTAGGCCAGCATATACTGAAAATCATTAACACATCCTTAGTCACAGGATACGTACCTGAGTCACTAAAAGTGGCAGTTATTAAGCCATTATTGAAGAAACCAAACCTAGAACCTAATAAATTGGAAAATTGAAAACAATGGCGTGTTTTCAGTTCAATTTTAATGGCCTTGGTACGTGTTTCCATTACATTTGAATGGCCTTGCCTTGTTTTCAGTTGCAGTTGAACTGCCTTGGCATGTTTTCAGTTACATTTGAACTGCCTTGGCGTGTTTTCAGTTACATTTGAACTGCCTTGGTGTGTGTGTTTCAGCTTCCGATGACATTGGGCATTGCACAGACTGCGCCAGAGTGACCATCCCACTCATTTGCTTTCTCTGCCTGCTGCTGCTGCTGCTGCTGCTGCTGCTGCTGTGTCTGGGACTGGCGGCTTTTGCATACTTCCGACGCAAGAGGAACGGAGACGGTCGACCAGAGACAAACGTCCCACCCGTGCCAGTTAAGAGCAACGGTGACCCTAGGGGGTGGGAGCTAAATACGTTAAATTAATGTTTTTTATACTCGTCTAGTAATGTATGTACACATCATGCCCGTTATGCGTCCGATTTTAATGTTACCCTGACCTTATTGTGCTCATTTATGCTCTGCATCACATATTTAAAGTTAGATTGACTGAACTTTGTCGTAATCCTTCACTGTCCAGATCATAGCACAGGTGTCAGACTCCAGTCTGATTGGCTAAGGGATCCGCACACCTTGTCCTCAAGGCCTTAATTGGCAGCCGATTGAAAGGAACCCACAAAAACCCGCTGACACTGCGGCCCCCTGTGGGATTCAGCTCGACACCCCCTGGTCCTATGGTATTGTTACATCGACTGATTATACTGTATGTGTTTCATTGTTTCTCTGGCAGCTGCATACACACCCCTGTTGATAATCTATTGTTAAATTTTTGTGGCCAAAGCTATGCGACTACAGCAGTTGGAACAATGCAACTGACAGACTGAAGCGCTGCTATTGTTCTTGGATTCCTTGAAGACACCTCGCTGTAACAATTGCCTTTCCATTTGCCTTTCTCAGTTAAAAAAAAATGCTATACAAGTAAGACTGAACTCAATTAATCCTTCGGTTGTTTTTGTTCCGATCCTAAATCGGTCTGTTTTAACTGTTTATAAAGCAATAATAAAGCATAGCCCTAATAGCTGGGATGTGGCAGTCCAAACACCACCTCTTCCTCTGCGCACTGGTAATATCACATATTTAGGAGTCAACATTTCCCCTAGGCTGTCAGAGTTAGTTAATCTCAACTTCATTACATTACATTACAGGCATTTGGCAGACGCTCTTATCCAGAGCGACGTACAACAAAGTGTATAACCATAACCAGGAACAAGTATGACGAAAACCCTAGAGAGAAGTACCGGTCCAAGTGCAGGGAACAACCGCATAGTTCAACTTGGGCCCTGAAGGTTAAACTGTTTAGCACTAACACAAACGAGAACAGCAACAACGCAGTCTATGCAAAGATATAAGCAGTAGTTAAGACAGGTGCATTAACTAAGTCACCTACAAAACAGCTACCTAGTTACAACCCTAAGCTTACAGTCATTTACAGGGGGGTAGGGAGGGATGGGGAGAGGTGCAGCCTGAAGAGGTGAGTCTTCAGTCGTCGCTTGAAGTGGGTCAGTGTCTCAGCTGTTCTGACCTCCACGGGGAGGTCATTCCACCATTGTGGGGCCAGAACAGACAGGAGACGTGTTCGGGAAGCGCAGGTGCGAAGAGGGGGAGGTGCCAGGCGTCCTGAGGTAGCAGAACGGAGGGATCTGGCGGGTTTGAATATCTTTTGGAGGTATGCTGGGGCTGATCCCTTGACTGCCTGGTATGCTAGGACCAATGTTTTAAATTTGATGCGAGCTATAACAGGCAGCCAGTGGAGGGTAGTGAGCAGGGGAGTGACGTGGGAGTGTCTGGGGAGGTTGAAGACCAGATGAGCTGCAGCATTCTGAATGAGTTGCAGGGGTCTGATGGCCGATGCTGGTAGGCCAGCCAGAAGACAGTCGCAGTAGTCCAGGCGGGATAGAACCATTGCTTGGACCAGGAGTTTGGTTGAGTGGGTGGTGAGAAAGGGGCGGATTCTCCGGATGTTATACAGGAAAAATCTGCATGCCCGGCTTACTGCTGCGATGTTCTTGGAGAGGGACAACCTGTTGTCCATCACCACTCTGAGATTCTTGGCACAGGGTGATGATGTCACTAAGGTGCCCCCTAGGGAAATGGAAAAATCAAGGAGAGATTATTGGGCCAAGGGATCTGGTGTATAAGGAGAAGAGAAGGGGACCGAGGACTGAGCATTCCACCACCTCTGAGAGAATGTGGTCGATGAGCTCCAGTCTGGGCATTTGTGGTGCGGTGCGAATGAAAGAGATTGCACATAACTACTTCTGGTGGCCAGGATTGGATGCAGCTATTGAAGAAAAACCCAAAGCTTCTTCCGTCTGCCAGAAGCTGAGAAATGGCCCACACCTGGAGCTGGCTGGAAGAACCATGGCAGAGAGTCCACATGTGAACCATTTCCATAGATTTAAATGATTTACATCAATTTGTTTCAGAATTAAGCGTATATATACCATTCTCGTATTTTTTAACCGATTGAATCTAGTTTGTTTGAGAATTGGCAGATTTATATTCATGGTAATACACGTGCATAAATAACTTTTCAAAATATGTTTATTTAAATAAATTTGATGTGCATGCTTAAATTCCAATGAATGTCTTGAATCATTGTTCTGGGTGAAAGATGAATAAATCTAGCGATTGGAATGAGCCCCAGACATCGATTTCATCGAAGGATCCGTGCCATGGCGTGTAATTTGCAGAAAATCAAATCAACAAGACTAGGTGAGGCGTCTCCAAATACAGTTGACAGTCAAATAAAATCGCAGCAGAGATCCAAGGAATTCTAGCCAGCCACCACGCGTTTAACTATACATAGTGCAGTACATTGAAAAGACCGAACTCTAAGCACCAACAAGAATGTAGCGTAGGCTACATTACATGGCAGTTTACTCAAACGTCCTCAAATAGCAAATTGCGGTAGAGATCCAGTGAATTATAGCCGCCTAGGACACGTTAAACTATACATAAAAGACCAAACTCAACGCGGTTTCTACACGAGCCCAATTAAACAAATCAACCCTCTCGTCGTGTTGACCAATGAAACTACGGGGCGTAATTTGCGCTAAAGTCGTATGCGGAAAAAAATTACGAGTCTTACTGGCCGGCTAAACCGCTCCCTCTTCGCCAGCAGATGGCGCCCTAACCGCGCCACTAGGCCACAGCAACATTAGCACCAAGCAGACCTGGGTCGAATACGTATTTTTTTGGATTTTCAAAACTTTGCTGATCTTGTCTGGTGTCTTAGAACCAATGAAATACTCTCAAAAAAGTGCAAACCCTGCCTTCTGGTCATATCGGCAGGCTCAATTTCACAAAGCAAGATCAATAGAGCACATAATCCGAAACAAATAAGTATTTGACACCGAGGTCTGGCACCAAGTATTGTTTTTTAGTACGTCATGGTGGAGGTACAGGTTACTGTAGCAAAATGACTAAAGATGATACGGAATAATTCATAGTTAATTATTTATAATGTGGCAAAATAATTGTGTAAGTTTTTCAATTTTTCTTACATATCATGAATTTTAATTGTATTTACTCTGCCAGCCACATGGTTATAATCTACTCATGTTTTTGTACAAATTACAAATACAAATCGCAGAATTTCAATAAATTTATTCAGTTATACACAATAATTTTATTGTTCCTCTTTATTGAGAAGTAAAGTGTACTTCCAAGAATGAATCATATCCTTGTGGTTTTACAGACATGGATTTTTTTCATTGCCTTTCAGATGAAGAACTGAACACTGAATTGGCTAAATCCTAAACCCTTCAGTAAAAAAACAAGTAATAGATAATTGCAAATGGCACAGGAAACGTAACACTGCCTTTTCAGTCCTATGGTCTTTTCCCCATCTGGCAAAATGTAAATAAAAAAAGTAACAATTTGGTATTTGCTCGGTTGAATTGTGTGTGATCTGGGGTTCCCAGTTGAAGACAGACAACACCGCGGATTGTGATCAGGGCCTCGGAGCTGGTGCGCTAGGCTAAGGAATGAACAGGGTCGCGCGTAGCAGAAACAGCGCCCGTCTGAGGGGGGAACTAGCTGCCGTTGCGCTCACTTTTACCGTGCGAGAGGTAGCGTAACAGATGCCCCCATTATCCAGCCTTGACGGTTAGACTCCTCCCTCCATGTCTGTTCGTGTGTCGTGTGTTCAGACAACGGGAGGGGGGGGGTGCCTTTCACGTGCGGAGTTTCGTTGCGCGCTTGGATTCGGAAAAGAACTGACGCTTCGGCTGCGATCCGGTACTTCTCATGTCACTCCTCACCTCTCATCGGGTCTGAGGCATGGCAGTTCGGAGACTAGTTACCAGCAGGGTGAAAGCACTGTGTCAGGAGTGTCACTGAGGTGTGAAATGCACATGTCCCTCGGTTATGAAAATGTTTCCAGGCGGAGTACCACAGGGGATTCGCCAGCAACTGATGGCTTTACACGGAAGTTTCCCGTCTTCCACATGCAAAGTGAATGGTTTATATCCGGAAATGGTAGAATTTAAACCTCTCTGGACAGCAAATAACAGAAACTTCCACAGTTCAGTGGTGTATGCTGGAGTTTTCTGGTTCAGATTTATCTCTTTTTATGCAGTGTTGCATAGTGACCAATATATACACCCCATGAGATTACACACAATGTCCCAAATAAAGTCTCCACACACCAGTGCTCTGGGTTAACATTTTATTTATAAAAAAATACAAAATATTTTTGTTTTTTTTTTTTGTTAAAAAAAAGCTTCCATAGGAAATGGAAATGTTTCTGCTTTCAATACATCATTTGTATTTTTTCCTTTTCTTTATCATTATTTAATATTAATATAAAAAAAAACCTTCAAGTGGTGGGAGGGTTTGAGCAGAAAGGCAAGTTTGCATGTCCCCTGAAAAAGCATTTCTGTATGAAAGATGAGCAAAATTAAATATTAAATAAGTCTGTAGCAGCCAGACCCTGAAAGGGGGGGGGGGTGGCAGGTTTCCCTACATCTGCCAAACCTTGCAAGGTGTGGAGGGGGGGGGGGGTTACCCAATGGTGTCCAGGCTATTTTGAGCTTAGCAATGTTTAGCAAAGCAAACTAACCAAGACACCCCTGCATACAACAGTGCGTCACCCCTCTCCGTGAAATGTCAGAGGTTGCAAGGGGGGCAAAAGCCCCTCTTTCAGGGGTAAAAATCTCAGTCTTTCACACAGAGACACGGAATGCAATTTGTACGGCGAAAATAGGGATTCTCAGGCCGAACGTCTTTGGGGGGCCTACAAGCATTTGGTTCTACTGCTCAACATTTTTATTCCGCTACCAGAAAGCACGCATGTGTGTGCTTATGACACGCCAACACCTGTGTCTGTTTAAAATAAGGTTCTCAAAGAAATATAATAATAAAAAATAATAATAATAATAATAATAATAATAATAATAATAGTTCCCCCAATTAATCAGAAAGAGAAGATTCACACGCTACATCCTTTAGAAAGGATGATCGTACACACTCTTGCCTCTTCCCGTTTCTTGTCAAGTAACTGGTTTCTTGAAACAGGAAAGTACAAGAAGTGAGATCCCCGCCCACACACCCAAAAACTGAAATGTGGCGTGCTGCGCGCTGTGCATTATGGGAGGGGTTACAGCACGCGGGCGGGGCAGGGCTTGGCCGGCAGCTCCAGGCTGCTCTCCCTCCTGCAGCAGGACGGCAGGTCGCTGGGACAGGCCTCTTCAATGGGGCCATGCAGCCCCTGAGTGGAGATCTGCTGAATGCGTTGCCTGGAGACAAGAAAAAAAAAAAAGGGGGGGGCGGGGGTCACTGGAGGTCAGGGCCTGCAATGGCTTTCAAACCCACAGCTGTGTTCACCACGACAGAAACATTTCAATCCTTTGCTGCAAATGCAATCAGCATTTTACATTTTTTATGTCAGATTCCCCACCCCCTCCCTTTGAGTAATTGATAAAAAATTCTGGTGATGGAATGTTCTGGATGTCTAGTCGGTTGATGCATGATTTACCGATTTGTTCTTTTAAAATGTCTGTGTGAAGTCTAAAGCTAATTTATATACTGCACTGTGAATGACTGAGAAGTTTCTGCTCTTTCAAAAGATTTTAAAAAACCACACTACACCTTTCATGACCAAGATGCAGAAATCAGCTGCTCAGAAAAAGCTGGCAGCTTTACATTGATCCACATGTTTCTGTGTGTCATTGTACACCTTCCCTGGAAACCAACTGCTACGAATCGGTAAAAGCCCGACAGAAAACGTAAGGTACTTGGGCACATACCAGGCACTCCGGGACATCACGTAGTGGATGTCGGGCTTCTGGAAGCCGTTGAAGGTGGAGGACGCGGCGACGGTGTAGGCCCCCATGTTCTCAAACAGCAGCCACTCGCCGAGCGGCAGGTCCGGCAGGATGCACTGCTCCACGATGCGGTCCAGCCCGTCGCAGGTGGGACCCCAGATGCTGCAGGGGTAGGTGCGCTCGTCCGGCTTGGGTTTCTGCAATGAGACAGGGAGAGCTCATTTACGGGGAGCACATGAACACAACCCGGTACTACAAGAGAACAAGGTCACTTATGGGGACACACACACGAGAGAATACGGTCACTTATAGGGACGCAAACACAACCCGGTACTACAAGAGGAACAAGGTCACTTATGGGGACACACACGAGAGGATTCGGTCACTTATGGGGACACACACACAAGAGAACAAGGTCACTTATGGGGACACACACACGAGAGGATTCGGTCACTTATGGGGACACACACAAGAGAACAAGGTCACTTATGGAGACACACGAGAGAATACGGTCACTTATGGGGACACACAAACACAACCTGGTGCACCACAACAGAAGGAGGACACTTATGAAGACACAAATATGACCTGGCAGTACAGCAGGGCAAGGTCACTTACAGGGACACGACTGTACATAAACACAAACTTGCACTAACAGGGAGACTTACAGGGACACACAAACAAACAAGACCTGGCACTGCAATAGGGCCAGGTCACTTATGTAGACAGAGACAATGACGACTTGGCACCACGACTCGGCAGTGTTGCCAGGACAACTAGAGCACCATGCCAGGAGACAGGCTTCACACACACACACACACACACCTTGTGCAGAGTTGGCAGGACATGGGCGTGGTCGTACAGGATGCAGTTGAAGGAGCCGTAGACCCCGTCATTCACATAGTACATCAGGGTCCTGTCGTTGGCCCCATCGTCTTCATCTGTGAGAATAAGAGAAGGGGGGGGGGGGGGGGGGGTTGTGGGATTAGAGCTGTGCGAGGCAAAACAGGTGCCATCTGACAGGTGACCTCATATCCGACGAGACATGTTGTGCCTTCAGAGCATACGCAGCTCAGCCAGACTGGCTAAAGAGCTTACTGGGGGAACATGCGGCTCGTTACCATTTATATGACCCCCGCCCCCCCCCCCTCCCCCTCCCCCTCCCCCTCCCACACTTACCATCAGAGGCCGACTGCTCCTTCATCACCACCTTCTTGGCGATGATGTTGACCGCCAGCATGTAGGCTGAACACACATAGTAGCGGCCCGGTTCGGCGATCACTCTGACCCCAGAGTCGGCCGGAAAGTACTTGTCCAGCGCTGGGTTTATAACAGCCGTGATCTGCGGACGAGGACGTACAGGTCAGATCAGCCAAGGTGAAAACCCACCTGCTCTTCAAGCTCACCGGACAAAGCAAGGATGTTCGCACAACCTCCATTCACACAAGGGATACTCTTAGTCTGGCCCAGAAGGTCAGCAGCACTACTGGCCTCCAGGGCCAGATTTGCGAAAGGCTAATCTACACACAAATTTCTACTCCAGGTCTTCTCCAGCAAGCGCAGGTTAAAACACGACTACGCCCGCACCAGCCTCCAGGCCGAAAAGACTTGAGGTCATCGACATACGCCGCTTCACGGCTGAGAGCAAACGGGGAAATTATTACCTCCTCAAACTTCAGCTTGGAGTCGTCGGACCCAGGGAATCCCCCGCCAATGTCCAGGAGGGTCATGTTGTAGCCCAGCTCAGCCTGCAAAACAGCCAGAGGTCAGTCATGAGAACATATCCTTTACGCCGGTGGTTCACAAACCTCTGCTCAGCTACCCACAGCCAGACCAAACCTCTCTTTGGACACTCCCAGGTGGGTCCAGGGATTTGATATGTTCCATCTCCAGCACACCTGATGCAGCTAATGAAGGGCTTGACTTAGTTTGTATCAGGTGTGCTTGAGGTGGAACACATCAAATACCTGGATCTACCTGGGGGTGTCCAAAGAGGTTTGGTTTAAACCCCAACTTTAAGTAATCCAGACTCCTCCTACCACACACACACACACACACACACACACACACACACACACACACGAGAAGCTTTAGTGTCAGAACCACATAATCAGCTCTGACAGGAATCTCAAGTCCAGACCCTGAAAGGGCACCACATCTGCTGATTTTTGGTGCATTTCAGAACTTAAATCCTTAATCAGAGTCATTAATTGGCTCTCTCGCACACCTCATCTCCAGGGTCAGAATTTGAGATCCAGCCAAAGGGGATTATAGTCAAAATGGGTAGTTTTTACAACACTTAACAACCAGCTCAAGCTCCAACTGCCGGCTGAGTGGAGTGTTTCACACAGTGTCGGGCGCTCACCCCCATGTCGAAGACGCAGCGGGCGTCTGAGATGGCCTGGCTGTAGGTCTCGGGGTCGGTGCAGCCGCTGCCCACGTGGAAGCTGACCCCAATGATGTCGAGGCCCAGCTCCCGCGCGCGCTCCAGGAGCAGCCGGCTGCTCTTCAGCGTCGCCCCAAACTTCACGCTCAGCCGGCACACTGCCTTCGAGTCGTCCGTGGCGATGCGGAGCACCAGCCTGAGGAAGAGGAGGAGGAAGGACAAGGGAGAGGGATGGGTTAAGGGTGAGATTTTCCACAGCAGATGCACAGACAAGGAAAATTAAGTATGTAATACACCATGTATCCCTCCATACATCAACCCAACTATCCATCCAACAAATCCATCCACCCAGCTTTTCAAGTGGCCCACCTACAACTGACATTTATTTAATTTTTATTTTAAAGCGGGTGAAGCAGAAAAGAGGGCGAAAAAATACACAGCAGTCACTCACTTGGCGTTTTCATGGCAACGGGCGACCTTCATGAGCTCCACCTCGCTGTCGAAGGTCATCATCTGGACCCCGTGGGCAGAGGCGTACTTGATCTGGGACACCTGCTTGCAAGGGGTTGGCGTAGATGATCCTGCTGGGGTCCACCCCGAGAGACTGCACCAGCTGGATCTCATTCTGAAAAGGGGGAGAAATGTGATACAGCAATATTTAATCTCATGCCTTCTAATTAGCCAATTAAGTCAAGGTCATTTACAGAACACAAGCACTCAAACACTGATGCTCCTGCCTCAGGGTGTACTGCAGTTACCTTGCTGGCGCAGTCGAACCCCGTCCCCAGGGAGGCGAGCGTCATGACAACGGCGCGGCTGTCGTTGCACTTGACGGCGTAGAAGGGCGTGACGCGGGGCAGGGCACGCACCCACCTCAGGTGCTTCTTCAGGACGTCCCCCAAGTCCGCCACGTAGAAGGCGTCTTTGTCGTCCTGGGGAAACGACAAGAGGTCGGGGCGTCAAGGGGACCGAGGACGAGCCGTTAAAAACAACCATTTACCAAAAACCCCCCAACAGCGAGATGACACGCCAAACCCCGAATCTCAAATCTTGGGTCGAGGACATCTGCAAGTGTCGGTTGGTTTCACGAGCTTAACTCTAAGTGACTGAATGGCCAACGAGTCCACACTCGGCCTAGTCCCTGTTCCCTAGGCCTAGTCCTTGTTCCCTAGGCCTGAACCGCCGCGATTTAAAATGCAGCCACCGCAGTCCTCCGGGAACAGTTTGAGATCTCCGAGCGCACGCTCACTCACCGACATGGATGACTCGTTGATCCTCTGCTCAACGCAGTCACGGGCACAGAACCCCTCCTCCAGGAAAGTGAAGTCAAAGTCCTCTGGAGTGTAAGAGTTCATGGTCTCGCAGGTCCTTTTATTTCTTTTTTAAGAAACTGGTTTCAAAAGTATCTGCAGGGACAAAGGGAAAATGTTGCAAGAATATAAATTTAAAAAAAAAAAAAAAAAAACAACTATGATAATTGGAAAGCTCTTGAAGGCCTTATCGATTAAGGAGGACTAAAAGATGGACAACTTCCTTGACTAAAAGACCTGTTCCTCCACGACTATCAGCACCCCAGTCCGTATCAGGGACTTAGGTCCACACAACTGACTGGCAGTTATGTAAATGCAGAAACGTGCGGTAAACCGTAAAGGGAATACGTACGCGAATGAGAAAGAGCCGGAGTTATGCAAACTTAATCAGGTGCAGAGCAGCCAAGGCGGTTCGCCGGTGAAGTTGAAACCCTTCAGATAAGACTCGAGGCCTGGGCCCACAGAGAAGCCAGTTTGCGCTTTCCTCAAGCGTGTGTTCTGCAGAAGGAGGGGAAACGGGAGAGGAAACACACACACATTAAAACGATGGGTTTACAACTTGCCACACAATCCAAGTGTTTCGCTGAAATACTGCCACCTTCAGGGGACCCAGAATTCCTAGCTACACCCCTGCTGTTGCCACTTTTATATGGGACATGAAGCCCTCAGTAATAGGACTCTGGTTCTTTTGCTTTTCAACCTGAGATTCAATCCTGAAATTGACCAGCATTTGAAACACAGACAAGCTATAGTTCGCTTCTTTTTTTTTTTTTGTTTGTTTGTTTTTGCAGCTACTAGCACTATGGCATAGCCATCTTGGGACAAGCCAGGTTGTGACATCATTAGGTTGGTTTGTCTCAGCTGCTGAAGCTATTCCCATTACTGGATGGCTGGCTTACATTAAGCTCAATGATGACTCGTAAGGGGGGGGGAAAAAAAAAAAAAAAAAAAAAAAACAGGTCCTTTTGCATGCCCTGGGAATACCCAAATGATTATTCCTGAACAAAACGCTATAATTTTTACCATCTGCGACTACTACACCACTGGCTGACTGCTCTGAAATGGAGTCCACCTGTGGGACGGGAGCAAGGGGTCTGCAGTTCGCATTTACCCAAGACTCCCTCCTCCACATAACCCTACTTACCTCTTTACGATGTAACATCGCAGATATGTGATTAGAATGTTGTTGACTGAACATTCTAATGCTGATGCAACAGTCACTACTGGTGACTGAAAGCAATGGAGTTTTGGAACACTGACTTCCTGAAGTTTGAAAAAGCAGTCCAAAAAGTATATAGAAATAATGAAGTGGCCACTGCAGTTAACAATGCTCACCGCAGACCTGTAGGGCCACATCTAAAGTAAAAAACAAAAGAAATAGAGTCGTATGACAGAGTACTTCACGACCCCTTTAAACTTCTTGGGATAGTGTTGGGTCAACACTCAAGATTGTTTTCTCAAATATGTAGCCTTGTAATGTACACAGGACCAGGGTAACGCATAGGCACGTGCCTATGGGGGTCGTGCCCGAGAAAGGTCCAAAAAGCATATATATATATATATATATATATATATAGGTATATATATATAATATATATATATATATATATATATATATATATATATAGCTTCTATATATATATATATATATATATATATATATATATATAGCTTCTGGTTCAGATAATATAATGTAATATTAGTATATCTTCGCCTTCTTTGTTTAGTGGTTTACAAAATTGCCTGTGCCTACGTCACAATATAGTTCTAATCTGGGCCTGAATGCAAATACATGTTGCTGTTCTACGAGTATTATTGATGGTAATATTACAAATTATAAAGCAAGAAATGTACAGTTCCTGCCGAGAATGTGAACGGGCTAACAGAAAACATTAACACTAAAGAGTCAGAAACAGGGCTAGTAAAGTTATGATTGGGATAATGGGACATTTTGCCTGCTATCCCAGCTGCCTTCTTAAGAACCCACCCCTACTTTCGTAATTTGTGTGACATAAAACACAGGCAAATTCAGGGCTGCCCAACCCCAACTCCTGGCGATAGGTTGTCCTATAGATTTTCGTTTCAACCCTTATGTAGCACACCCCATTCTACCAATTAGAAAGCTGGACGAGATCTCTCGCTGTTGAATGACGTGTGCTTTGTTCGTGTCGAGTTGAAAACCCACAGGGACATGCAGCGCCGGGCCTAGCGCAGGCCGCCTAACGGTCTTGAGTAAAATGTCTTCCTTTCAGAGCCGGCAAACCGGGACCCGCCTCCAAGAGGGGGAGCGACAAAGTACAGCCAATAAGACCGCAAGGGATTATATGACTTCGGTTGACGTAAACGACGGCCAATCGGAGAGGCGGACGCGAGGTCGGCCCTCCAGAGCTAAGCCAATAAAACGTATCGCCCCGAACTGCAGTGTGGTGATGAAAGGTTCCATTCGAATCTTGGCAAAATTCCAGAGCACTCATGCGGTTCTAGGTCCACGTTTACCGACAGCTAGATGGCTTACCGCTCATCATATGCGCTACACGATTAAACACGCGTGCATAATGTCAATAATTAACCGTGTAATGCTCTTCACTAATACTGAATGAACGACCCTCCGAATTTCGTCGCCCAGCCTTACTTGGCTGCCCATTTTGTCGACTTTCCCTTCTGTTTTGTCAGATCGACACGATTTCCTACGACCAACGCAGTTCTGTATTAAATCAAACATTTCGCAATAACGAACCTTTGTATGTAACGTTAAATTACCCCAGGACCGTATCGTTAACGTTAATCAGACCTTGTCTGGATGAGTTTTATATTCGTCTGCCAATACCATGCGCGAACAAAGAAGCCACGTTGATTTTTTTTTTATTGCAGCTAGTAATAGCCTACGTTAGTTCGCTCGCTTGTCGCCAATCGGAACATATTTCAGAGACAGACCTGCATAGCAATTCACTAATACGTACGATAAATAATCTAAAATAGTAGTAGACTGAAAAACGCTGGGTTAATCGATTAGCTATTAGCAATGACTACAGTAATGTGTAACACAAAATCCACCAGAATGAAGCAATCTCCGTACCCGAGTTTTATCGTCGAGTTTTATATCGTCGATTCAGTAAAATAAATCATAAAAATCACTCACCTTAAAAAGCATTTACAAAGAGTGTGTCCATTAGACGGGGAACCTGGAAATAAAATGTATTGTGCCGCCCTGACCAGCTAACCGCGCGTGTCTTCACACCGTACTATTCGCCTTCCTAGCTGGGACTGAGTCAGAGGCCGGCTTCGTGGTAGGAACTGTATTTATAGGTTTGTCGTCTCCAAGGCAACACTCCAGCTGAAACCGGCCCTGAAATTCACGCCGACCGGTTTACTCTTGCTGTAGACACCACGTGCCCAGGCGACGGGGGAAGAAAGAGATGGAGAAGAGCAAGAGTGTACCCCGCCAATGCACTCAGGGTATCCTGCTGACGACTGGACACATTTCCAGAAATCTTGTTGTCTAAGTCAGATCAAAAACTGAGGAGTTTACTGGGCCCACTCCAAAACCTAATGTATGATTCATCAGTGTGGTTTAAAGTAGGCTATTCTTAAAACTTGATTCAACTTTACATGAACCAACAGTGATTGAAGATCTGGGATTTTAGCGAGACAGAACAATAAATTTGTATATGAATATCCAAAATTATATTTAAACTAATGCATTTCAATGCTGTAGTTGCATCAAAATACATCTTTCAGAATTTGCGAAAAACAGTAGCTAATCTGGAAAAAAAGTCACAAATGACTTCTTAGTGATGAATCTATCTGGCTGGCTTTTTCTTTTTTTTTTGTACTGTTATAAATATAGCTCTTATAAATATATAAGTATAGAACCCAATGACAAATTTAGTGTTACACACATTTGCAAAGGTACAACATGTATTTATAACTAATAAAACACAACAAAGGAGAACTTAATTATATTCTGTTTCATATAAGGATGTGCTACTCTTTTTATCATGAAGTTCCCATGTTGCCACCAGACATGCTGGTGCACTGCAGTCCATATAGGTGTTAACAGCTTCATGCAGTAATTTCAAGTTTAGTTTTCCATGGTGACTAATAGTGCCCATGCCCAGCGTGAGCTTGTTTCCCTCTTAGAAATAAATTCCCAACAACTGCAACACAGTTTTTATGGTGGGAATCGAATTGAAATACGTTGGCAGATTCGTTGTCCCTTTTTGTGCTGCAGATGAAAAACTACAATCATGACTAACTGTCGTCATTAGTGACCACTCTATTAACAATAGAGTAGGGCTACTAACCCCGACGTCATGATTAAATCTCCTGAAAAATCTACAGCTGGCTGCCAAATCATCCTCCTTATATCTGAGTGGCTATGCAATCCCTTGGCATTACCCAGTTCAACATGAGAATTAAAACTCAATATAAGGAATGTGAAAAAATTAAGACCCTTAGTTTGAAATGACGAGTCCAGTACACCAGGGGGGGTGTGTATCCCCTTGCTCATCCTTGTCTGAAAACAGACAAGACAGGTCTTGGTCACCGGAAATGGACACTGAAATGTTGGGTCTCACTGGGGTGAAAGGTCATTAAGCCTGTCAGAACAGAAGCCCCTCAGATACACCCTGACAGACGTGCAGCGTGGAGGAGAGGAAGAGGAGGGGAAATGAAAGTAGTGTAGGACTGCTGATCTGGGATCAGTTTTGTCGGTCTCCACATAATAATGATGGTTAGGATGTGGCGGGGGAAAACGTGGTCCCAGATCAGCACTCCTACTCTGAGCCTTTCTGTGAAAGCTTTGTATGATTTTCAGGCCAACCTTATTGAATAAATGGCTAACTGCACGATGGTGTTACACTGACAAGACAGGTTTTGGTATGATTGAGTAGCTGTGTTAATAGGCCTGATAATTTCATGATAAATATGACCATAGACATAATAGAATGGCTTGTTACATTGTTATATGTAGCATTGGTTTACGAACAGCTGTGTAAATAGAAAATGTGCAAAGATAAAATCTATGTGAGTCACCATAGATGAGGATGTCAACTAAGCAAATAAACTGAGTAAGACAAAAATGCACGAACAACACTGCCCTATTAAAGAGAAACTAAACGAATGTTAAACATGAGCCGTGTTTTTATTGCGAGTGGATTCTTCTGTCCCGCGTCCCTCATTGGTCAGCTTGTAAGCGCGCACGGCCGACCTTTCGCTACCGTTTCCCCTCAGCGATGGCCTCATTAACGGTGACGAACCAGATGTTCTCAAACCGAGGCTGTTGAGACAGAGTTACGGGAAACAGACTTGAGGAAACCCGAAGTGAGCGCTGTTCTCCACCGGAGAGGACAGGAAGTTAGCAAACAGCCCTTTTTTTTTTTCGACGGGCGCCTGCGTGCGCACCCCGTGCGCGCTGCTCCGTCATAAATCAGTCCCTACGTGACGCGCCCCAAAAATACCCTCCCCCCCCCCCACTCCTCGCGGTTTCCTGTCCAGCTGATTGTGGGCAGGTGCGTTTCCTTTGGAGGGTAGGCCGGGACTGGCTATGGCGGTTATGGTGCAACGGGACTCGCCTTTCTTCGCTGACGCCTTCGCTGCGCGTTTTTCGCCGGGCAGATCGAGGGGTTAAAACTATGACGGTAAAAGAATGTAAAACGCGGATGTGGGCGCGTGGCGGTACGAGCGCGGCGTTACCGGGGGAGACGGGGGGGGTAGAAAACGTTTGAGGGATGCCCCAACAGTCACTGCAGCGAGGAATGTCGACCTGATTACACCTTCAAGGAACTGCTGATTGTAGATTACAGAGTCGGCCGGAGCCCCTGGGACAGTTGCCCCCCATACACACACACACACACACACACGCACACACCACCCACTCCTCCGTTCATTGATAAACTAACAGGCCTTGAGTAAACGGAGATATTTAGCCACCGTGTCAGTACACAAGTACAGGGGTGGGTGACCCCAGTTTGACAGAGCCTGAAATTCTGCGAATAAAAGGACAGCGTGGAACGACTGGAACGAGAGCGATCGGGAGGACAGCGATCTGAGCAGCAGTGAGGTCAGGAGAGGGAGGCCTGTTCAGGCCTGAATCAGTTGGAAGAAAGTCAGTGTCCAGACCAGTGGCGTGCACAGACATTTTGTTTCTCTTGTAAAGCACTTTGAGCTGCATTTTATGATATGAAAGGTGCTATATAAATAAAGTTTATTATTATTATTATTATTATTATTATTATTATTATTATTATTATTATTATTATTATTTTGAAGGGCAGGGGTTCAAGCCAAGAAACCCCCCCCCACACCCCAACGTTGGCACGCTACATCAGGATATTGTGTGATGACTCACTCTAATGTTTATTTATTTGGTCCAGAGGGGCATTTCAGCCAAGGAGGACAAAGGGGAAGCAGCTCAAGCCACGGTAGCCACCACCCCCTCTGCACGTCTCTGGTTCAGACCGCTACAGGGCACAGCGCAAAGGCAGGCCTGGCGTTATCTCGCCGATGCGAGGACGGCCCCTGCTTTTGCCACCGGGGCTGCAGCTGACATGACTGCTGAGTCACCCCGATAGGTCCGTGTCGGATTACAAGGGGAAAAAAGCACAAGGCCGTGAACGGTAAACAATCGGAATTCCTTATTCTGCAGAAGGGGGGGACTGTTGTTCACACAACAAGCCCCGCAGGTGGGCACGCACGCTCTGAGAATTTATAACGCCAATATCACATCACTCGGTGTTTACATTCAGCTTGGCGAATCACCGTTTGTTATGTTCACTGTTCTCCGGAATAAGGTTAACTGGGTTATATTTACTGAGGGGGGGGGAGCGAGAGAGAGAGAGAGAGAGGAGGGAGAGAGAGAGAGAGAGAGAGAGAGGGAGAGAGAGAGAGCCACCAGGCCCCATCCCATCCAAACTACAAGGTGAATCAGTAATTAGGAACTATGGATAAAATTTATTGGTTGTGTTTGTAAAAAATACACATATAAGAATAAAAATAAGATTATAAGTTTCATTACAAGGCTAAAACACATAAGACAGACTTTTTTTGCAGTGAAATCAGCAGACCAATTAGTCATCAGGAGGACATAGTCCAGACTAGGAATACATGGATAATGGGTCCTCACAAAGCATGCCTTCTGTCAGGTGATGAGCATGAAGGGTAGCTAAGTTTCTAACAGGTTGGGAAACGTTTTTAAAGTTACACAGAGACTCAACACAATTAATCTGTTGAAGTCTAGTAAGAAAACAACGAGGTGGGAATTTGAGGTTTTCTAAAAAAAGGGATTAAGGAAGTGAATCACAAAAAATTTCCCAGATGTCCCAGTCGTGTTGTTCATGTTGCCGTACGGAGTTTCTAGGAATGTGCCTAGCCTGGACTTGAACGCCCAGGGGTGGCTGTTCTTCCACGAAATTACCTGGAAAGCCCTTCCGCACACAACGGAGAAATAAAACGAGCGACTTCCAGAGATTACTCACAGAGCTGGCATTTTACCTTCGCGTTGTGCGTACAACAGCGTTCCAGATAACGTAGCGTAACAGAAGAAGAGTCTCTGTGGGAGTTCAAGTCCGGGCTTGACACGCTGCTGGATGCTTCGCGCGCGCTCGAACAACGAGATGGACCGAACACAACGAGATGGACCGAACAGTCCGTTCCCAGCCTTATGTCTTCGCGCGCTGTTTTTGACGTGGAGGCGCGAACGGTCTTGTGAAACCCTGCGAACCGTCTGTGGCCTAAATGCTGTTAAAATGGCTCCACGGACACGTGTACACGTGCAAGCAAGCGCACGCACGCACGCACGCACGCACGCACGCACGCACCCATGCACACGCGAACACTTGAGCTGACCCAGACAGGACAAGGGCTACGTGCAGGTCGTGTGTGCGGGTATGTGTGTGTGTGTGTGTGTGTGTGTTTGTGTGCCGGTAAGTCAGCAGAGTTTCTGCCCTAGCTCTTGATTTCCAGAAGTCATCTGCCATCGGGATGTAATCCTGGTGCGTGACAGCAGGTGCTTAGGAAAAGCAGCCGAACAAGTCTGGAGATTAAGCACATGTAGGCCAGGGCTGTAAACACTTCCAGTGACCCACCATCTTATTTCTTATTTCTCTCAAATAAAGTATTATTATTATTTTTTTTTTTTTGTTATTATAACAGCTATTCGGTTTTGTTTGTTTGTTTTGCATGAAGTGAAATAGTCCTACCACACTGGAAAGTCTTGGAATGAGTTATGCAGCAGAAATGCAATAGAAGATTTTAATTCTATAAATAAGGCTAAATTGCTTGTTAAGACTGAATTGTCTACTGGTAGTCGCAGCACTTTGTTACTGTACTGTAAGTGTTATTTTCAGTTGTGTGAGATTGGCTATGGAAATTCACAAAGTGATTATGGGTAAAAATATTTAAAAAAAAAAAAAAAACAAGCTAGGAGAACATATGTAGGCTGTGCATTTAAAAAAAAAATGTACCCCTATTTTCTCTTAATTCAGGATGCTCAACAGGGCTGTGCACAGACTTCTTGGTGGGGGCAGGGGGGTGCTCTTTGTTGTACGTCGCTCTGGATAAGAGCGTCTGCCAAATGCCTGTAATGTAATGTAATGTAATGCTCGAAATAAAAATGGCACCTTACACTTTAGATAAGAAAAACAAAATGGCCACAAGGGCACCAGGGGGCATACGCTTCAGCATACGTCGGTGTTTGTCTTCGCGCCTTACCGATACTCAGCCGTGTTCCCGTCAAGGTACCGGCCTGAGGAGGAGAGCGCTGGGTAAGTACACACCCTCCCCCGACACACACACACACACACACACACACACACGCGCGCGCGCGCGACGTCAGCTGCCGGGTCACCTGACCCCTGCCATGCACCAGTTAACCTCACGGAGACTCTGACCCTGAGGGGGGGCGAGTCACGCTCAGCCCTCGACAGGCAGGCGTAGGACCAAAAAAAAAAATTCCATTCAGAGGAGAGAAAAAAAGCCACGCCTGGCACCGTTCGCCTCGTGTAAAACCAAAACAGCGGCGTCTGACGTCAGTGATCGAATACGCATGCAGCCATTCTGGCTCCGGGCTCTCCAGTTTCCGCAAACTTTCGTGGTTCTGACTTGACCGCCTCTGTAATGATTTTCCCACACCAGGTCATTCAGGCTTTAATCAAGCAGGGTTTTTTCCCCCCCCCTCCATTTTAATACCCTGCAAATCAGCAGCATGAGGTCATCTAAAAAGAAATATTTTTAAAACTAAATTAAAACGCACTTTAAAGGAATAAAAAAAGCCACATCAATCCTTTAAATAAATAGTGTAGCAGTGAAAGCAGAAGGAGGAGGGAGGGAGGGAGGGAGGGGCAGAAGTCTATACTAGGGGGGGAACACTGAGGAGTTTTGGGGTCACAGAGACGGAAGATTCCGGAGTACCGTTTTTCTTTCCGGGGAGCAGAAAGAGAGCAGGGTCCTGGTTTTTGGGCATTTTACCCACGTGCCCCCTTCCTCTGTGTGCAGCGCCCTTGGTCCTGGACACTGCTGAAACAGTATTGGGTATGGGGGAGGGGGGGGGGGGTGCAGCTTGGCTCAGTGATTTTGTCCCTCACATAAAAGGAAGAGAGACAAAATCTGAAGTGGCCCTGAGTGCCCACCCCCCCCCCCCCCCCCCCGTATGGTTTGGGGGCTGTTATCGTTCACTGTGACCCCTTATCAAGGCCTTGTACTGAGGTGATGATTGTTAGGGCACATTGCAAGGGCAACACCAGGCCCACTGCCATGTAAGACACAGAACTGTGTGTGTGTGTGTGTGTTCATTTGTGTGTGTGTGTGTGCATGTGAGTGTGTGTGTGTGTGAGTGAGTGCATGTGTGTGAGTGTGTGTGTGTGCGTGTGAGTGTGTGAGTATGCGTGAGTGCATGTGTGTGTGTGTGTGTTTGTGTGTGAGTGTGTGTGTGTGTGTGAGTGAGCATGTGAGTGTGTGTGTGCGCGCGTATGAGTGTGTGTGTGTGTGTGTGTGAGCGAGCGCGTGTTTTATGCATCACATTTTACATTCAACTTTTCACAGCACACCCTGTCCCTCAGTCTCCACAAAAGTAAGGCAAAGGTGGCAGCTGCTAAAGAACTCCCCGGACGTGGAGTCTGCAGCCCTGATCCTGCAGAGCCACACTGCGTCCACCAGTTTTTCTCCTCACCTTAAATATAGCAACCAGTTCAGACCCCACAAACTAAGTGAGTTGGGCTAACTGCGGAATCAGTTGCTGTAATTGATCAAGTAAGTGCTGAGATAACAATGAAAACCAGCAGACCCTCTGGTTCTCCAGAATAGGCTGGAGCGGAGAAACAAGACACAAAATTTGGGAGATTAGGAAGGAGCGACAGGTCGATGGGCAGGGACACGGAGTGGACGTGAGGGAGACCGGCGGCGTATTCGCCACGCCAGGTGGTTCCCGTGGAAGTGTAGCGACTAGGACGAGGGACAGAGAATCTGCACGAGCGAGAGAGAGAGACAGAGAGACAGAGAGAGACAGAGAGAGAGAGGAGAGAGAGAGAGAGACAGGAAACCCCGCCCACCTGTCAGAGCCCGCCTGTAGAAACGGGGTCACAGCTGTCGGTGGATGACAGTAAGGAAAGTTCACCGCCTTGCCGCACGCTGTGCCTGCATTGCATTTTCCAGCTCTCCGTCTAGACCTTTACTGATTATAGGCTTCCCACCCTCTCTGTCTCTCTCCCTCTTTCTCTCTATCTTTTTCTTTCTCTCTCTCTCTCCGTCTCTCTCTTCCTCGTCTCTGTTCCCTTTTGCACAGCCGTTGTCCGCGAGACCTTTCGTGTTGCATTGCTTTCTGTATGGACCTTGCTGTGTGCCCGTCTTGAATCGTCTAGAATGTGACTGCATGCTGTAGCATTAAGATTTACCTTCACTGGAACTAAGGGGCTTAGCCCAAATCATGAAAAAAGGAACCAGACCAAGGGGTGGCCAGATACTTTTGGTCACATAGTGTATGTACAGTATGGCTTATAAATAAAAAAAGAAACATCGTCAACTTCTGCTACAATATTAGAAAATGGATGAAACGAACTATAACAAAAAAGGTGCGTGTGAATGTATGCATTTTTGTGCCTGCAATTTCAGTCAAATGCAGTACCTTGTCTAGGCGGTTCTCAGTTTTTTTGTCAGTCCTTCTGCTCAGATAGTTTTCTACACTGTACTGTTTTTAGCATCAGACAACAGTTCATTTTACTTTGTGATTTCGTTTGAGATTCCCAGTAATAGGGTTGCCACCGCGACCCTGACGTGGATTATGCCATTAGAGAATGGAACAATGGGTGGATTCCCAATGAATGTTGCTCTGATCATGAGCCTGTGAGGTGTTTGTAAGTGTTTTTTGTGTGAACTAAGGAGAAGACCTGTTCAATACCCGGTATTACCGTGCTTGTGAGTGCTGTGAGTAGAGTAGCCACTTTGTTTTAAGTGCTTCTAAAATTTGATTAACCTTTTTTTTTGTATTTTGATAAGCAACGGGTATTGGCCTAATTCTGTCCTGCATGCCTTGTTTGTTGTGTGTCTGTGTACTTACATGACAGGTTTAGAGTTATCTCTGCATGCAGACTGTCAGCTGTATGTTTGACTCATTTGCCGAATTCTTGACTGATAATTAATGAGTGTACTGCGCTCTCTCTCTCTCTCTTTCTCTCAATGTCTGTCTCTCTGTCTCTCTCTCTCTCTCTCTCTCTCTCTCTCTCTCTCTGTCATTCTCTCTCTCTCT
The DNA here is from genome assembly GCA_025169545.1 of Anguilla japonica. Lineage (NCBI taxonomy): Eukaryota > Metazoa > Chordata > Actinopteri > Anguilliformes > Anguillidae > Anguilla > Anguilla japonica. Next base: position 82,195,659 of record CM045883.1, on the reverse strand, counting down.
CTCTCTCTCTCTCTCTCTCTCTTCTCTCAATGTCTGTCTCTCTGTCTCTCTCTCTCTCTCTCTCTCTCTCTCTCTCTCTCTCTCTCTCTCTCTCTCTCTCTCTCTCTCTCTCTCTCTCTCTCTCTGTCTGTCTCTCTGTCTCTCTCTCTCTCTCTCTCTCTCTGTCTCTCTCTCTCTCTCAATGTCTGTCTCTCTGTCTCTCTCTCTCTCTCTCTCTCTGTCTCTCTCTCTCTCTCAATGTCTCTCTCTCTCTCTCTCTCTCTCTCTCTCTCTCCAGGTGTGACCTTTGCCGTGAGGGTCACACGTCACAGCCTCTTTCTTTCACCATCTGGCGGCTGACGTCTTTACCCGGCGGCGTCTCCACGGCAACCCCGCGGTTCTCCGTCCGCTGCTGCGCTGTGACGTGACGGGGCGGGGCGGGGCAGGGTGGGGAGCGGCGGAGCAGGGCGGTTTGAACACGTTTGCCGTCTAATAACTTAACAGACTTATCCTCAATACCACCCCCCCCCCCCTCTTGTGGTGACATCATCGCTGTAGACACTGCAACAGGATTTCTGGATGTACAGTACCGGATGGATCATCATCCCATCAGCCAGATTGTCAGAAATACAGTTAGACTGCCCTCACTGAGGTAAACAAATGTGTTTACCTTTTCTGTTAAAAAAAAAGAATAGAATACATTTTCTTACAGTGGATACAGATAGTTGGACTGGGTGTATTCCTGCATTTCGCCCAATGCATTCTGGGATAGGCCCCAGCCCTCGCCCCGCGACCCTGACCCGAAGTAAATGGTTTCAAAACGAACGGATGGATGGATGGATGTAGGGAGGGCCGTATCTATGAATTATGAGGCCCAGGACAAATTATATTGGGAGGGACCTGCCCTCCCCCCTTCCCCCCCCCAATCTGTGGCCCTGGATATTAGGTGTGCTGCACCTTTGATGCATTTGAGCTCGGGCAAGGAGTCCGGAGACGGAAGACAGGGAAGCACCTGGCTGTCAGGACAAGGCCGTCAATCTCCTCCTACCCTGCCCCCCCACCCCTCCCCCCAGGAAGTCGGTGAGAAAGGGAGAGGAGACACATTTACAAAACAGGATAAAACCTGATGTGGACGTAGAGCTGGGGAGGAGGAGGAGGGCTGGCTGGAAACACCTGACTGAGGAGGAGGGGGGTGGGGGGGGGGGGGGTGTGCTGTACCCCGTTTAATTCAAAAACAGGGTGTGCGTCCCACTCTGAAGAGAAAACCTGAGAGGGAGCACACTGTAGGTCCGGCCTGGGACACTCTCCCTCTCTTTATTTCCCTACCCCCCCACTGTCTCTCATTCTCTATCGCTCTCTCTCTCTCTCTCTCTCTCTCTCTCTTTCAAATTCACATAAGCTTTATTGGCATGACCACATATCAGCGGTATTGCGAAAACAAAACAAAACAACAACGGTTGCAACAGCAGCAGCTACACGAACAAAAACAATATAGAACAAAAAATTACGATAAGGTGCTCGGACCATCTCTCTCTCACACGCACACACACGCACACTCACACACGCACACACACATTCCGGAAGTTTGGTTCAGAATAACTGTCCAGCAGTCCCCCCCCCCCCCCCCCCCACACACTCTCCCTCTCCCTCACATCTTTCTCACACACAGGCCTGTTGTACAGTGAGGCCAGATGTTGAGGTGGCAGGGGTCCACGGGTAATATTCTCAGTGGGAAAGGGGAAGTAGCGTTTAAAATTCTCTCCTCTTCAGCGGGTTCCTGGGGGAGGGGGGGCTTGGGGGGGGTTGTGTGAGGGGGGGCGGGGGTGTTTGGCTGCTGTCCCGTCCCAGCCCGGGAACGCCGAACCTGAAGCAGGGCCAGGGCGTTATGCTCCCCGCATTATCCTGAACAGACAAAGCCCTCCTGCATTAAGCCCCCCCCCGGCCCCCCCCGGGCCCCCCCCCGGGCCCCCCCGGCCCCCCCCCCCCCCGGCCCCCCCCCCCCCCCGGCCCCCCCCGGCCCCCCCCGGCCCCCCCCGGCCCCCCACCTCCCTTTCCCACCCCCACGCTGGGCTGTGTTATGCAACCGTGACGTGAGAGCGTGCCTTTGTGTGCAAACGCAGTGACTCAGCACTTCCTGGGTCAGTGGATCAGGGCGGCACGGGGATGGTGGTTTTTTTTGTTTTTGTTTTTTGTTTTTTGGGAAAGGCGCTCATCGATCCCCGCTGTGACTCACACGCACGAGAGGCTCCGTCTCAGCTTGCTCACGCGCCCTCGCCCATCAGGACAGTCCTGGCAGCGAAACGAGCCCGCTCGGCCTGATCCAAACCACACTCCCCCCCCCCCCCCACCAAAACCCAGGAACGCCCTGTAGTTTCAGACACACCTGTGCTAGAAAGACTAGGCACACACATAGAGCATATGCACCTGTACACAAACCTCCTATACACTCACAATATATACACCTGTACACACACACTCACACTCACAGACACACGCTCACACTTACACACACACACACACACCTGTGCTAGAAAGACTAGGCACACACATAGAGCATATGCACCTGTACACAAACCTCCTATACACTCACAATATATACACCTGTACACACACACTCACACACACATAGAGCATATGCACCTGTACACAAACCTCCTATACACTCACAATATATACACCTGTACACAAACCTCCTATACGCTCAGAATATATACACCTGTACACACACACTCACACACACTCACACACACACACACACACACACACACACACACACACACACACACACACACTCACGTGTTCACAGCATATACACCTGTACACACATTACACACACATACACATACACACACACTCACACACACACACACACACACACACACGCTCATGCTCATGCTCACACTCACATGCTCACAGCATATACACCTGTACACACACACTCACACTCACACACACAGACACACGCTCACACTTACACACACACACACACACACTCACATGCTCACAGCATATACACCTGTACACACATTACACACACATACACACACACACACACACACACACGCTCATGCTCACACTCACATGCTCACAGCATATACACCTGTACACACATTACACACACACACACACACACACACACATGCTCATGCTCACACTCACATGCATGCACGCACACACACAGGCACATACACACACAAGCAAGGCACAGACAACTGCAATCACATCACCAAGACCCAGACAACCAGACATAAACCTCAGGCCCACTTGTTAGGACTAGGTCAAGAACACACACAGCTTCAGTCTCACCAGCGACCACAACGGCAACACAGCCTAGCCATATTATACACCTCACACAAGCAGATCTACACTAACCGTTCACCTCACACAAGCACATCTACACTGACCATTCACCTCACACAGAACACATCTACACTGACCATTCACCTCACACAGAACACATCTACACTGACCGTTCACCTCACACAGAGCACATCTACACTGACCATTCACCTCACACAGAACACATCTACACTGACCATTCACCTCACACAGAACACATCTACACTGACCGTTCACCTCACACAGAACTCATCTACACTGACCGTTCACCTCACACAGAACACATCCACACTGACCGTTCACCTCACACAGAGCACATCCACACTGACCTTTCAGTGACTACAGCTCACACAGTGATTGCAGGTCACACAGAAGTAATCTACGCTGACCTTTCAGTGACCACAGCGACTGAAGCTCACACAGAAGTCGTCTACACTGAGCTTTCAGCCCATCAAAGGGTCCTGACCACTGAAACCAGGCATAAAGGGCACCAAAAAAAACAAAACAGTCCACTAGCGTCGTCCTGAACCACCGCAAAACTGGATTCTGTGATCCAACAAGGACACGTCTACACTAGCCCTTCAACCATCAGACAGACAGGCAGAGGCAGACAGGCAGACAGGCAGGACACCAAGAAAATGTCACCCTTTCGCACGTGGAAGTTCATCGGCCGTCTGAAGGCCTCGGTGGAGGAGGAGAGATGTAAACTTTTCGCGGAGAGAGAGAGAGAGAGAGAGGCATAAACAGAGACAGAGAGAGAGAGAGAGGCAGAAAAGAGACAGAGAGAGAGAGAGAGGCAGAAAAAGAGAGAGAGAAGAGAGAGAGAGAGAAAGTAAGTGCATAAACAATTTTATTCCACATGTGTGTGTGGTTTTAAAAAGTTTTTCTTTTTTTTTGTTGCATTTTTACGATCTGTTAACGGTTTCTTCTCGCGGTCGAACCGTCTGCGCTCGTCGAGACGAGCGTTCAGCCGCGGTCGCGGTGAGATCATTCCCTCCGTCCGCAGGGTCGGGAGAACCCGGCGCGAACTATCCCCCCCCCCCCCATGCACTTACTTTCTCTCTCTCTCTCTCTCTCTCTGTCTCTGTTTCTGCCTCTCTCTCTCTCTCTCTCTCTCTGTCTCTCTCTCTCTCTCTCTCTGTCTCTGTTTATCATCCCAATTTCATTTGTCCTGGGCCTCATGATTCATAGATACGGCCCTCCCTATATCCATCCATCCATCCATCCGTTCGTTTTGAAACCATTTACTTCGGGTCAGGGTAGCGGGGCGAGGGCTGGAGCCTATCCCAGAATGCATTGGGCGAAATGCAGGAATACACCCAGTCCAACTATGGGGTGGGGTGGGGTAGGGTGGGGTAGGGTGGGGTGGTGGGGGGTTGGTTTTGGCACCGCTGCAGGAAGCCATCATATGAATGTGTCGTAATATGCAAATTGCATTCCAGGACATGTGGAATCAATGTCAGGATGCGCTGCCAGCATCAGAAACACGGACGCTTCTGCTACATTTGCATAGAGCACTGAAGAATAATGCAAATGCAGTACAGTGCAGCATGGGGTAGGGCACATTTAAAAACTTATGCCCGAACGCACATGAAGTCAAACACGCAAAAGAGGCAAAGTTAAATATATGTATATACTAGACAAAAGTGTATTTCCAGATCTTAGGAGGTTATAATTATGTTTTCTGCCACATATTTTTATGCAAATTGAAGTGCTGTTCCATCTATTTGGTAATTGGTAATATGACCGTATATTGATGGGTTATATACAGTGGTGGACAAAGTACACAACTCCATTACTTGAGTCAAAGTATAGATACCCCTGGTCAAATATTACTCCACTACAAGTGAAAGTTGTTCAGTCAAATTTTTACTTGAGTTAAAGTACTGGAGTACTTGCTTTTAAAAATACCTAAGTATTCAAAAGTACATTTTATTTTTAATGCCAACGCACTGTTGTATTGTTTCTACGATGCATTTACAGAAGCTCATTTACAGATGCATTTTTACTGTTATTAGATAGCAACACATGATAGACAGGGGTTAAATTGGGATTTTGGAGGTGGGTGGACCCTGAGTTCCGGTGGGAGGTGGGTAAAAAAAGGTACAAACCAATGAATGTCTCAGCGCAAAATAGTTGTATCTTTAATGTATTGTGCACATAATTGTAAAAGTAATAATTTAAAAAGAATGTATACTATTGATGCAAGCTTTTACATAATAAATTTCAAGTTTATTGTGTGTCATTAATGCTGAGAATTTTTTTTTACCCAAAAAAAAAATTGGTCATCCTCCTCTTGTCCTCACTTTTTCCTCTTTTATCCATCTTTCTTAAACTGGTGAGGCGCAAAACTTTCCTTTAAACTAATCATTGATCTCAAACTGTTTTAATTTATTTTCAGTTATTAACAAGCATGCAAACATCTGACTAATCAAATGGAAAGGGACACCGCTTCTTCGCATTGTGTTAGGGAGATTAAATGATAAATGCGTTTTAGAAAAATCCGTTGTAATCGCTAAGCAGTGGCAGAATCTTCCCCTGATTTTCCTTGAGTATCAATACAATTAATCCACAAAATAGGCTACTCAATACTATCATATATAGCCAGCTCTCCCAAATAGGCAGTTTTAGTGAGTAGCCTAGGCCGTATAGCCTACATTCATTTTCATTTGCAGTACGAAATTGTGCACATTTTTAATCTAGGCAAGATTGTAAACACAATTGAAGTGCAGGTTTTGTTTTTGCTGGTTATTCTGAGAGCTAACATAGTAGATAACAGACTGGTGTATCTTGTTTGTTAAGTGTAAACTACTTGGTGTTTAAAACAGATTTTTAACAGATAAATTGAATTTATGATTTAATCCCCCTAACAGTATGAAGACGCTGTGTGTTAGGCTACTTGTCATTAGATTAATCCAATCGTTGGCACGCTTGATTATAAAGGAAAATTACTAATGAAAACAGGTTGAGATCAATGATTAGTTTAAAGTAGCCTAAAGTTTTGCGCCCCACCAATTTTCAGCTCACCAATCGCCACTGAATAAAACGTTATGTATGTGGGAAATATTAAATCCTAGCTTATCTGCTGACCAGCAACCTGCTGATTTTGCTTAAGCAATCAAAGTTGCCGTTAATAATAGCCGGCGTTCGTAGGGGCCTTGAAAATCATAGAGCGTACACAGGAACTGGAGAGGGTAGGAGTGGCCAGTCAGTGAAGCCTAGGAAGTATCGGGAAACTGCGCATGTTCACAGCTGTTGAGGGCAAAAGAGCTCGCAGCTCATTGAATTCGATGCAGAAATCATGTGATTTAACAACCAAAATAAAACCTCATTGGTCCTTATGTCTTAGGAAAATATTTTTTTGAATGTGATTTTATTACATAATGTATTACATACATAATTTTATTACCTAATGCATATTTTTCAATCTGCTTTTAATATGAAACGTAACAATCCTCAATCGAGTATCAAAATACCATCAGGGAAGATTATTTAGCCTTCAAAAGTCTGATATTCCCTATTCACTTTAATGGGGAGCTCAATGTTTTGCACTCAACAACGAGGACGTGCACAGTGCAAGCTTACTTCCGGGGCTGCACGGCTTAGGTTGGCTGAGGGCGTGTTTTCTTGTCTGGATGAGGATCCAGACTACAGCGACCGCATTGAACTGAATTACAATATTACACAGGAGGACACATTTCTGAAGATATCGAATCTCAGGCTACATGATTCAGGAAAACACGTTTGTGGTGTGAAGGCTATAGTCATCAACTTCATGCCAGTGTCAATCTTCCTGTGGCTGGTAAGGCTTTAATATCCATGCCACTTTTTGCAAACCACCTGACAAATAATCATTTCCTTCTTTGTTTTTTTCTCTGAGCTGTACTTACTTGAACTTGGAAGCATAGGACTTCAGCAATGACACCATAATTCATGTTAAATATATGAGTCTTGAGTCCTTTATGAGAATCACTTGAGCAGTGCTTTGCACCCAGTGAGTCATGAGTCTGAAGACCAGCCCGTTCGTATTTACACCAAATATATTATACGTAAGTCATTCTGGATATGAGCATCTGCCAAATGCCTACAATAAATATACACTGGAGAGAAACAAACTGACATCTACCACATAGCAGCAAAGAGCTCGGGTGAGAATGTCTGTAAGAATCAGGACTAAAGACCTTCTGCAGCTTCGCTCATATACTGCATATGCAGTTATACAGGAGTGTCGGTTCAGTGATGCTGATTTAGGGCTGGAAAATGAATGCTGTTGATCTGTTTTATTTATTTGTTTCTACAGGTTCAAGGCCTGTCGCTCATTCACATTACAGCGATAGTAATCTCAGTATTTTTGCTCACCTTGTTGCTGTGGGACTAAAACAGCACATTCTACCCCTTTTGCCAAGGTACCCAGATGTTCATTATGTGTTTTAAAACTGAATTTCTACAAGCTGAGTTTTTATGAACTGGACTCTTAAAAAACAGAATTTGTGGCGTTGGTAAAATGGAACATTAGTTTTTTTTAGATCGGAATGTTGGGAGGTTAACTTTTTGAGATGTGAATTCAAAATTATAATATTCAATGCGAATAAATAAAAATATTTAGTTCACAGTTGAAAGTCAAATATATTGATTTCACAGTTAAATAATTAAAATCTGTGAAATTTGATGAGTTCTTAAAACCTTTTTGAACTTTATTTTCTTCCATACGCTACAGGTGCGGTAGTAGGTGCTTTGACGCACATTCCAGCAATCATCCACGGTCACCAAGGTTGTTGGTTTTACATGATTTATTAAACAAAAAATTAAACAAACCACACTTTCTACCATTTCTACACAAAATAGGACAGAATAAAATTAAAATAATAGCCCTAACAAACTTATAAATCATAAATCTGACTAAAACTAATTATAAACCAGAAAAAAAAATCATGCAATGCCACTACCCCTCCCCCTCCCAACCTCATCCTCACCCCAATCCTTATCTTTACCGCCATCCTCACCCCCATCCCCCCGCCCGTCCCCACCCCCATCCCCCTCCCCATCCTCATTCTTACCCCCATCCTCACCCCCATCTTCATCCTTACCCCCATTCTCCTTCTTACCCCCCTCCCGACCCCCATGCCCCTCCCCCTCCCCATCCTCATCCCCATCCCCATCCCCATTCCCATCCTCACTGCCTTTCTCACCCGCCTCTCCACCCCCATCCCGCTCCTCATCCCCATCCTCATCCTCACCCCCCTCCCCATCCGCATCCCCAGCCCCTCGGCCTGCATCCCCATCACTGGCATCCTGCCCCTGTGTCTCCATGGACTGAGGGGAGCGCTCTACCGAGGCGTTATTCCTGTCTTCCAGCTCCATTTTGTTTTGGTGCTGTGCCAGGGGCTGTCTCTGTGGGTCTGTCCCTCCCAGCTGTGGCTCCCTGTGCCTGATCAACAAATTAAGGGCCTAATTAGGAGCCTATTGACTCAACACAGTTTTTAATTTCATCAGTGAAGAAAACCGCTACTTCTTTTTATGTAACTGATTGCAATACAGCACAATAAGCACAATGTGAACATGGGACACGGCATGCATAGCTATTTGAGATATGACGTGGTTTAAGAGGATAAATACAGTAATCCCTCTAAACACGAAAATAAATTAAGAAAAAGGAACAGGATAAAATTCTGGGATTGCACTTGTGGTTGGAGTATACACCAGCATACACAGGGGGTCCCCAGGAACAAGGTTGAGAACCACTGGATTAGATGATGGAAACACCATTCACATCCATGCCCCTCGACTCCCCCCCCCCCCCCCCCCCCCCAAATCAGAAGTGAATACATTTGGCCAGTGTAACTGGCGATAGTGAAAACCTGTACAGATACCAGCCCTGCAGGAATGGAATTGCTTACCCCTGCTTTCAACAGGCATTCCAGACGTAGTATGCAATGGCACCAAAAACAAGAAGGGCAGCAAGAACAGGAACAGCAACAGCAGCAGCAATCTGCAGTGGGGTCATGCTGGAATCTGAACCAAGGGCATTTCAGTTAGATATCGCAAAACACACTTTGGACAAAAAAAAACAAACATTTATGCACTCAATCACAGGGGACAAATTAATAGCGCTGTTTAACAAAAAAACTACCATTTACAAAAAAGGGGAAAATCTCACTGAGACCAGGGAAGGTAGTAGCTCTGATGGTCTCTATCTTTTAAGTTTCCCACATTGGGAGCTGCAGTTGCTTTAGTCTATATAGTTAAATATTGCTTTATTTTATTTTATTGTTTTTTTTTTACACTGTAAGCCTGGTCATGTGATTGTGCTATACTTAAATTTCACCTTTAAAACACAAAGATAAGGTGTCATTGATACTTATCCCAAAATTGAACACAGAATTGAATCAAGGGAACCTTTTTGCATTTATTGTCTGGTAGAAACAAAATATAAGGCTTGATGCAAAAAATGTATAAAAAATCCAAAGGTTTACCAGATGACTCGGTCCTGTTGGTGTTGTTCCTCTCTGACACTTCAGATGTGGATAGGTCGCCTGTGAAACATTGAATCTGCTGCAGTCCATTGATAATGTCTCACTTCAGTTGAGTACAGTGGTAGAGACATTGTGGGCATAAATACTGTTGACTTTTCCCAGCAAAAAGATCAGCACTTTTGGTTACTGTATGCTGCTCTGCATAAGAGCAACTGCTTTGCTCTGTTGCACATGACTCTTCCCCTTGACAAAATGTTCGACACCTGATATTCCAAAGCAGGCAACCAGTGCATCACTCTGGCACCAGAATTATGCACAATTCCCACAGCTAACAATATTGAATTTATTTATTCAATTCATTTGTTTTATTCATAAAACAGAAATGAAGTGTTGAAACATTTTGCCATATTTTAGTATAATAGGAAAAGTGTTGCATATTATGTTATGCTATTGTGTGGATGTGTGTAGTGGATGTGTATCGTTTTGGTGATTGTATAATATCTTTACTTACTCTCTTCATCTTTTCCAGGGCATTCGGTTAAGTCTGGGAAAAAAGACAAAAAGCAGAATATTATATTGGGTAAATTGGGAATATGTGCCATTCCAATGGGGAATATGGGCTGTATATGAAGCTAATTTTGGTCATTGTAAGAGAAAAAACAAACAAAGACTTGGATCCAATCAACAATTGTTCTTAATGGCCAATGACTGCCAATTAAATGCAAGAATTTATACCTTTTCTTCATACACTCAGATTGGGAAGTTTCTTTTGATTGCTGAATTGGCCAAACAATAAATAAATAAAAATAAACTTGCTTTAAATTGTTCCACAAAGTTGACGACAAATGTTAATAGAATCCGAACCAAAATGAGAGAACAATAAAGACCAGTAAGAAATGTTTTCATTACCAGCATCCCTTAACAGAGGAGTTCCAGTAAAAAGAACAGAAATGATACAGCCTCTAAGCCCAACAGAATGGAAAAGCATGGCTGGAGTCAGATTAATATCTCACCTGCCAGTTCAATTAGACGTCCGTTACAGTTGCAGCTTAAATCTGCATCACATTTATACTCAATGCAGCTGCCGTCAATTCTGCAGAGATGTGTTTGACTGGTGGAGGTGCAAGCTGGTTCTGGAGGCCCCATTATTTCAAAACATTCAGGAGCATCGCACAGCCATTTTTTTTTTTACAGATCTCAGGTGTTGCTTCTGAAATAGAGGAAAAATATGCGCGCACACACACGCACACGCAAAATATTTTTACAAAAATGTTTTCTCAGCCATTTTATTTGAATGAAAGATTTTCTTTCTCATGTTTTTGAGCATTAAATGTAGCTCACATGCAGCCTGTATTATTTTATACAGCCTTTCTTGCTCATTTTAGAGATGACTGTATAACACAATTATATCAGATGTTAAGGTGTAAATGGAAATAACTGAATCAACAGCATAGGCTTAAGATTCATTTTTACTTTTGGCGACACACATTGCTGGACCACCTGATCTCGTCTAGTCAAACATCAAGCCTCTTTTACACTGAATCTGAGAACGGATTAAAAATTGAAGAAAACATTTCATCTGACTGAAATGAGAAAATGTTCTTATATGATTTCAATATAACTCCAGCCACTGAATATTACTTAAAGATAAAATCAAACATTACCGAAGCATGGAAAATGAATCACCAGGAGAAATCCCCAAACGAGCATGTTTCTGTTATACAAGAGAAAATCAGCACATAATTAGTCGAGTGAAAGCACAAGATTGTGGCAACAACCTGGATATGTTCTGGCATCCATTTTGTTTTCATTTAGCTTACAAGTCCATACCAGTTGTGTAAATGTGTTTGTTCCCATTCACATTAAATGTAAAGGTACAGATATCTCGGCATCTGTAGACCTGCTTCTTAGGAACATAGTTTCTGGAGCCTAAGTGTCTTCACTTCCACATCCACATGCTGCAGTAACTCCTAGCTACACAGTCATAAATCGGGCAGGCATTCAAGCTAGCTAACATGGCTCCGTAGCATAGAAATGCATCTTGGTGGATGGCACAGCATTTTCTTTTTCCATTTTTTTTTTGTTGGGGCTCAAACTCCTAGGCACATTAAGTATGTACATTAGCTTTCTGTTAAATCCAGAATAACAACACACCCATTACACCAATATGCTATGCCTAAAACTGGACACAAAAGTAACAGCTTGTCGGCCTTTGCGATCTGTAAAACTTCTCGAAGATTCCCTTGTGAGCGCATGCATTGTACATCGCAACGGAAGCACACATTCCTGTGAATCTTTGTTTCAAACGAACAACACATTTCAGGGATTCAGAAATCTGGAGCTAGCCAAAAAGTGAAAGTGTTTAGTTTTATTTTCAGACCTGTACTCCAGCATGTGTTCAGACTTCATCCTCAGCGGTGTGTAATTCAGGGAGGAGGACATTGACTGCGGACCGGATGGAATGTCAGACGAGGCGGGGCAGTGGGACACCACAAATGTACCAGGTCCGCAGGAAACATGCAGGCTCCACACGGAAAAGTTCCGGCTTTTCCATGTGGAGCCTGCATGTTTTCCTCGGGTCTGCATGGGCTTCCTCTGGGTGCTCCAGTTTCCTCCCACAGCCAGATGACTTGTAGATTATGCCTCCCATGCACTAGATGACTTTAAGATGATTAAAGTCTGATACACTCACTCACATTTAACAACAATCTGTCCAATTCAATGGTTTTCACTCCTAGAGGTGCACACATCTTAAGATTCTGCAAAGACTGCAGTTTTACACATTGTAAAATTCCAACAGGATTCCTTTGGGAGATATTTTTCATGTTAGCCCTCTGTGAGAAAATTTCACTCAACCCAGGAATAATAGCAACAGAAATGATTTTTATTGTATTCAGCTCATGAAACCTTCATATTTAACATACCAAAACTCCATGAAAATCCAAGTGGGGGAACATTGTCAAAATTGGAATCATTTGTGCATAGGTCAAAGACCGGAAAACTGTACATTTTACTGATACACAAAAGTTTATCATTTGTTCTGGTCATATTAAATATGTATATGACAAAAAAATCTGAGCTCCAAATCATGTTCATTGGATGTTTCCTGTATTATAAGGAAAGCTGAAACCTGAAATACATATTTATTTGTATAAATCTGCAGTTTAAATCAGTGTCAGTAGCGTTGTGCCCATTGACTCAGAGTGGGTACGTGCCCACCCAACATAACATGACCAACAAAAACAAACAATATTTTAAACATAGAATTGTGGCTAATATGTTCTAACGTTACAATTAATGGAAAGGGATGAGTTTTCATGCATACATCTTGTCCCCTCAGACAGCCATCGCACCCCATAACTTTATAACTCCACAGTTCACATGTCATTCACAAGTCTCGCATTAGCACAGGCAGCTGTCAGTGGCTTCGGCAAGGCACAGCGCTACAAGTTGTAGGTCAAACATGCAGACGAGTGGGCAGGTAACAAGTAAGTGTTCTCCATTTGTTATCCGACAGTTTTATAGAGAGATTTTAAAGATCATGGGTAAATTGGATAATTATTAACTGATAGTATGATAAAAAGTCATTAGTTGACTGCAATTTATCATCTGTTACCATTCTAAGTAGGCTAATTAGCTTGCGTGTGGACGGGCTAGGTACTATCTTGGCAACATTGCAATTTGGCTCACTACAGTCTGTGTCATTAATAACAATCCAATATATCATTAATAGTAGCTTATGTGTGCGTGTGTGTGTGTGTGTGCGCGCATGGTGTAACCTGAGCAAGCCATAATTGTATATTAGCGAAAGGGTCAACTGTAGGCTATGCTATATTTTTTTTAAATTTGTTTTACATTTACGCAGGAAGACAGCTCCACCATAAAGGTTTTTGAGGGGCAAATCCTTTGCTAGCAATTAACTTCGTTAATAAACCCACAGCAAAACCACCATTTTCTGTTTTTTGTCTTTGAAGACTCTGTTCGTGGGTGGTTTGGCCATTGATGTGGAAGCAGAGGTAGAGAAGAACTCATCTTCTGTTCCCTGCCCAAATTCTCCGTGGGGTTTTCTCCAACCCTTTCGTCTGCAGATGTTAAAAGGCTTTAATTTCTGTCTAATTAACATCTAGGTGTGTTCAGTAGGGATGAGGCTAACTCTACATGCACAAACGCATCTAATAGCACAGGGAACTGTACAATTTAGTTTGATAAAGTATGTACATTACCAAGGTATGACATATAACACCTTCAGTCTGTCTTTCTTTTACCTGATTGGTTGACACTAGTAGACCGTTTCCATCCAATCAAGCTTTGGAGCTCTCTGCTGTTGTCATGGACCTGGAGTTGGAGGGACTCCCCCTTCCACATACAAACACACACACACACACACAAACACACACATATACATATGCGCAACCACGCACACACACAATCACGCACACCTACATACATGCATGTGCACGCACACCTACATACACGCATGCGCGCACACACACATTTTTTTTCCTTAGCAGTCTCAGTTACCCACCAGTTGTCACCTCATCCCCCCTGCCCCCCATATGAATTTTGAGTTTCAGAATTGCCCCTGTGAATCTCTCTTTCCTTTCCTTCTCTCACAAGCAATGGAAATGGTGCATTAGACACACATAACAGAGGAGAGAACACGTTATCCTTTTCCTAGAAACTCGCCCCTCCTTCCAATCTACACTCCTCCAAAAAAGACACCCCCCCCCCCGCTGGGTGCGCACGAGCCCTCAGCCCATTCAACCCTGCAGTGGGAAAGGATTACTATTGTCAAAGCAACTCATCTAATCGAGCCGCAGTGCTCAGCAGTAGCAAAGCATGCTGGGTAAGCCCACTGACCTCACTGTGGGAGCTGTTCTCGAGAGTCCTCCGCAGACGCACACAAAGAAACCCCCCAAAAATATTTCCCTCCTTTCTGAGGCTCAAGCCGGTCTCTGTGCCAACCCCCCCCAGAGACATTTCAGCAGTTATGTACTCCAGTTAACAAATCGATTGGCTAAAGCAGGGGCCTGCATCCCTGCACCGGGAGAAATGCAGGGAGTGCACCATGAGAACTACAGGGAGTGCACCAGAAGAGATGCAGGGAGTGCTCTTAGAGAGCTGCAGGGAGTGCTCTTGGACAGATGCAGGGAGTGCACCAGGAGAGATGCAGGGAGTGCACCAGGAGGGATGCAGGGAGTGCACCAGGAGGGCTACAGGGAGTGCACCAGGAGAGATGCAGGGAGTGCACCAGGAGGGATGCAGGGAGTGCACCAGGAGAGATGCAGGGAGTGCAACAAGAGGGCTGCAGGGAGTGCTCTTGGTTTCTTCTTTCCCTTCCTCTGAACCAGCGGGCGATTGAGAGCGAGGACGCGAGAAGAGCCGACAGCCCAGGCCACCGCTGTGACAGCTCAACTCAAGTGTGGCGTAAGAACAGAAACCCCGGAGGACTCCAGGAACAGGGCTGCGGAGTTCACCGGGCTAAGGAGTTCACACGCCAGGGCTGCAAGGCCTCGGCCAGCTGTCGACAGAAAGGAAAGAACAGGAAAAACCCCCGGCACCGCCACTACCGTCCTCCAGGACCGGTGGTTTGGGACCCCCTTCCCCCCTTCCCCCCTTCCCCTGCTCCAGGGGCCGCTCCTCCGTCCCGTCTCGGTTCCGGAGGAAAGAAAGCGTAAAGGGTCTGGTTTTTTGGGCGGAAGGCCAATCCTCACATGAATCGGCGGTGGAAACCGGGAGGCCGGCTTGAGGCCTGGGCTCTGGCGTCTTTTCTTTCCGGAGCTTTCTGTTGCGCGCCCCCCCCCCCCCACCCCCCACCCCTCCTCCCGCCCCCCCACCTCGGATGTCGGTTTGTTGAAAGTGTGTCATCTTTTCTTCCAACAGGGGAGAAACCCGGGGGGGGGGGGGGGGGGGGGGGTGAGGGGGGGGGTGGGGGGGTCTATAATGGCCACCCGCGTTTGACCCACTTCCTGAGACACCGTTCCGCCGTTTCCATGGCGACGATGGCGGCGAAACAGACACCGCCGAACGGATCCGGGCCCAAGAGGCGGCCGACTGCCAGTAGCATGAAAGCAAGGTAATGGTGTCCACCGTACTATCCAGCCAATCACAACCCAAGTTTTTTTTTCTTTCCCCCCAAAATGGCTATTTATTTACTCCCAGCCTCAGAAACACAATCGAAGGCGTCACGCTGAAAGGAACTCGAACCTGTGACTAATGTTCACGGGACCTTACTGAAGTGCATTCTGGGAAGTGACGGATTTTCTCAGGGTTCGCAGGACTATGGGCTTCTCTTACGCAAGTGACTGGTGGCCCCCACTTTCCCGCCTTTTTCCTCATCTCTCTCTCTCTCTCTCTCTCGCTCTCTCCCTCTGTTACCCACACACACGCAATGGGGGGAAAAAAAGTAGGCCAGACTGGAACAGCTTCTGGAACAGCTTCTGAGTGAAACAAGCCCCTGATTTTAGTCTTTCTCTCTCTCTCTCTCTCACGCTCACACACACACGCACACACACACACAGTGTGGCTAAGACCAGACACAAAAGACCCGAAGGGCCCAGCCAGTCCTGAGACCGCTTTCCCAGGCCCCTCCCCCCTTGGCAAGCTCGGGCCGCTGTGAGCACAGACGGAGTTTAATTTCTTTCGGGGTTAAGATCAAAGTGGCGGAGGAAGAAAGGAAAGAAGGGGGGGGGGGGAGAGAGAAAAGAAGAAAGAGAAAAAAAAACGAGTGCGTCATAAAAATCGGTCCGCCCCTCTGTGGCTCTCCCCGTCCCGTCCTAACTGGCTTATGTCAGCCATTGTTGTCAGCGGAGCCCTTCAGACGAGCCCAAACTTGCCCCCCCCCCCTCTACCCCCCCCCCCCCCCCCCGGGGGCGACGGGACCCGCAAAGCCAGCAGATACTACAGGCACCCCCTGCCTCTTTTACAAAAGAGAGGGGTGGGGGGTAGGGTTTGGGTTTGGGCTGGGGGCGGGGGTGGGGGGGGGGGGGGGGGGTGTAGATGATTCAAATAGCAGTAAAAGTCAACAGCAAAAAAAGAAAGGAGAGAGGGAGAGGGAAGGGGATAGACTGGTAAGAGAGAGAGAGGGAGGGAGGGAGAGAGGGGGATTGATATGTAGCATAGTATACTGGGAAAGGAGCTGGTCTTGCAACCTAAAAATTTGCAGGTTTGATTCCTGGGGTGAGGCACTGCCATTGTACCCTTGAGCAAGGTGCTCTAACCTGCGTTGCTTCGGGCTATATCCCACTGTAGAAATGGATGCAATGTAAATGCTGTGTAAAAAGCTGTGCGAGTCGCTCTGAATAAGAGCGTCTGCCAAATGGCTGTAATGAAATGAATGAAACAGGTGCTGGAAAGAAGTGGTTGGTGTTTCGCTGGTCCACCATGAGTGCTCTTACCCGTGAGGGAAAAGAGAAAGGAAGGATCGAATCGCTCTCCTTCAGACAAAATGTGAATCTGGGGTGTCTATGAAGCTCACTGGTTTATTACACCTTTATCCACCATGCCCCCCCCCATCCCCACTCACCACCACCACCAAGTGACTACAAAAAAGTAAAATACCCCTCATAAAGCTATAAACCTTTCCAGAGTGTGTGTGTGGGGGGGGGGAAGGGGGGAGAAAGGTCTTTGAGGAATGAAGTTTCCAGTTTCCATGTGGCATGAATCATCCTCCTTTTATCCACTTCCTTAAGTACTTCTCAGCTTTCCTCTTCAGAAGCCCGAAGAACAAAAAAAAAAAAAAAACTGTGCCGTGTGCATAATTTAAACACACAGTGCTGATGGCCTCCAATGTGCGGCTGTTTTTACTACGAAACATTTCTCACAGGAACCCCGGGTAACCATCTGCAACTAAATACTAGATACGAGATACGAGACACTCTCAATGCCACACAATCCGAACGGTGGAATTTGTTAGCAATACAGATTCTGTGAGAGCTTTCACAAACACAAACAGCAGCAGCATGTAGCATCGACAACGGCAAACCACACAAACCCAACAATAGATATAATAGCATGCAACTTGAAAATAAAGTGCATACAAGTGAAAGGTGACAGGTGCAGAGGTCAGAGTTCACAGAACATGATGCCTGGGAGGGTGGGGACTACAGAGCTGTCGGTGAACGTAGGCCTGGGGGGGGAACTGTCATTAAACTCCTTAAAAGGTGAGGTCACAAATGTGTGACCAGAATGTTCTTAACTGAACATTCTAATGGTGGTGTCACAATCACTACTGGTGACGGAAAGCAGTGGAGTTCTAGAACAGTCATTCAATGCTGAAAAAAAAAAAAAAAAAACATTCCACAAAAAACCTTAAATTGATCAGTCTGGCCCACATAGGGTTTAATGCAGTAAGTCAAAGGCCAGGCATTTGTTAAGGTGATGAGCTGTGTAGAAGGGATCTGATGTCATTTTCTTTGCCTGTTCGGTGATGCGTTTGCGGTAGACAGAGTCCAACGAGGGGAGGTCACACCGGGTACTTTTTGGTTGCCCTGGAGATAATCTGGTTTATTTCGTTTGAGGTATTTCCTTGCCGTTCTGTACCAAAATGATGATCTGAGATTTTTTGTGATGCTTTCTATTATGGATGTGTAGAACTTTGAAGGGGGAGCTGTCAGTTTACCCTGCAATTCCTCAGCCCTCTCAGAAAGAACAGCCTTTGCCGGGCCTATTGGTGGAGCTGCTTAATGTCAGTGTGTTCACTGCGATTCACCAAGCTATCAAGTGTACCTTCCCACAAAAAAAAAAAAAAAAAAAAAACCTTACTGTATTCAATGTGGGATTTGAAGATTGCACAGGAAACCAGGCCGGTTGTCCATCCTTCAGGATGCAGGTCTTGCTGAGCCACCTGTCACATGTGAAGCAACATGTGGCTTCGACCACAAATAGTACAGCACTGCTGAGAAACCGCCTGACTCTGCGTTTCCAAGCCAGCCGAACGACCGCTCCGGAGAATTCGCCCGAGAGCGGTGGGCCTAACGACGGTTTCTGGAAAAGGACGGACGACCCGTTTTCCCCATTCACTCTGCGATCCCCCTAAAATCAACCCCGTCGTCCCGCCAGAATTTCAATCGCCTTCCTCCCTTTGGCTCGAAGCCAAAGTACAGCAGAGCAGTGAACCTAGAAACCGAAAGTAGAGCACAGCCCGAGAACGTTGTTACAATCTCTCTGACCTCTATTTTGTATATTTGGAAAGCAACAAACCAGAGATAAAAATGTTCTGACGATTTATTTGCCATATTTACTCTTCCCCCAGTTGTCCAGACTTTGGACATCTCACGGCATTTCCTCTAGGGGAAAGAAAGATGATGTCACGTGAATCGTGTCATCACAACCTCGTGCAACTAATGCTTAAAATAATCTTACAGAAATGTGTTTATAAACACAATGGAGCAAAGCCCTAGGAGTTTGTTGAGGGCGTAGATCAAAGGACTCAAACCCCAGTCCTGGAGGACTGCAATGTCTGTCTGTATTTGCAGCCTGTCCAATCAACAGCCAGCTAAGGCACTGAGAACAAGGTGTGCGAACTCTTCAGCCAACCAATGATTTCAGGGACTCGCTCGTACCGAAACACTGAAATCCAGCAGACAGGGGTTTCGCACCCCTAGCATAGACCGTTTTTGTAATGCAGTCGTGTGATTTTTGTGGTCGATGATTTGCTTGAATGCATTTGCATTCAACGCCAGCCAAATCTGAAAGTGGATACTAAGGGCCAGTCAACTGCCCCTTCAAAAAAGTGAGCCAGAATCAACAATCCCATAATGCACCAGTGTATTGTTTAAACGACCTCTGGTTTCCTAATAAGAACTGAAGTAATTAACTGTGAAGCAGGAACCAAATAAGAGACAATCTTAAGTTACCATTTTCTGCTTTTTGAGCGTTTTTGTTGGAGGTTTTGTTCAAGAGTTTGATTTTACACTGAATGTCTGGAGACAACATTTTATCTTCGACTTTGTTGCTTTCCAAATACACTAAAGAGAGGACAGTGAGATTGGAACAAAGTTCTTGGGCTGTGCTCGACTTGCGGATTCAGACAGATCATCCACATTTTCGTGACAAACTCCCGGGTAATGCAGGACTTCAGGCAGATTCACTGCTCTGCTGTACTTTGGCTTTGAGCCAAAGGGCGAAAGGCGACTGAAATTCTGGCGGGACGATGGGGTTGATTTTAGGGGGATCGCAGTGAAAGGGAACACGGATCATGTCGTTTTCCAGAAACAGTTGTTAGGTCTACCGCTCTCGGGGAAATTCTCAAGATCTACCGTTAGCCTGGGCCTAATTAGCAACGGAACGTTGCGTACTGGCACTGGTAAAATTTGCAAGGTCATGTCACCATTATCGACAGTGGCGTCTGATCTGCTGTTGACAGTTCTTATTGAGTGTTATTTTGTCTCTGGGAGGCCATTTTCCCCACTCCGATGAGGGGTAGGCACAACCGCTCCATGGGTGCACTCGCAAATTTGGACACGTGACATGGACGGGACACCGTGTGTCATAAAAGGTACTGTTTTGTGCCCAGAGAAATTCCCTGGGTCCTGTGAGAACACCATCGCCCAAGGCACTGCCACACAGGGAATCTAACTGCTATCCATCCCTCTGGTCCCTTTGCTGCCGAAAAACCCACACAACCTGACGGGTTCCTCTCACAGCTGCCAGGGTACACGCTCTCATGCTCCTGCCCCAGCGTCTATTGGTCTCCACTGCATTTCGGCAGTCTCCGATTGGCCAAAGGGTCCAGCACGCCTCGTTTTCCAAGGCCCAAACTGCCTGCTGATTGGACAGAAACCAGGAAACTGGCTGCTGATTGGACAGAAACCAGGAAACCACCTGCTGGCGTCGTGGACCACCGGAAACGGGAGCCCGGGATCCCCGTTGTAGAACTCTCTCACCGAACGCCGATCCGTGTTGTTTTTCGGCTGTTAGGCCTTTGCGCCTGGCACACCACCAGAAGGCCTAAACCTGGCAACTGAGCATCGCTCCACGGAACACATCGCTGGCACCGGCACCTTGATCTCTAACTACACGCCCAACGGTACGGAAACTGACATTACCAGGGAGACGCCCTCCAGTCCCCACGGCGATAAGGACTATGTGAACGCTGGGGATGCTTCAGTCCAGGGATGTCCAGTCTTATCCACTCTCATACTGCTTACAGATGTCTTGATTGAAGATCAGTTAACCAGCTGAATCAGGTGCAGTGGTGCTGAGCTAAAGCAAAAGCCTTCACCCACACTGGCCCTATTCGGATAGGACCGGACACCCCTGCTTTAGTCAAAATGGCAGTCCTGTCTGCTTTCAATCATGACTTAGCTCTGTGTTAATGTACTGGCCTATACTCAACATACTGGCTGCCATTTCTGTTTGCCCAGTATTAAAGCAGGACTGTCCTACGCACCGTTTAACCTTTCTATCATGTCATGTGATGCAAATGTGATCCTGACAAAGGTTTTACATGTTTGCACAAGATGATCAATGATGGGGAAAGACAGCATCAATAATAATGAAGATACACAACTGAAAGGTGTGTTTAAAAAGCATTTATGATCCCAGTCGAGCACACCTGTTTATCTGCACAGAACTACAGTGACTCTCACACGCACACACACAGACAATGTAAATTTGTTCAGTGAAATACTCATGAAGGGATCTGGTAAATTCATTAATTCAGATAAATTTGAAAATGAGACTTGACTTTACAGTCCTAACAGAACACGGCCTGCCCTCACTGACACACACACACACACGCACATGTACACACACGCACACACACGCGCGCACACATGCACACACACACACCCGTTACGTAACCTTCCAAAAGGCCTCCCTGACCTGGTGGTATAAAAATATCATCAAAAGGCTATTTTAAAACATGGGGAAAGACACATAAGCCTGCGTCCTTTGGACCAGAGGTAACACAAACTCACTGACTGTGGCTCCGGCCTCAGTGACCGCCCCCAGGTCCTGCCAGTCAGTGCCGGCCCCTCCCCCAGCCCCGCCCCCGGCCCCGCCCCTGACCCCGCCCCCTCCCACGCATCTGCAGGTGTCCGGCAGACCGCCTCAGCTTCTTCCTCTCCTCCAGGTGCTCTCGCTCGGCCTTGTGCTGCTGCCGCTGCTGCTCCGACTGGGAGGGAGAGAGAGAGAGAGAGAGAGAGAGAGAGAGAGAGAGAGGGAGGGAGAGAGAGAGAGAGGAGAGGAGAGAGAGAGAGAGAGAGGAGAGGAGGGATAGAGAAGAGAGCGGAGGAGAGAGAGGGAGAGAGAGAGAGAGAGGGAGAGAGAGAGAGGGAGGGGGGGAGAGACAGAGAGAGGGAGGGGGAGAGAGAGAGAGAGAGAGAGGGATGGGGAGAGGTGAGGGGGGGAGAGAAAAACAAAATTACGTTACACATTGGGAAACTCAAACAAAAAATCTAAGTAAATTGGTATGGCGTTATTTGGCCCTAAACCACGACTGCACTGTGGCAGACTACCTGAACACAGTGAAAAACAGAAAGGAAAGGAAAACAAAAGGAAAGGAAGACAAAGTACAGATGCAGCGAGCACAGCCTGGCGATAGAGACAGGCCGACACAGGCAGACCTGGCTGCCCAGGGAGGAGAGGCTGTGCTCCCACTGCAACAAAGAGCAGGTACAGACAGAGCTGCACTTCCTCATTGAATGTGCAAACTACAGAAACATCAGAGAACATTTCTTCCCCAAACTCACAGAACAAGTCCCAAACTCCCCAAACCAACCTGAATCTCAAAAAATGCAAATTCTCCTGGGGGAGGAAAGGTGCTGCCAAAATGTGGCTGTTTCTACCTGCCAAAGCCTGAGGGACAGGACACATACTGAACTAGGTAATGCCAATGAAGCATTTAGAATTGAATTGAGATTGGGGGGGGGGGACAGTAAAACAAAAAGAATAAAATAAAATAAAAATAATACATCTAAATTTTTGCCACACTTCCTGATGAACAAAAATGACCCATCCTACTGGGTGAAGGACACACAGTCCCACTGGCTGTGACAACCTGTCATCAATGCAGAAGTGCAAGGACTGCTGACACCAGCAGGTAATTATTTACATACTGTTTATCATATGGCACAAATACGGCAGTATGTTAATGTTGCTGCTTATCACTGTCATTGGTACAGAGATCAGCTTATGACCTACTACTGTGCTACAAACTACACGCCCCCCCCCACCCCCAACAGCCCAAATGTGTCTAAAAGCCTCTAGGTTATCGACTAGTTTGTTGCAGAGAGAGAGAGAGGGGGAGGAGAGATTGAGATACAGTTGCATAAACAAGACAATGAAAAGACAGGAGGAGAGGGAAACAGAGAGAGAGAGAGAAAGAAAGAAGACAGGTACAGAGGTGCCACAGGAAGAAAGGGAAGAATAAATGTGAAGAGAGGAAAAGACGAACAGAGAGAAGCAGGAGGGGCGATAAACTTACACTTAACAGAGGGAACAAGACGACAACACACAAGCAAAACTGATGACCCTACAGCCCCATCCCGAGCATGAACACACACACACACACGTGCGCCCGCACACAAGCACACACAGACAAACACACACAAACACACGTGCGCCCACGCACACTCACACACACACACACAACACACACACGCTCACACACACACGTGCGCACACACACACACAAGCACACAGACAGACACACAAACACTCACACTCATACACTCACACAAGCGCATGCACACACACACTCACACACACACACACACACACACACACACAAGCACACAGACACACGCACACACACACACACACACGCACACACTCACACACACACACACACACACACACACACACACCTCCCGCCTGCGGTTGCCAACAGCGCTAACACAAAGCAGAGCGTGCCGTGACGACGAGCCGCTTTCTAAGAACTCCTACGGCTGCATTTCTCAGCAGGCTACCCTCAGCACCACAGCCCATAAGATGCTGCGGTCGGCATGGTTACGCTCGGGCCCGTCCTTGCAGGGAGAGGCGGGTCACCTTTCCCTGATCCGCAGTGTTTACTAAACACGGAGAGGCGCGGCGAATTTCCCCCTGCACTGCCTGGCCGTACTGTATTTACCCTTTCACTAAAGCAGGGCGGTCACACTGAGACTGACATTGAGAGATCTCTTCTTGCTAGAGAGCATCTGAAGCCTACCTGTCTGTGGACTGTGGGGGGGAAAAATCCACGCAAAAACACGGGTAGAACACGCCAACTCCACGCGGAGAGGACTCGAACCCGCAACCACCTTCTCGAGGGACTCGGGCCACACCGTGCTGCCAACCGCTGCCCCGCCGTGCCACCCTAACCTGCAGACACCAGCCAGCGTTCAGCCTCCCTGCCCCGCCCCACCCCACCCCACCCCACCCTGCTGGAGACACGCTCACAGCCAGGCAGTCAGCCGCTCACGTTCCGAACCGTTTACACACGGGGATCCCCAGGGCACCGGGCTCCCCAGGGCCCCCCCGGGCCCCCGGGGCACAGCTCTACTCCGCGCGCGCAGACCTCCGCGAAATCAGAGGACAGGAAACGGGCGAGAGCGCTTTCTGGGAAAGACACCGGACACCAGACCCGGCGTGGAGAGATGAGATGAGATGAGATGAGAGCTGACCGAGCAGATCTCCTGGGAAAACCTCGGCAATTTAAGCCTTCACCTTTTCTGGACTTTGAACAGTCAGGGCCTGGGTCAAGGTCAGAGCCTGACTACACCCCCCCACACCCAACACCCTCCCCTTCCACACCTTCACCACTGCCCTACACCTTCACCCTCTACAGCCTTACCACTGCCCTACACACTCACCCCCTACACCCTTACCACTGCCCTACACCTTCACCCTCTACAGCCTTACCACTGCCCTACACACTCACCCCCTACACCCTTACCACTGCCCTACACCTTCACCCTCTACTGCCTTACCACTGCCCTACACACTCACCCCCTACACCCTTACCACTGCCCTACACACTCACCCCCTACACCCTTACCACTGCCCTACACCCTCACCACCTACACCCTTACCACTGCCCTACACACTCACACCCTACACCCTTCCCACTGCCCTACACCCTCACCCCCTACACCATTACCACGGCCCTACACTCTCATCCCCTACACCCTTTCCAATGCCCTACACCCTACCATCCCACACCTTTACCACTGCACTACACCCTACCCCCCCCACACCCTTGCCACTGCTCTACACCCCCACCCCCTACACCTTCATCACTGTTCTGCACATTCACCCACTACACCCTTCCAACTGCCCTACATCCTACCCCCCCTACACCCTTACTACTTCCCAACACCGTCAGGCCCTACACCTTACAAGTCGCATTCTCATGGCAGATTACAGAGATCATTGCACCTTAAAACCCGAGACTAACGGCTATCGGGATGGGATTGGGACGGAGAGGGCCAAGGAGACAACAGGCTGATATTCCACTGGCCCGCAAATCACATGGTAATACTGCGTTAATCACCCGGTAATGGGAAGCTAAGGACATGCTAATAGCGCAATAATAACAGACAGGGCTCAGAGCCCGGCACCCCTGTGGGGGGGTGGGGGGGGGGGTGGCGTTTCGAGTGTCACCGCGTAGGTGAGCAGGGCGGCCGTCTGCAGCGTCATTATGAGCTCAGCCGTTGTGAGCTCCCTCAGCCCGGGAGAGCCGGGGTTACTCCAGGTCAACTCCGCACTGCCACAGGCTCAGGACACCAGAGGCAGTAAACACAGCAGCACAGACGTAAGGGGAGAGGAGGAGAGGGAGAGAGGGAGGGATGGAGGAAGAGAGGCAAGGAGAGAAAGACAGAGAGAGAGACAGAAAGGGGAGAGAAAGACAGAGAGAGAGACAGAGAGAGGGTGGAGAGAGGGAGAGAGAGATGAAGGAAGAGAGGCAGCGAGAGAGAGACAGAGAGGGCAGAGAGAGAGAGGGAGGAGAGACAGAGGGGGGGAGAGGAAGGAAAGGGGGAGAGAGACAGAGAAAGTGAGAGAGCAGGAGCGAAAGAGGAGAGATGGAGGAAGAGAGGCAGGGAGAAAAAAACAGAGAGAAAGAGACAGAAAGGGGAGAAAGGGGGTTGAGACAGTGTGAAGGGGAGAGAGAAAGGAAGCACAGAGAGGAGGAGAGAGACAGAAAGAGTGAGGGTGAGAAACTGAGTTGTAAACATGGGGGGGGGGGGGGGGGCGGAATAGATAATGTTATGATTTTATTTATCTGGTCACCATGGAGACAGCGGGCCCCGCCACTCTCGTGCGTGGGGGGGGGGGGGGGGGGGGGTCCCATATGAGCCGAGCCCTGCAGAACAGCGCTGTGGTCGCTGTACACGCACACAGGAAGTCCCGAGACACAGGAAGTTCAGCGCACGCGAACGGCCCCTCTGGTCCCACAGGCCCAGAGCTGTAACCCCCCCCCCCCCCCCCCCCCGAACACACACACACCCCACACCCCACACAGACACCCTGTGACCCCTAAACTGCTGGGACAGGGGAACAACCGACACACAGAGAAAATACTGAACACTGTGACCACCGGCCTGGGGGGTGACTGAGCACACCCACGGGAGGAAAGAATGCATCTGTTCTGCACACAGAGAGGGAAAGAAAGAAAGAGGGGCAGAGAGAGAGGAGAAGAGAGAGAGACAGACAGACAGACAGACAGAGTAAAAAGGGAGAGAGAAAAAGAGAGAGAAGAGAGGGAGGGGGAGAGAAGGGAGAAGAGAGAGAGACACAGTGAGAGAGTGGGAGAGGGGGGGAGAGAGGAAGAGAGAAAGAGATGCAGAGAGAGAGGGAAAGAGAAGAGAGAGGTGGAAGGGGGACAGAGGAGGGGGGAGAGAGAGAGAGAGAGAGAAAGAAAGGAACATTCCACAGGGACCAGCACAATGATCGGCTCTCATAAAGAGTAACAGCCTCCCTGGCAGTGACACAGGAATGCCTCCCACATCAGTCACAACCTGAGTCTGCGCTCATGAGAGCTTTCACAGCGCTAACTGAGCCCGGAGGAGCTAACTGAGCCGGGAGGAGCTAACTGAGCCCAGAGAAGCTAACTGAGCTGGGAGGAGCTAACTGAGCCGGGAGGAGCTAACTGAGCCCGGAGGAGCTAACTGAGCCCGGAGGGGCTAACTGAGCCGGGAGGAGCTAACTGAACCCAGAGGAGCTAACTGAGCCGGGAGGAGCTAACTGAGCTGGGAGGAGCTAACTGAGCCGGGAGGAGCTAACTGAGCCCGGAGGAGCTAACTGAGCTGGGAGGAGCTAACTGAGCCGGGAGGAGCTAACTGAGCCCAGAGGAGCTAACTGAGCCGGGAGGAGCTAACTGAGCTGGGAGGAGCTAACTGAGCCGGGAGGAGCTAACTGACCCGGGAGGAGCTAACTGAGCTGGGAGGGGCTAACTGAGCCCGGAGGAGCTAACTGAGCCGGGAGGAGCCAACTGAGCCCGGAGGAGCTAACTGAGCCCAGAGGAGCTAACTGAGCCCGGAGGGGCTAACTGAGCCCGGAGGAGCTAACTGAGCTGGGAGAGGCTAACTGAGCCGGGAGGAGCTAACTGAGCCGGGAGGAGCTAACTGAGCTGGGAGGGGCTAACTGAGCCCGGAGGGGCTAACTGAGCTGGGAGGGGCTAACTGAGCCCGGAGGAGCTAACTGAGCCGGGAGGAGCTAACTGAGCCCGGAGGAGCTAACTGAGCCCAGAGGAGCTAACTGAGCCCGGAGGGGCTAACTGAGCCCGGAGGAGCTAACTGAGCTGGGAGGAGCTAACTGAGCCGGGAGGAGCTAACTGAGCCCAGAGGAGCTAACTGAGCCGGGAGGAGCTAACTGAGCTGGGAGGAGCTAACTGAGCCGGGAGGAGCTAACTGAGCCCGGAGGAGCTAACTGAGCCCGGAGGAGCTAACTGACCCGGGAGGAGCTAACTGAGCTGGGAGGGGCTAACTGAGCCCGGAGGAGCTAACTGAGCCGGGAGGAGCCAACTGAGCCCGGAGGAGCTAACTGAGCCCAGAGGAGCTAACTGAGCCCGGAGGGGCTAACTGAGCCCGGAGGGGCTAACTGAGCCCGGAGGAGCTAACTGAGCTGGGAGAGGCTAACTGAGCCGGGAGGAGCTAACTGAGCCCAGAGGAGCTAACTGAGCTGGGAGGGGCTAACTGAGCCCGGAGGGGCTAACTGAGCTGGGAGGGGCTAACTGAGCCCGGAGGAGCTAACTGAGCCGGGAGGAGCTAACTGAGCCCGGAGGAGCTAACTGAGCCCAGAGGAGCTAACTGAGCCCGGAGGGGCTAACTGAGCCCGGAGGAGCTAACTGAGCTGGGAGAGGCTAACTGAGCCGGGAGGAGCTAACTGAGCCGGGAGGAGCTAACTGAGCCGGGAGGAGCTAACTGAGCCGGGAGGAGCTAACTGAGCCCGGAGGGGCTAACTGAGCCCGGTGGAGCTAACTGAGCTGGGAGAGGCTAACTGAGCCGGGAGGAGCTAACTGAGCCCAGAGGAGCTAACTGAGCTGGGAGGGGCTAACTGAGCGTGCTATTAACTAACCCTGAGCTCAGAGAGGCTAACTGAGCGTGCTCGTACCCTTAGCAGGGAAGGAACGGCGCAATTATCCGACTGCATGATACCGTACCGCCCGCAATTATCAACACAACCGTGGAGCGGAGTGTTTCGTGGCAGGAGAAGCCTGCGTAATGTTGCTCATACCACCAAAAACACGTTAGCACAGCTGCAGCTAACAGCGGTTGGACGATGATGTCACAGAATGAAGGTTCCATCGTTCGCAACCTCTTGGACAGGAAGTCTTCCCGGTCTATTTCCTGGCTCCTGGAAAAGCAGGGGTTGAGAGGCCAGACTCACCTTCTTGAGGGTGAAGGTGAGCTGCTTGCTGCCAACCGTCGAATCGGCCATGCTGAGGGCTCCGGAATGTTCCTCCAGCTTCAGACGGTCCTCCAACGAGGCCCTGCAAGAGACACACATGCGCAGACACGGACATACACACACACAGACACACACGCGTAGACACGCGCAGACATGGACATACATGCAGACACACGTGCAGACACGTGCACACACAGACACAGACACACACAGTTAGCTCCTCTCTCATCTACAGTAACGCCCAGCTGACAGGTTTTATAACCCCGCCTCAGGGGTCTGAACAGGTGTGGCACCTGTCCTGACCCGTGACACAGTCAGAGAGCCAGCCTCCGGGCTGAACATTCCTTTTATGACAGAACAGCTAGCTGAGGGCGGGGGCGTGTCCCGACGCCATGGCGACGGCTGTCACTCACTTCTGCAGCTTCTGCTTGCGGCCCACGTCCCCGAAGCTCCGGAACTCCTCGCCAGCCTTAATCTGGAAGAAGCGGGGCTGGTTCTGGCTCTGGTTCTGGCTCTGGTTCTGGTTCTGGCTTTCCAGGCTGGTCTCGCGATCCTGCCGCTTCCTGTCCTGCCGCTTGCGGCTCCGCTCCTCCACCCGAAGGAGGCGCCGCTGCTCCCGCACCTCCTCCACCCAGCTCTTGTCGTCGTCCGAGCTCTCCTCCGAGCTGGCCCGGCCCTCCGGCTCCTCCTCCTCCTCGTCCTGCTCCTCCTTCTGTAGAGAGGAAGAGGACGGGGTCAAGAGGCGGACGAGGTGAGGTTCAGAGGTCACAGCTGGGGGCAGCATTAGGGAACTGGCGGCCTAATTTGGGCCTTGAATGAACCCGACTGCACGGTATGCATGGAGCGGCATATTTCTACGAATCCGCACAATACCAGTTCTGCGAAAGGAATGTTCGACGTCACCTCAAACCACAGACGACTCCCTAATACAGTAAATATAGCAGGCTCCACACAACCCAAATAACTGTCTTTAGCACATGAAAGGGTGCATTCAGTGAACCTGGAATAAAGTTCACTCAACTGTTATTAATTTTTCTTCCCTCACAATACAGCCTGTAGCAGCTCTAGAGTCACACCTGTAAGGTGTAGCAGCTCTAGAGTCACACATGTAAGGTGTAGCAGCTCTAGAGTCTCGCCTGTAAGGTGTAGCAGCTCTAGAATCACACCTGTAAGGTGTAGCAGCTCTAGAGTCACACATGTAAGGTGTAGCAGCTCTAGAGTCTCACATGTAAGGTGTAGCAGCTCTAGAGTCACACCTGTAAGGTGTAGCAGCTCTAGAGTCTCTCCTGTAAGGTGTAGCAGCTCTAGAGTCACACCTGTAAGGTGTAGCAGCTCTAGAGTCTCGCCTGTAAGGTGTAGCAGCTCTAGAGTCTCGCCTGTAAGGTGTAGCAGCTCTAGAGTCTCACCTGTAAGGTGTAGCAGCTCTAGAGTCCCACATGTAAGGTGTAGCAGCTCTAGAATCACACCTGTAAGGTGTAGCAGCTCTAGAATCACACCTGTAAGGTGTAGCAGCTCTAGAGTCACACATGTAAGGTGTAGCAGCTCTAGAATCACACCTGTAAGGTGTAGCAGCTCTAGAGTCACACATGTAAGGTGTAGCAGCTCTAGAATCACACCTGTAAGGTGTAGCAGCTCTAGAGTCACACCTGTAAGGTGTAGCAGCTCTAGAGTCTCACGTGTAAGGTGTAGCAGCTCTAGAATGTCTCACCTGTAAGGTGTAGCAGCTCTAGAGTCACACATGTAAGGTGTAGCAGCTCTAGAGTCTCGCCTGTAGGGTGGAGCAGCTCTAGAGTCACACCTGTAAGGTGTAGCAGCTCTAGAATGTCTCACCTGTTGGGCGGCGGCCTGCTTCTCCAGGAGGCGGAGCTTCTTGCGCCGTTTCTGGCTCACTTTGGAGACGATGGGGTTGAGCAGACGGAACTCCTCGCTCTGCTCGTCCACCTGGTAGTCGGGATTCTCAAACATCACCTTGAAGCGGTTGTCATTCAGGATGCTGGTTACGGCCTGGGGGGGGAGCGGGGGGGGGGGGGGGGTTCATAAAAAAAGCAGAAACGGAATACAGATCAGTCATGCTGCCAGAGTGCGAGTGTGTGTGTGTGTGTGTGTGTGCGCGCATGTGTGAGTCCTGTATGCACACAAGCACATGTGCGTGTGGGCATCTGCGTGTCCATGGAAACAGCAGCCAGCAGGGGGCGCTCACCTTGCCCTTCTTCCTCCTGCTGGATTGCTCCTCTTCATCTCCCTCCTCCATCAGCTTGATGGCCAGCTCCTTATTCACCATGGGCAACTTCTGTTTGAGAGAGAGAGAGAGAGAAAGAGAGAGGGGGAGAGGGGGAGAGAGAGAGAGAGAGAGAGAGAGAGAGAGAGAGAGAGAGAGAAAGAGAGACCACATCTGTGAGACACACACAACCACAGGAGAGACTTCCCCTGACAAACACACACTGGCAATGAAGTCAGGGTCATGTGACCAGGTCACGTGACAGGGCCGCGGAGCTCCAGACGGGGCGGGGTCGCTCACCTTGACCTGCACTCTCTGAGTTCGCTTCTCCTCGATCTTCTGCCGGATCTTATCCTTGCGGTATTCCTGGTAGGCGAAGGGATTCGCCATCGTCTTCACCTGGAGCACGCACACACACGCACACACACACACACACACACACACGCACACACGGTACACACAGCGAAGAACAAGAGCCACACACACACAGTGAAGAACAAGAGTGTCATTACTGTTTTGTAAACCGGACTGCAATAGCACGCACACACACACACACACACACACACGCACACACACGTACACACGCGCACACAGCGAAGAACAAGAGCCACACACACACACAGTGAAGAACACGCATTACGCACCGGACGCACACGCACATACACGCACGCACACAGGCGCACACGCCCACACACACACGCACACAGGCGCGCACACACACACACACACACACACCTTGTGGTAGAGGCGAATGTCCATGAAGAAGCCGTGCATGTAGGCTCGCAGCAGTGCAGACCCCACCAGGTGAGACAGACCTGAGGACGGACAGACGGACGGACGGACGGACAGACAGAGAAGAGCACAGGTCAGTCAGGTAAAAGAGCAAACGCACCAGGGGGGCCTGCCGCAGCACCACTTCAGAACCCCAGGACCACTCCCCAAAACGCTGACCGTGAAAGGCATATCAAAGATTCATTTTTCATTACCTGCCTGCCAAGAAAGCACTGTCACAAAAAAATGCAGAATACCATAAATATTTCACGATAAATCGTTAATAAAATATAATGGGAAGACAGCTGTTATGTGCACACAAACATGTTCACTTTGGAGCTGACGGTGTTTTTTTTATTTGTTTTTGAACAGCAGCAAGAACACACTACTTTATCGCTCACACGGCTCTCAAAGCGTACAGTTCCGCTTTGACGGACTAAAGGTGGTCGATGTGAAACCAGGACAGGAGGAGAATGAAGCAGAACGCCACACCTCCCAGACCGCCCACGTCTGTGCCTGTGTCTGTGCCTGTGTCTGTGTCTGTGCCTGTGTCTGTGTCTGTGTCTGTGTCTGTGCCTGTGCCTGTGCCTGTGTGAGGTTAGGGCAGCGAGGACAGACTCAGACATTACAGACCCTCTAATTCCGTTCATTTACGCTGGCTCGTGAAGACAGGCTTCTAGAGAGAGCGTGACATTTACTTTGGCTAATTTCCATCCCCCCCCCTCCCCCCCGGGGCTCCGTTCGCAGAGCTCGACTCGAACCGGCCTCGCCGGTGCGTCTCATTAGCCCTCCTCAAATATTTAGAGGCCTAAATCAAGGCAGCCGTCCCGCCCGGGCCAGTCCCGCTGAGATTTGAGCCCCCAGCCACACTGCCCTTTAACTCCGGGTCCCGCCGCTCCGCTTTACGCACACCCCACACATTCCGCTCCGTCCGCGATTGGACGAGCAGCTAGGCAATACATTCCAAACGCGGTCACGTGACATCGCCGCGAACGCCGCTACTACAATGCCTCCTTTCAAACCGCTGGAATCACTTAAGGAAGATTTACATAAACGGCTCCATGACTCCATAACATACACACAAAAGAATGCACTAAATAGTACACTTTATTCACCCCTGAGATAAATAGTAGCTGTAGTTTTGGTTGAAAGTGTACGGTCGCCTGGAGGAAATTAAAAGGCAGGTGCTGTTTCTACCTCAGGCCGGTCTGCCCGCGCCTCAGGGACTGGGCTGTTGTTCCTTTACGTTCTTTCTTTTTGGAGTTGTGTTTTTAGAGCACCAGACGCACTCGGTTTAAGGGCAGGGACACACACACACACGCCCTTTTGTGTGCACAGACGACTCATTCACCCCAAACACTCGAGAGAGGGGTTTGGCTGCTCAAGTCGATCCTCAACTTCCACGTCGATCAACATCTATCGCCGCGATTCCAGCCGCCGGGGTCACATGACCTCCCCGTACGGCAGGATGGACGCGCTCACTGGGGCACAGGCAGAGGTCTCTCTGCCTCAACCCACCCCTCACCCTTTCTGTG
Source organism: Anguilla japonica (assembly GCA_025169545.1). Lineage (NCBI taxonomy): Eukaryota > Metazoa > Chordata > Actinopteri > Anguilliformes > Anguillidae > Anguilla > Anguilla japonica. The sequence continues at coordinate 82,162,513 of CM045883.1, read as the reverse complement.
TCTCTGTCTCTCTCTCTCTCTCTCTCTCTCACCTATCAGTCTATTTCTCTCCCTCAACCTCTCACTCTTTTTCCTCCCTCTCTCTTGCTCTCTCTCTTTCCCTCAACCTCTCTCTCTGTCACTCTCTCTCCCTCAAACTCTCTCTCATATCTCAGACTCCCTCTCTCTCTCTCCAACATCTCTCGCTCCCTCATATCTGTCCATCTCTCTCCACCTCAACCTCTCTCGTTCTTTTTTCTCTCCCTCTCTCAGTGTGGACGATCATCCCTGTTGCTGAGGGGGGACTGAACAGGCAGTCTCCGCAGTTACATAACCACGCATTCCAGACCCACAGCCCCACCCTGTCCACCCCCCCCCTCAACCCCCACCCCCCCCACCCCCCACCCCCCCCCGACCCACCACTCTTCCTGTCATCCTATCATCTTTCCTCTCCTGTCGTCCCAGCCCTGTCCCTCATCAATCTTTCTCTTCACTGTCTCTTCCTTTTCCTACCTCTTTTCTTTTCCGTCCCTTTCCCTCTCACTCACCCACTTTCTCTCTCACTCATTTTAAAAATGTATTGGTATATTTGGGCGACAGCGTAGTATGGTGGTTAGGGACCCGGGCTTGTAACGCTGAGGTTGCAGGTTTGATACCCAGGTGGGACACAGCCGTTCTGGCCTTGAGCAGAGGTGCTTCCTTTGCATCTGACCGTATCCAGCACTAAAAATGTTTTGTATGTAAAACGCTTGTAAGCCATGCACGTCACCATGGATACGAGTGTCTGCCAAATGGCTAGAACCAGGGTTCAGTTTTTACCGGGGAGCCAGGGGGAGCTCGACATTTTAGTGTAACTATCAATTCCTGCCTTAACCATCCATCCCTCCTCCTCCCCTCTCTCACTTCAATCCTCCACTCCTCTCCTCTCCAACTTCAATCCATCACTCCTTCTCTCTCCAACTTCAATCCTCCACTCATCTCATCTCTCACTTCAATCCTCCTCTCCTCTCCTCTCCAACTTCAATCCATCACTCCTTCTCTCTCCAACTTCAATCCTCCACTCATCTCATCTCTCACTTCAATCTTCCACTCCTCTCCTCTCCTCCCCAACTTCAATCCATCGCTCCTTCTCTCCACTCCTCTTCTCCACTCCTCCCCTCTTTCACTTCAATCCTCCACTCCCTCCCCTCTCTCACTTCAATCCCCCCACTCCTCCTCTCCTCCTCTTCCTCCCCCTCTCTTACCCAGGTTCTCCAGGTCCTTGCGGGTGACGAATTTGTAGTCGTCGTAGACCGTGCTCTCCGGACTCTCCTCCAGCTCCTCTGTCAGGTTATCCAGGAAGGAACACCAGCGAGGGGCGGGGCCGAGGGCCTGGGGGGAAGGGGGGGGAGAGAGAGAAGAGAGAGAGATGGAGAGAGGGAGACAGAGATAAGACTTTACTTTAGTAAAAAATGCATAGCTGTAAGTGGTGCTACTGCAGCAGTCACTGTGATTGAGTGCCTGTGCTGTGAGAGTTTATAATAGTTATTGGGCCTGAATAATTTAATACAGCAGTTTTAAGAAGAGGGGGGAGGAGAGAGAAGGAGGGGAGGGGAGGGAGAGAGGAGAGATGGCGATAGCGGAGAGGGGAAAGAGGCAGTGAGAGGAGAGAAGGAGGAAACGGGCCAAGAAAGGACACAGGAAGGAGGGGTGTCTCCCGCACACTTCCTGCCTGCAGACGAGAGGCATCTGGAGCAGCTGAGGCCGATCGCTCGTTCCCCGAAACCCGGACCCCGGCGGGCCTCGCCAGCGCCCCGAGGGGAACCCGAGGCGGAGGCGGGACGAGGTCACGTCCTGCAGGAAGGGGCTCGGGCCCCGCTCCGCGCAGGAAGGACACACAGATGCGCCGGGCCGGGCGAGGGCGTGGCAGTGCGTCTGGGCTCGTTCCAATCGCTCTCTCTCCACGCGCACTGACAGATACCGCACTTTCCTGCCTGTGTGTGTGTATGTGTGTGTGTGTGTGTGTATGTGTGAGTGAGAGTGTGTGTGTGTGTGTGTGTGTGTGTGTGTGTGTGCGCGCGCTTCATTTAACCCCCCCCACTGGCCACAGAGTCACAGATTTACAGTCCTGTACATTTCTTTAAAAAGCTGCAGATTGAGGCCTTTAGGGGTGACTGGGACCGTTCAGCCAATCAGTAAGCATTCATTTAGCACGTAAGTGCAGACACACAGACAACGTGGATGCCACAGAGGTGGCGTAGAATGCTCACCGGCATGTAGAACGTGTTCATCTTGGGCCCTTCATTGGCTGTGAACAGCATTCCTGTTTGGGAGGGGAGGGGGGGGGGGGAAAAAACAAAAACAAAAAAATGGTGTTTTATCATAAATAACCAAAGTAAAATTTAAGACAATGACACACAGCCTGAGCAAAAACAGAAATAAATAAATAAATAAAATGAGGCATAGGGGTCAGTTTAGGATAGAGGCCCACAGCTCCGGTCCAGGGGAGTCACTGGGTGTAACAGTTTGGAGTTTCAGTGTATTAGTTTTAGGATTGACTGCATTAGCTTACAAAGGGATGCTGTGTATTTTGCCCCCTCATAGAGAGGGGAGATGAGATTTCAGTTAATCTTTAAACCGAGCTAGCCCAGCTATACTTCTAGGTTTTAATCTGACCAGACAGCTTTTTGATGCGGTTCGATGACTTTACGCAAACAGATGATCAGGTTTGTGTGAACTGAACCCTGGGTTCAGCTCATGAAGCAGGACCACTGAGAGAGCTGGATAATTGCACTGATTAAAACCCGGAACCCTCCCAAATCTGGACCATGGACTAGTAAAAAAAATCAAAAGAGATGTTATGGGTTTTACTCGTCACAGTTATCCAGCTGACTCAGTAATGCTGCTTTGTGAGATACCCCCCTCAGCATTTTCACCAGAAGCCCCCGCCCCCCCCCCCCCCCCCCCGTACCCCGACCCCAAAAAAGGGAAGAAATCTTGAGAGGAACCCGGCTGTAGAGGGGGAGCCCATCCTCCACTAGCTGACCTGGTGTAAAGTAGCGGCAGAATGGATGTAATGTAATAAGAGATCTATCACTATAAGGGATTCAGAACCAACAACCCGCTGGGGTGAATTAGCAGTGTGGGTCCCCGTTTTAATGGATCCCGTTAAGAAAAGCAGCACGCCCCCCACCTCTCAGGACCACGGTCCTGGTCCCAGCGTTTCGGACTGCAGCGAGGACATGCGGTCACGAGTGAGCGCGCTCTCTCTAAACGCACCCCGTGACCCCGGGGCCCATCCGTGCGGACGGGGAACGCTGGTCCGGGACAGGACGACCCACTCAAACCGCAACGTGAACCGAAATCCCACAACGGGACGTTTTCAGCCATGGTTTTAGACAGTTACGACTGTTCTCCTCTTTCCTTTTGGTCCTAGCTTTTCGGTCCCAGGATGGGGCCGGGGCGGGGCGTGGCGGAGGAGATCAGCCACATTCTTAACACCTCACCTCTTTTCAATCTTGGAGGTTTTTATCAAAATATCACATAAAACGACACAGAGTAATTGTATGAATTTGTTAATTATACACAGGGAACAGCTTTAAGAGGGTAAATTACAACCCTCAAATGGCATCTTAAACGGTTTAACTCCAGACGCTCCTTTGAAAACATTTTTAATTTCGTTTAATTAACGGCGAGAAACGTTTGAATGACGGCCCCTGGTATTTTCGGTAATTAAGAGAGACTTTGAGAATCTGTAATCTCGCATCTGCAGCGCCTTGTGATCCGCAGGAGCCGATCGCAAGACAGCCCCGCATGTGTGCTGCCACCTGCTGGCGAGGAAGGGGAACTGCACCACACGGCCCCAGAGGAAGGCCACGCAGACTGCCTTTGAAAGTAATTTAGCAATTTACTTCCCCTTCCGCTCTGCAGAACTCGCTCAAACCAGCCAGCAAACGAGACTGCAGAGGCGCGCGCACACACACACACACACACACACACACACACACACACACACACACAGAAGCGCCCCCCCCCCCCCCCCTTACCTGAGTCTGGGTACACACATACATCATTGACGTCAGTTTCTGGTTCGATTGAGGAAAACAGTTTGCCCTGAAATGAAAAGAAAGAGGAAGAATCAGTCCAGTTCAGGCCAGTTTAACCATATGGGGCATGTCAACAGCGTTAATGCAAGCCCTGCTAACGCAGGCAGACGATTGGGTCATAAATCTAAAAAAAAACTGCAGTAGCAACAGGAAGTGGCCACAAGAGACACGGAAATTCAGCGCTAGCAGACCGGCCAATTAAGGAGCTTGTCACTATTACCAAATAAAGATGTTTTCTGAAGATCACAGTGGGCAGCATTGCTGAGATATCATTGCTGTTTTTTTAAAAAACATTTCTATCTTGATCGACTTCCTTTCCTCTACGCCTTTGAAGCACACGTGCCGGGTGGCCAATTCAGGCCACTTCAGTGCTGGTGCTCCAGGGGGACAGGAGGAATGGACTTATTTAACGGAGAGAGGGTGAGAGCATGAGAGAGTGCGGCTGAAGAACAACAGAAGCACAGCACAACGTACAGCCATGACTAAACCGAAACACACACAAAAACAACACACAGAGACACCAACAGACCCACATAAACCCATATATTCCAAACAGGGACACAGCAACCAAGCAACACACAGCTTCACAGAGCCAAACGGACATAGACATGGACAGACAGACGGACATGGACGGACGGACAGACGGACCGTGTCTCGGTTCCAGATCTTGATGATCTTCGAGTCTGCCGACAGCACCAGGTCCAGCTGGTTCTGGAAGTTCAGGACTTGATGGGCAGGCCGTAGTAATGGTCTTTAACCAGCAGGGGGCAACTGGAGCGCAGATCGTACAGCAACACCTGACCCCGGGAAAGGAAAATAAAACTACTGCAACTCCCACACAACCACCGTGTCATTAATGGCATCTGATTTCCCCTCCAACTGCTTCTGAAACTTGATGCTAACTTACGGGTCTGTGCCGACAAATGCATTACCCCTTTGAAGAGCAGGTTTTTTTGCGATGTTTTTTTCCAACATTCTGAGTCAGTGTTCTAGAACTCCACCGCTTTCAGTCACCAGCAGTGATTGTGACATCAGAATGTTCAGTATAAGAACATTCTAATCACATATTTGTGACCTCACAACTTTAAAGGGTTGAGGACAGTGGTGCTAGAATAAAACCTGGCCCAGCGGGCTCTCCCTCGGCTCTGACCTGTCCGGTGCTCGTCCCCACGGCCATGTTCAGGGTTCCGTTAAACTTGAGCGCGCTGATGGACGGGAGGCCTTCCACCCTGGTGGGACGGGACACAAAACACACCCGGGGTCAGAGAACTGAAAGCCTCCTCTCTGCTTGCTGCTTTGAGGGGCTGAAGACACATGAAGCTAGTGCATGTGTGCAAGTTTGTGGCTACAAAAAATGCATGTATTTTGCACGTACATGTATTTTTGAGGCAAATGCATTCGTAAGCTTTTGAAGCTACTAAAATGCATGCATTTCATTCTTTTGAAGCTAACCCATGCATACGTTTTTGCAGCTATCAGAGATGCATGAATTATCCATTAGTAAAGATGCGTGTGTTTGTAGCTGCTGCAAGCAGCTGGGTGTGTTTGTGGCTGCTGCAGCTGGGTGTGTTTGTAGCTGCTGCAGCTGGGTGTGTTTGTGGCTGCTGCAGCTGGGTGTGTTTGTGGCTGCTGCAGCTGCGTGTGTTTGTGGCTGCTGCAGCTGGGTGTGTTTGTGGCTGCTGCAGCTGGGTGTGTTTGTAGCTGCTGCAGCTGGGTGTGTTTGTAGCTGCTGCAGCTGGGTGTGTTTGTAGCTGCAGCAGCTGGGTGCGTTTGTAGCTGCTGCAGCTGGGTGTGTTTGTAGCAGCTGCAGCTGGGTGTGTTTGTAGCTGCTGCAGCTGGGTGTGTTTGTAGCTGCTGCAGCTGGGTGTGTTTGTAGTTCCTGTAGCTCTGTGCGTTTGTAGCTGCTGATGTGACTGTGGCTGATGCAGAGGCAGAGCAGTACTCACTCAGTCCCCTCCGTCACGCTGCTCAGCGCACAGTCCAGAATCCCCACCCGACCCCGGGTACGAGGATCCCAGCATTCCACCTTCCCCTGCACAGACACACAAACACACACACACACACACACACACACACACAGGACACAGACAGGACACACACACACGGACGGACACACACACACACACACACACACACACACACAGGACACAGACAGGACAACAGGACACACACAGACACACACACACACAGACAGGAGACACACACACACACACACACACACACAGACACACACAGACAGGACACACACACACAGACAGACAGACAGACAGACAAAGACACACAGACAGGACACACACATACGGACACACACACACACACACAGGGTTAGAGAGGGGGCTGTTGGTTCCAGGGGAACACTCACAGCTCGAAGCCCCGCCCAGCACACCTACCTCTGCTGTTCCCGTAGCAAACAGCTGATGCACAGGGTTGATGTCACACACATTGTTCTCCCTGTGAACACCAGACATGACCATCTGAGACAGGGTACCAGGTTCCCACACATTTACAGATAATAGAAAGACAAGGTGCACAGAAGGGCACCAGTGCGACTGGGGCATACACTGGTTCACAGACACACAGAGGGGAACAGGAACAAGGGGTGAAGAGTAGCTATAAACATAATACGTGCACACACACACACACACACACACACACAAAGGTGCAGATACTCACACTGCGTCTGTCTGTAAGGAGTTGAGGAATCGGCCTTGCTCCAGGTTCAGCCTGTAAACCTCAGAGCTGAGAGAGAAGCAGGACTTTCAGATGTAAAACCAGCCACAGAAACTCAAAAAAGCTTAGAGCAGAGAAGCAGGACTTTCAGATGGAAACCTTATCCATATTACAGTAACTCAGAAATGGAATCTATGAAAGCTTAATGCTCAGCTCTTCAATTAATTCTTGCACTGTCAAAAAGGAAGCTTTGCACAAAGAACATGGCCAATTATATTAAATTAAGGCCCACTAAAGCAGCAGTTATCTTTATTATCCAAAGGAGTACTCCAAGATGCATTTGCATAATTGTGGATGATGATTTTATCAAGACTGGGTAGAAGAAGATAGCTATTTACTAGCTTTTTGCAGAAGATATTAACTTACACAATAATGGAGATCAGATAACTAATTAGAGTTGAGCTGCTTGAGTTTCACAGGCGAAAAGGAAAGGAAGTCGATCAAGAAAAAAATGTATGAAAAATAACAAACAGTAAAAAATCTTAGCAATGCTGCCACACTGTTATCTTCAAAAAAATCTTTATTTGGTAACGTAAAATTTTTTTAAAAATTTCTAAACCCCTAAAGCAACCATGACTGTAAACATTTTTGCCTTTCTCTCTTCTGCAAACTTTTTTTGTATTTAATTTACTATTTTTTTGATAACTGGGGAACAATATATGCAGCTCACATAATAATTTACCTGTATACAGAAATATGGATGAAACGAAACATGAAAAAAAAAAAAAATGAAACAGACACTATAAAGCATATTTTAAGAAAACTGAACCAGTGAAGACCATCGACTTGACATCAGGGCTATTGCGGAAACAGGCAGCGACAATGCAGCTCTTATTTCTGTGTACAGATTCCCAGTGCGTCAGAAATCACACTAATACAGTTGAAAAGTGCTGTTATATTAGCCAGACTGCTTTAGTGCCAAGTTGCCCTGGGTAGCGTCTGGTTTAGAGGATATCGGTTTACATATTAAACACCTTCAGGGTGTGGCTAAAGGGCACTTATTTCTCCTGTATTCACTGGTTACACGCTCGGACAGTCTGACAGTCATTGAGGCGCAGACGTGGAGAGTACAGGTGAGAGCACAGGTGATAAGCACTTCACGCAGCTGGACTCTTACCTGGCGCCCACAAAGTACAGGTCACATGACGGGTAGTGGTAGGAGAAGTCCCGGCCGAACTTGGGAATGCGAGTTTTGTAGTAGTGCCCGTGCTGGGAGTGGAACTCCACGTAACGATCGCAGTGCAGAAACACCAGCTGCACATATGAACATGCACGCACACACGCGCACACAACCGCACACACACACACACACATGCACACACACGCACGCGCGCGCGCACACACACACAACCGCACACACACACACATGCACGCAGAAGCGGACACACACAAGCGTGCACACACACAAACACACAAACACACTCAGATTAACAGACCGCCATTAAATCAGCATACGTCCGTAAACACAAACGTCAACGAGTTTGGCCAGTTAGCCTCAACGATCACCAAACTTTTAATGCTTTTAAATGTTAGTGAAAGTAAAGGGTGAATGTTGATTGAATACTGGCCACACATCGGCACACTCTCACCTTGGAGTAGTCATCGGAGAGGATGTCGAACGCCACCACTGCGGAGACAGCAAACACACAGACGGGTTAGCACTACGAGGCTGCGCTGCCCTACCACAGGGGTAGGGTATCCTGGTCCAGGAGCGACCCTACCACAGGGGTAGGGCATCCGGGTCCAGGAGCGACCCTTCCACAGGGGTAGGGTATCCTGGTCCAGGAGCGACCCTACCACAGGGGTAGGGCATCCTGGTCCAGGAGCGACCCTACCACAGGGGTAGGGCATCCTGGTCCAGGAGCGACCCTTCCACAGGGGTAGGGTATCCTGGTCCAGGAGCGACCCTACCACAGGGGTAGGGCATCCTGGTCCAGGAGCGACCCTACCACAGGGGTAGGGTATCCTGGTCCAGGAGCGACCCTACCACAGGGGTAGGGTATCCTGGTCCAGGAGCGACCCCACCACAGGGGTAGGGTATCCTGGTCCAGGAGCGACCCCACCACAGGGGTAGGGTATCCTGGTCCAGGAGCGACCCTACCACAGGGGTAGGGCATCCTGGTCCAGGAGCGACCCTACCACAGGGGTAGAGTATCCTGGTCCAGGAGCGACCCTACCACAGGGGTAGGGTATCCTGGTCCAGGAGCGACCCTACCACAGGGGTAGGGTATCCTGGTCCAGGAGCGACCCTACCACAGGGGTAGGGTATCCTGGTCCAGGAGCGACCCTACCACAGGGGTAGGGTATCCTGGTCTGAGCCCTGCTACTCTACCACAGGGGTAGGGTATCCTGGTCCCGGAGATCCACAGGGTCACTCAGCACTCAACTGGTCATTTAAAGCAGCTGACTGCACAGGAAACCCACCTCCCCTGGTTTCTTGGGTCTGAGTATGTTCACAATTTTCAGGCGAAAACAAAAAGCAGCAGACCCTCCAGAACCAAATCTGTAGACCACCACCCTTCACAATTTTCAGGCAAAAACAAAAGCAGCAGATCCTCCAGCACCAAAGTTGAAGACCATCACCCTATCCAACGCACTTCAACAATTCACACATTTGTGGGACGAAGACGACGCAAATACGACCAAAAAAACAGCACTATGTTTACTACCCAAAGGTCCCGTGTCGAGGGGGGTTTCAGCATGGGCCATAACAGAACCAGAAACCCCGTGCACATTGGGGCGTTACCTGAGCCCCTGGGGGCGGGGCAGGGCAGGGTAGCGGGGGGGGGGGGGTGAGGTTGGGTGGGGCAGTAGTTAAAAATTAATCACCGTATTAAATCCCTGGCCCTCGTGAGCTGTCATTAGTGAGGTCAACAGAGTGTGGCTGCAAACACCCGACACTGTGGCTGAGAGATCAGTATCCTGTTCCCATTCAAAGCAGCTACACAACACATACCCTACACCTACATACAATGAGCCCTTTTTCCTAAAGAGTGCCTACACATTCCTACACAAAGCCACTATGAGACTACAGAGAGGACATAACCAATACCTCATTGTACTGAGCCCTTATCCTTAAAGAGTGCCTCCACATCCCTACACAAACCCACTATTAGGTTACAGAGGACCTAACCTATACCTCTCCATACAATAAAACCAAATCTCTTTACCTCTACATACAATAAAACCTAATCCCTTAAGAGTGCCTACACATCCCTACACAAAGCCACTAAGAGACTACAGAGGACATAACCTATACCAATGGTTCCCGACGTTGGTCCTGGGGAGACCCTGCATATGCTGGTGCTTATTCGAACCATCTTCCAACAATTTTCTCTGAATATAAATTTAAAAAAACCTTTTAAAAACGGAACGTGTGATTTGAGTTTTATTGAAAACAAAACTGTTGAATTTCCCACCTACCATCAGAATCCAGACATCTTTCAAACTTCAGGGACAACTGGTAGGTGTCGTAACAGCGAATTCTCGGTTTGTAGGTGCCTGGAAGTACAACAACTCGAGATTAATTCTGATTGACGAGGTCTCTGATTGGTCAGGTTTAACAGGTTTAAAAAGCAGAAGCATCAAAGTTTTATTGTGTCTCACAGAAATACTAACACAGGACACAGAAACGAGAAGAGATCAGTCAACACAGAGTAGTAACAGACACGTGATCGTCACCGTCCTCGTGATTATTCAGCTCCTCACCTGCTGCCAGAATGTACTGTCCATCCCGGGACACCTTTATGGAGGTACACACTGTAGGCATGTCGAAATCCTGGATAAGTTCGATCCTGCGCTGGACGTCTGACGGAACAGATCAGGGCAGAGGTGGCTTAGCAAAACAGCGCCCAAGAAGCAATGCGACGAACAATCATCTTTCAGGAAAAATACTCACCGACATCTTTCTTCTGCAAAGCCCTTTTCTTCCGGTCAGAAAGCCACTGGGAATACGAATTGAAAACGTTTACATTACTTTAGTATGAAAACAAATTAGGCTATAACGTTACCACAGCCCCCAGGTACAAGCAAAGACGAGCTCCTGACTCGATTTTAATTACACACATGGCAGCCTCCTGCTAAAGCGTTCTGCAAACTTGTAAACCGACTACACTGCCAGTCCTTTGGCAGTAAACACTTACAGCTTGTTATTTAGCTAGCTAGCAATGTTATAGCGGCTAAGTACTAACATAGCAGCATCTTGCTGTGTTTTAATGACAAGACATTATTTTGAACAGCATGTTGTTATCAAGCACTTCATGGCAAAACACAGAAATTATGGCAAGAAGCTATTTTATGTATACCAAAGTCTGCTAACTGGTCGTAAACATTTTAGTCGTGGGCTAGTAACGTTGGTAGCCTACTAGCAATTAGCCAACAGGCAAACAAGCCAGGTTATAAAATTAATTACCTCTGGTAGAGATTTTCCGTGACTTAAATTGTATATCTTCACGTCATTCACGCTAGAAACCTGCATTTTTTTTTTTTTTTTTTTACTATGGTCACTCTAACCTCTCAATCATAATAGAGTCAAGTGACATTAGATTTAGCAAACGACTCAGCGAGCAGTTTAAAGTCTCGCTCCACGTTTCTCTACCACTGTAGCATTCCGAGTCCGACACCGGGCAAGCATGAGTGAAAGGGGTCCAGCAGCTAGTAGGTTCCGTGTGGAAACGCATAACGACAGTAAGGTTCCTAAGCACGTTTAGACGTTGCCATCGTAGGCTAAATACAAACGAAAACTTTAAATACACTTGTTTTAAAGATAGTGGTATAAATTGCGATTGTTTATACAAGCATGTAATCGACGAGTCCTGCTTCTTAGATTTAACATAAAGAAAAGGGGGAAAAAAAACGAACGTTAACAAATTAAGCTGTAGGCGGTTATATTTTTGTAAGCAATCAATATTTTAATTGCAATTTTTCGTAATCAGTAGCAATTCAGAGATAAAAATGTTATTATTCAATTTTGCAATGGCAACTCAAATTAAAATGACAGAATTAAACAGGTTTAATGGTGACTGTATTGTGGTCGGTACGTGTGTTCCTTCGTTATGAAAATATTGCTGCAGTTTTAAGTAGGCTATCTGTTCTGTTTTACGCGGAGGCGTCCAGGCGCGCAACGATTTTTTGATTTAGCATAAATAAATAAATAAATAAATAAATAAATAAATAAATACCAAAGCATTTCATTCATTTTAAATAAGTTTAAATATTTTGTTATTGTATTCTCATAATTTATATAGACCTACTCAAAACTGAAATGCAACTGCTATTAATAAGTAGCTATTGGGGGTGTTACGGCCAAGCAGCATCCTTACGTTCACCTGTCTGACAACAGGGACACTAAAAGCTTAAACAAATGCTTAAAAGGTGTGTATAACTCAGCCTGTGGCCTACGCCCAATGTCTGTTTCTCAGAGGAGGTATCATTATCAAGTGAAAGAGGCAATCTGAGAAGCGAGGACCAAGGAGCAGTGGCAATATGCTAATACACCTGTACACAGTATAGCCTGTCTGTTCGCTTTAAATGATGAAAAGCTCTTACCGGGCTGCAGTCCGCGGACTCCGCGTTTGGTTTCTCACTATAGACTGTGCGCTGATGGAGACGCGCTGGATTTTCCGTTTGTAGGAACCACGTTTTACATCTTTGCCGCTTCAAAAGGAGCGTGTGGTCTATCTACAGTGGAGGTGCAACAATTCAAACAGACCCGCAGATTAGTGGATACTTAAAAGCATGGAAATTTTAATTATAAGGTAAGCACGTAACAGATGCGATTTATGTACTTTATGAAGTTACTGTAACCCTTTTTGCGGTTAGGTAGCTAGTGTTGCAATAACGAGTCATAATTGTACAGTAATACCAATTTATTGATGTGTTCGCAAATTGTTCTGTATAAACTGAATGGTTATGTATACTGAGCCGACCGTGTAAGGTAGGTTTACTGTTCCTCTCATTACTTTATAATTGACCCATTAAATTATGTTCAGTTCCATTACGTCAGTTCTCTGCGGTTATAGGCTATATTTGCAATGGCCTCTCCTGTCTTATGAAGACGAATTGTTCATTTCCTTTGAGAACACTCCTGTCAGTAATCCTATCAGAAAGCTGAGTTGTCTCTGCAGAATGTGTATTAACTGAAAGAATTTGTTAATTTTTTTTAATCAGGGAAACATAATTAAAATTTTGTGAAAGTGCTGTCATTAGAAATAGGGCATTCCTATTTTTCAGTTTTCACGTATGATCATATGGAAAAACGAAACTATAAACTTGAACAGTGTCTCAGCAGAATTCAAGGAAATATTCAAGAAACTTATAATGAAGTCATGAATGGATGTCTATTTTCAGAATGCTGGTTAAAACGGTGTCCACAACAAAATATTTACAACTTTCCCCCTCAGACTTTAGTGGAAGTGATTGAGCATAAAGCAGAAATTGGTGGCAGAAACCCAGTGAAGAGGGTGGGGGGGGAGGGACGGGCATTATGGCGGAGTTCTGGCTGATCTCGGTCCCCCTTGACAAGACCAGCCTGCAGTCCCTGGAGAAACTGAACCGTGCTGTGTCCAAGACCAGGGTGGCCTCCAGCTTCAAGTTTCCTATCCCAGAGCTGAAGGTACTGTTTATACTATCCATTCATTCAGCTGGACATTTCCTGAAGCAATTGTGCTCACGGAAGGCACAGGGTATAGTGGGTAAGGAGCTGGTCTTGTAGCCTAAAGGTCACGGGTTGTACCACCTTGCTTGGTGGTAGTCAGTTCAAATCATCATGAAGTTTGATCATATGTATACTGTCCTGAGTCCAGACTGCCCCGGTCAACAGGTGTCCCAATGTTCCAACAGGTGGGCACTCTGGATGTCCTACTTAGCGTCTCCGATGAGCTCACCAGATTGGATGCCTACACAGAGAGGTAGGAGACAGGGATTTGGGATAAAACTGTAGTCTGGATTTGTGGTGCTTGCTTGTCCCTTTCCTGGTCTGTAATCCTTGTCCTGGCTGAGCAGGCATTGGTCCTGGTCCTCATAGACATTTGGTAGCTTGAAAATACAGACTCGCCATGAAACTCCTCCTCATCATCATCATCATCATCATTATAAAAATAAATAAATAATCATATAAATACTATATTCTTTCCAGACCATTAAAAAAAGTTGGTGGCAAAAGATGATTTGTCTCTTCAGAACCAGGCCAATAGGATAAACAGCAAGTACAGACATAGACACTGGTATGAGCCTTGCTTTGTCAAACAGTTGTCAGACGAGCAGGTCATTATTCTGCTCTTTGGCTCCACCCATAATAGTCCATGATCATCACAGCAGATTGGCTGTTCCACTCAGAGAACTGTGTACATTAGGCAAAACTGACCACCATAGGTGTCTTTGTGTGGATAGATTAGGGGTACCATAGAGTGTGTACTCTGGGCAAACCGAATAGACTGAACTGTTCCAGCTCTGGTCTAGTGTATCTAGCCAGCAGCAGTAGCAGCAACCAGTCACTTGTAACTGATACACAGGGGTTATGCGACAGGTTACTTCGACTCATTTGCAGGAAGGAGAGGAGAGAGGAGAGGAAAGGGGAGCAGGCTGGTGTCAGGTCAGGCCCCATTATAGTGTTGGTTTCCTCATTAGAAGGATCCAGGGCTGGAGTCGAATCAACAGCAGGTATCTGGTGTGTTGGGTTTTTTTTTTTTAACCTGTGGTCAGGAGACACCTTCGCTTTCCCCGCGAAACAGCGTTTAGTGAGTCTGTTGCTTTGTGCTGTGCTTGTGCACGTTTGTGTGCCATTTAGCATTTTGAGGTCCTTCTCCCTCCCCCCACCCCCAACCGTCTCCCCCCCTCTCTCTCTCTCTCTCTCTCTCTCTCTCTCTCTCTCATCCTAGTGTTATTCAGAGGATCTGCCAGTGCATGTCGGAGGTTATGGAGCACTCCAGAGACAAGGTGCAGGAGAACACGCTGGCCAATGGGGGTGAGGCATGGCTGCAGGGGTCGCTCAATGGCGGGGGGGGGCACAGTTCAGGAACTCACAGCTCTTTAAAACTGAAAAAAAAACAGGGAAGCTGAACCATAGACAAGTATTGCGTTGAGCTCAACGGCCGCCTGTGAGTACTGTGAGTGCAAGTGGAACCTCCGTAGGCCAGTTTGGTTGCGGTGTTCCACAACATCACAAAATGCCATTACGGACACTAGGGAAAACGAGTTACATCACAACTGGCCAATCAGAGAGCGTTTCAGCCTGAGGTTCACAAGGAGCAATCTGAGGACACGTGTGCATTGCTGGGAGGGATATGGGTGACTGTAAAGGGCCTGCCACTGTGACAGAGGGTGTGTGGGTATACTATGCATATTACGCACACTGGTTAGCCTGTAATACTGGCTCGGTCGAGCCGTTGGTCAAATTGAAGGCTTTTGTGACCTTTTCCCCCGTCAGAATCAAAGACGCACCAGAAAAGCGCCCAGTCGCCCGCTAAAGCTTACTTCCAGGCACTGCTGGGTACCTTGGCTCATGTTACGGTTACTTTACTTGCATGAGTGTGCAGAGATTTTGTGTTTGTATCAAACTGTATTGCATGTGTGTGTGTGTGTGTGTGTGCATGTGTGAATGGGTGTGCATGTATTTGCATGAGTGCACATGTGTGAATGGGTGTGCATGTGTGTGTGTGTGTGTGTGTGTGTGTGCGCATGTGTGAATGGGTGTGTGTGTGTGTGTGGGTTGTACGCATGTGTATGTGTGATGCTTGGTGTGGGCATGTTATGTTTTTTGGATTGTGTGGTAGTGTGTTACGTGTGCAGTGTTGCATTGTTCTTTTTTTCCTCCTGTGATGCTGTGGTCCTTCTCCCAGTGGATCTGACCAGTTACGTGACACACTTCCAATGGGACAGAGCCAAATACTCCACCACCCTTCCCCTGAGAACCCTGACAGAGGTCATCTCCAAGGTAACGCCTTCTCTTCCTCATCTGACGACTGCACACCAGATACTTGTAATGTAATGTAACTGTTTTGATGTGGAAAATGTATTCAGCATGCGCCTTGTACTGCAAGTGGAGCTTAGGGTACAGGTACATTTTTACCAGTTTACACTGTTAATGGGTACAAAGAGTGGTTATGAAAGTGTTATTACAAATATCTATATGGAACTCTGAACCTGTGTTTGTTCTTAGTGAAAGGGATGTGGATTTATGTCCTGAATTAGACGCTGTTATAAAATAAATAACACACCTCATCTGCAATCAAATTCCTCCTTTCCAACTATGCGTGCTTGTACAAATGTTTGTTTGTGTATGTATGCCATTGTATGCATGCGCTTGTGTATGTTTGTTGGAACATGTTTTGTGTGCGTGCATGTGTGTGCATGGTGTGCGTGTGTGTGTGTGTGCGTGTGTGTTTATGCATGGGACATGGTGTGTGTGTGTGTGTGTGTGTGTATGTGTGTGTGTGTTTATGCATGGGGCATGGTGTGTGTGTGTGTGTGTGTGTGTGTGTGTGTGTGTATCGCAGCAAGTCTTCCAGACAGAATCGGATCTGAAGTCTCGATCTGCGGCCTACAGCAATGTGACGTCCAGCCTACAGTGTTTAGAGCACAGGATAGAGTGAGTGTATCCCCTAACCCCTTCCCTCTCTGATCGCTGGTCCTTAGTCCCTGTTTCATATTACACAAGCTAACACACCTGCGTATTTCAGTGACTTGTATTCTACCCTGTATTGTGACATACTGTATGTGTTCACTGTTCTGTGTTCCACATTCTGTTGTGCATTCTCATATACATGTTCTCTTTTGCAGGTTCCATCTTTGAGCTTTGGCATTCTATAATTCATTCTGTGTTCTCTGTTTTGAGTTCCAAATTCTAATCGCGATATTTTTTCAGCTGCTCGATTCAGTATTTTTCAGATACTAAACACCAGCAAAAAGGTTCTTGCTTATAAGTTTACGTTGGCTTGAATAAAATCATTTTAGCATATACATTAGTAATAACAATGGCATAAATTGACCCTTCCATTTTAGCGTGAGCACTTTCTGGAAAAAACTGTCCTTTCATGTCCTGGTTGGACCTAACAATTACATATTTGACATACTGTATACGATCAGCTGTGCATCATGGTTCACAATAAGTGGTTGCCATAGCAGCGTGGTAACCATAGCTGCGTCCTGTCTCCCAGGGGGAGTCTTCATATTCGCACGCTGACAGACGTGGTAAAGAAAGAAGACCTGGTGCTTGGCTCAGAGTACCTGACCACTCTGCTTGTGGTGGTGGTATCCAGGTGAGCAGCGGTAAGATCGGCCCTGTCTCTCCGGCTGTCTGAATGGGTCTAGCCTCACCTGGTGAGGCCTGGTCCAGTGCCGGATCGGACAAGAGTTCCAAAAAAACCAATGGCTGAAAAAATGCCAGCTCTCAGTTCATGCAACAGGGAGAAAAATGACCTTAAATCTGACCCCTGAGACCAGTACCGCTGGTTCACATTCTTCTCCTCCAATCCGGGACTGATTTACACCCCAAGAAACCAGATGTGTGAAATCTCCAATTAATCAGTGACATCATCAATCAATTAGAATTCAGGTGGAAAATAAAAGCTGTAGCACTACTGTCCCCAAGCGCCAGATATGAGCATCCTTCATTTATAGGGATTCACAATAGACAGGTGGCAGGTGAAACTCAGAGAAAAATGAAATTCTGCACATCTTCACGGGCTAGAGTTAGGACAGCCTCACTTTTACAGTGGGTGGGGGTACAATATTAACAATATTGCACAAGTACTCTCAATATATGTCTGTCTGTTTGTGTGTCTATCTGCCTGTCTGTCTGTCTGTCTGTCTTTCTGCCTGCCTGCCTGCCTGCCTGTCTGCCTGTGTGTCTGTCTGCCTACCTGTCTGCCTGTCTGTCTGTCATCCGAACAGGGAGAACTTTGCAGAGTGGGAGAGGACATACGAGTCTCTGACTGAGCTTGTGGTCCCTCGTTCCAGCAGGTGAGATCTCTTTAGTCCCGGGGTTTTCATTCTTTTTCTGATCCACGATTGGGCCCAAACAGACCCCGAACGGACCGACTGGATCAGGCTGGTCGCGGCTGGTCCCGGCTGCGCAGACAGAAGGGTCACCCTGAACAGATACGGACACGTGTAGGCCAACCGTTAGTCCTGTGCGTGACGGTCATCCTCCCCGGCAGTGTAAGGTTACCCCGTCCCGGGAAAGGAAGAGTGAGCGTGACCGTAGTCCTGGCAGTAACTGTGCCTCACAAACCCGCGCCTCTCTCCTTCACAGCGACCAGTGCAGAGCAGTGCAGACCAGTGCAGAGCAGTGCAGACCGGTGCAGAGCAGTGTAGACCAGTGCAGAGCAGTGCAGACCAGTGCAGAGCAGTGCAGACCAGTGCAGTGGACCAGTGCAGAGCAGTGTAGACCAGTGCAGAGCAGTGTAGACCATTGCAGAGTGTAGACCAGTGCAGAGCAGTGTAGACCAGTGCAGAGCAGTGCAGACCAGTGCAGAGCAGTGTAGACCAGTGCAGAGCAAGCAAACACAAATGGCTCCTCACTGGAAGCCAGACATTTAGCTCAGTTTCGCTTTAGTGTAAATTTATTTCAGCTCAAGTTAACTTTAGTTTTGGCTTAATTTAAAGCTAGCAGAGCCTTAGCTTAGTTTAGTTTAGCCTAGAGTATTTCATTCAACGTTCCAAGGTCCATTGTGCGATGATTGCACTGTATCATGTGTCTGACACTGCATACAGTGTTACCACGTAGGAAAGTTTTAGTTGGTTTCTTAGGAATATGAGAACGGTTTAATTTAGGCAGACCCTACTGAATTTTTCAACCCAAAATTTTAGAAGAAAACATCCAGCATGAGATATTTGTGTTCTACGGGTGTAGTGGTTGTAGTGCCTACTAAGAGCAGCCGATGTTCTAGAAGCGGACCGCCTTGGAAGTGTGTGGCTGAAGCAAGAGGTTCTAGAAGCGTACCACCTTAGAATGTGTCACTGAAGCAAAGTCGAGGTGACAGCGACAGTGTGTCTGTCAATTACCCTGCAGGAAGTTGCTGGAGGAGACGGAGGGCGGGATTTTCACTGTCACCCTCTTCAAGAAGGCCGTCAGAGACTTCAAGGCCAAGGCCAGACAGCACAAGTAAGGCCCTGCATGAATTAGTGATCCTGCCAACTGCCAAAAGCATTAAAAATGCAAGACGGCAAAGGATTTGATCAACCAAGGCCTAGTTTTCACTGGGGTGCAGCTCGGGCCTGTATCATGAATCAGGACTAATGAGATAAAGGTAAAAAAAACCCCGAACAGCTCATTTTACCTCAGTCCATGTCCAGATTTGGGTACCTGGTTTTTTTCATGGCATTGTATAATGACAACATGGCACCTACGCAGACCTTGTTTCCAAGGCAACCATTTTTGTACATTTTGTGTTCCCAGACTGTGTGCCCCAGTCTTGCCCAGTAGCTGACGGCCACTTAAACCTTCAACAGCTTAGAACTATAGGGTTCTATGGGTTCTATATCTATAGGCTTTGTCAAAAACTTATTAACATGGGAACATTCTTTTTTTTCATTCTGTACTAAAACCAGAAATGCTAAATGAAAACAAACGCAGATTTAAAAAAAAAAACCAATTCTATAACAATTCCATATTCCAAAGATTGATATCTCAAAGTTATGCTACTGTATCTGCAGATGGAATCCCATAATTCCAGTCTCTCCTTGTCTCCACAGTGCACCGCTATAGAGAGGGTTCTGTACTCAGCAGTGTACTGTGTACACGGTAACATAGGTGGACGCAAATTAATTTAAGAGCCGTCTGTCATTCACCCGGTGACCGAACTGTGCGCAGGTTCACGGTGCGAGACTTCAGCTTCGAGGAGTCCCAGAAGCAGGAAGAGGAAATGACCAGGCTCCACGCCAATAAGAAGGAGCAGTATGTGAGTGGACAAGAATCCCGCCTAACCCTAACCCTAACCCAAATCTAAACCCTGAATTTCACATACAGCATGTCCTTTGTCTTCAGTGCCCTGTTACCCAGGAAAAGTCTTCACTGATACTTACAAATAAGAATTAAGAAAATAATATTGTCATCAATTAATTGTTTCTATGTGTTGTAGCCGTTTCATAGAAGCAATACAGCACTCCGAGCCGTGCTGTATCGTAAATGCTGTCATGGCTACAGGGACACATGATACAGCACGGCTTCTGGGTGCCGTATTGCTTAAATCTGTGTTTGACGTGCCTGTGTTCTTTCTACTCTCAGGGAACCTTCGTACGCTGGCTCAAGGTCAACTTCAGCGAGGTGTTCATGGCCTGGATCCATGTCAAGGCGCTCCGGGTGTTTGTGGAATCCGTGCTGAGGTGACTCCACCCTGGCAGTCATTCATTGGCCATTGCACATTGTATCAGGAAGGTCTGGCCACAAAGGCCTGCGATTGGTCAGGCATGTCAGCCCATGGTTTGTGAGTGGTTAGCCAAGCTAACCCATGGTCTGCGATTGGTCAGACACGTTAACCCATGGTCTGTGATTGATGAGCTGTGCTAATCCATGATCTGGAATTGGTTAGCCACGCTAATCCATGATCTGTGACTGGTTAGCTGAGCTAAACCATGGTCTGCTATTGGTCTGGCCCCTTAACCCATGGTCTGTGATCCGTTATGCATGCTAATCCGTGGTCTGCGATTGGTTAGCCCAGCTAACGTGGTCTGTGATTGGTCAGGTATGGTCTCCCGGTGAACTTCCAGACTGTTCTTCTGCAGCCAGACAGGAAGCGGAGCAAACATCTGAGAGAGCTGCTGGACTCCCTGTACACCCACCTGGACAGTGCTGGTGCAGCCAGTAAGCCCGACGTAAGACACGCCTCTCTAACAGCTTTTTCTGATTGATTTATTGATTGATTGACTGACTGACTGATTGATTGATTTATTGATTGATCAATTAATTTATTGACATAAGGGAAAGAAGCATTAATAGGCTTATTTCGAGAACTCACTCCAACATGACATAATCAAATGGGTACTTCAAAAAAAAAAGTTCGACAGAGATCATGGCATAGAAATTCCCATGGTGGGGAATCGAACCCACAGGCACCGGAGCATACCAACATGGGCTTGTGAGCTGGTCACCCTACCGACTCTCCATGCAGTCGATAAATTATGTGTTCATAACAGCTAAATGAACTTAAGGAAAATAGAAGTACAAAAGAAGAACAAAGAAGACAAAAAAACAAATAAAATATGCACAGAGCACGTAAACTTTAAGCTAACGTAAACTTTAAATGTACGAAGGTTTTCTTTGCATACATCTGACATCCACAATTACCCACAGTAGCAGAGCTGAAATTTTCCTCATTTATTATATGGAAAATTATAAATTATTATAAGATTGGAAGATTTGACTGCGCAGAATTTGACCTCACACCACATTCTGAACATTTTTTATTACTAACTGTAAAAAAATTTTAGTTACATTGCAGACATTTACTAGATACTCTTATGCAGAGTGACTTACAAAACTTTCATTGTTTGCATACAGTCCCTCATACAGCTGTACTCGGATCTGACCCTCAAGGTATGGTTTTCAATGCTGTGATTGGACTGATTTAAACCTCATGCACCGGGTAACTGTAACCTCTGGCCAATCAGAGACATTACTGGACTAGGCAGTACTGCTGATCTTTCACTGTGGCATGGATACTCAAATCTGGTCCTCGAATCCGGCTCTGGTTTTCGTTTCTCCCAGGAAATTAGCTGAACAATTAAGTGCTTCTGATTGGCCAGACTGTGTTCACACCTGACTCCCAGGTATAGGGAGGGTGGAAAACCAGCAGTTCTCAGCCGTTGAGGACTGAGGCCTAAGTAACAGGGCACTGTGGTTACCAGGGCCAGATCTGAGCACCTCTGTGGTACAGGATGTGCACTTTAAAAGCATTGCGGTGTTCTGTCTCCCCCTATCTGCCAGGTGGGGTTGGACATCCCTGGTATGAGCATGGCACCCCAAGAGTACTACTCTTACATCTTTTACAAGATCAACATCAACTTGCTGACCAGCTAGGCACCCCAACCCCAACGCCCCCCCCCCCCCCCCCCCCTCCCAACACAGCAGAACAAATCCCTTTAAACAGATATGAAACATTGTGCTTGGTCACGATTCATGAAACAAGACTGTTTTTACGAAATAAAATAAAATGGAAATTTTTATTGATGCTTGTACTGGATATATTTTTGAGGCATTTGATCTGTGTAGCAGCAGGAATCCGTCTCTGGTGAACGTTTTTTAGTGGGGCCGTGTCAGAGAGCTGTCTGTTGAGTCACTGGCCTACCCGCAGAAAACAGACTCCACATCTCCTCACAGACAGCCATCCACCCCCGTGAGTCACACCAGGGGCCCTAACCACTTCACAACCGGCTCCAGACACAAGACTGCATCAAGACTGTGAGTTTAGGGCTATAAACACCAACATGATTATTGTTTATTTTTACTTTTTTTTTTGTAACCTAGTGAAAATTATTTATTTTTTCCTGGGTATTTAGACTGAAATGGCTAAATGCAGTTTGGAGAAACGAGGCGCTGTAAATAAAGTGAATGGAAACGCATTTTCTGTTTTGACGCTTCTGCTTTCGTCATCGTCCGTCTGGATTTCTGTGCCATCGTCAGAGGTCCCGGAAAAGCAGTTCCAAGGCCCAAGGACCCCCCCAATAGGGAGAGAGAGAAAGAATTTGAGTAGGGGTGGTTCATGCCTGTAAATCAGAGCTGGAAAGGCCAGGGCGTCAGAAAGTGTAATTGCTGCAGTGGGTTTCTTCCATACGTGAACTCAGCCTGCTGACTTCGCTGATTAGTTCTACCTTTAGTTAACACATTTCCTGTGTGTACGCACGTAGACATGCATGCACGCACACACGCACACACACACACATACACATACACGTTGGCCATGTTTTTTTTAGTAACACATTTAAAACTTCGGTACACATTTAAGAAGTGGACAGCTTCTGACCTGCCCCAATTTATGCCGTAGCAACCATTGCGGCTCTACGACTCGAGCCAAGATGGCAGATCATAGCCCCATTAACTGAGTGATAATTTTAGTTTGGCCTAATACTTAATTTCCTGATTAAATAAGTGATTTTTGAAAAACCCAGCCGTGGTACCGTTTTTCCAAAAAACATTTTATTCCCACAATCAAAATTAAGAGCTGAGTATGAAAAATAATATACAAGACAAATACCATTTTTTTTTTTTTCCCCAATAATTATTACCCCCTCCCTCAGTGAAAGCACACAGATGACATTGACTTGTACTTCTCGGCTAAATTACAGCAGGATGCGAACATGAGAAAAAAAAATAAAAATAAAATAACATCAATATTGATAATAAGACCAATTTCACATTATATGAACCGAACCACTGGGGGATGAGGTCATGGGTGGGCGGAGACCCCAGACATGTCTGAAATCTGATCGCGCAGAAAAGATCCGCTGGCTTTGACTGCGCGAGGGGGAGTGGGTGGGGGGGGGGGGGGGGGGGGCGGCCAGGCATCCGGCCATCCGTTACCGACCAATCGGTCGGCAGCCTGACCGCTTGCCCGGGGATGGACTGTGTTGAAGCCCCGCCCCTCCAGCACATAAGCCCCGCCTCCCGATCTCTAGACAGGGTAACGTGTAAAGCTTTGGGAGCATTTTTTTTTCCTTCTTTAGTTCTTAAAATAGAAATAAAAAAAAATAAAATAAAACAAAACAAAAAAAAAAGCCCTAGAGTGTCCTGGTTTTCACCTCTTCCACAGGAGAGGAGACAGGGGGGAGAGGGGGTTTGAACGGGGCTTAAACTGTGCCCGTGCCACCGGGGACGGGGTGGAGGATGACCGTCGACCCCAAACGGACTCACAACTCGTCCTTCTCCAGGTCGTCCAACTCCACATCGCTCAGGTCGATGTCATCCTCCATTGGCAGCTGAGGGGGGGGGGGAAAAGAGAGGGAAAGAGAGAAAGAGTGAGTGAACAAAAAAAAGGAAAAGATGGAACAAGAGCAAGTAGTGGAGAGAGAGTTCCATGAGTTTGCAGAACGTAGGTGGCCAAGTCGAGGCCTGAGCCACCGATCACCGATTTTCAGCCACGACAAGGTTAGCATACCGAGCAACAACAGAAATAATATGGCCTGTATAAATGACAACACGCTATTAAGTAATCCCATAAGTGGTGCGCTGGCTGCATGTGTTAATATTAGCTCCTAAGTATTCATTAAATTATATGTTCTATCAATCCATCCATCCATCCATCCATCCATCCGCCCACAGTACCCACCTCTCCGTCCTTGCCATCCCAGGGTTCCACGGCGTGGATTTTGGGCAGTGCCCCTCCCCCGACTGTCGCAGTAGAGCCACGCCCCACGGAAAGGTCCCTGTAAGGGGGGAAACGAGCGGCATTTAAATCTCAGAAAACCTGCGGTGTCTGTCACATTTTTACCACACGAATCCCGCGACCTTGAAAGTGACAGTCAGTTTACACTGTGGGCGTGGTTAGCGGTTTCGCAGGTGCCCATCGGCGATAACTGCCTACAGATGCCCAAGACCATGAACGTGTAACCTTATTGACCGCATCGTACACATATAAGCAAATGCTCATGCTCACTTGTACAGAAGACTACATGTCCCATCATGCCTTTCCAGAAGCCACAAGGGAATTTCCTGTAAGTTAGCCCCAGAGCATACACTAATACAAGGGTGCGTGAAGGCGGAGTGCTGCACCTGAGGAACTCGTGAATGCCCGTCTCGCTGAAGGAGCCTTTGAGCAGGGCGAACTTCATCTTGCGAGCGTTGATGGCCGCCATGGCGGGATAGCCAAACCCGCCGATGCCCAGAGCGCTCTCCAGTTCCATCTGAGCGCCAGCCTCTGTCCACAGCCATCTGCAGGGGCACAGACACCAAGATACTGACCCCACACATCTCAGCCTTTGAGCTACTGACCCCAAACATCTCAGCCTTTGAGCTACTGACCCCGTACACCCTTTGAGCTACTGATACATCTCAGCCTTTGAGCTACTGGACCCCGTACATCTCAGCCTTTGAGCTACTGACCCCGTACATCTCAGCCTTTGAGCTACTGACCCCGTACATCTCAGCCTTTGAGCTACTGACCCCATACATCCCAGCCTTTGAGCTACTGACCCCATACATCTCAGCCTTTGAGCTACTGACCCCAAACATCAGCCTTTGAGCTACTGACCCCAAACATCTCAGCCTTTGAGCTACTGGCCCCGTACATCTCAGCCTTTGAGCTACTGACACTGTACATCTCAGCCTTTGAGCTAAACCCATACACCTCATTACTAGGCTACTACTAAGTCTTCTGCATGCACACGTATACTGACCTACTGACCCTCGGGCCATCTGCAGACACACATTGAGCTACTGACCCAACATCACACACATTATCAACACAACCACACACCTCAACTGTGCGATAGACTACTGCTGATCTACTGACCGCAGTGCACCCCAGTACAGCAGTACAGACCCCAGTACACCCACGCCACACTGCTCACCCCCATATCTTCTTCTTGTACTTCTCAGCCATTTTCATCATCACTTCCAGGTAGGCGTTCCTTCCGGACGCACCTGTCAACAGGAGCCATGAGAAACAAGATCACACCTGCAAATTTACACCAATCCTGGTCCTGGAGATCTACTGTCCTGTGGGTTTTCACTCCAACCCTAACAAAAGCACACCTCATTCAACAGCTAGAGATTTCGATCAGCTGCAAATTAGTAGAATCAAATGTGCCAAATTAGGGTGAAATGAAAACCTACAGATGGTAAACAGGAAGACCGGTTGGGCAGCCAGGCGGAGAGAGTTTCGTTTTAAGCCGAGTTTGACACACGTGCATGTGTGTGGTGCAGCCCAACAGGAGAAACACAGAGACTGTGTAAAACTGCGTTAGGCAGGGCGGAGTGTGGCACAGCCGTTACCTGTGTCCAGATGTGTGGGAGCACAGAGATTATGCACAGCTGGTAGTCTTCGCAGGTCTTCTTCAGGACGTCTTCGTTTAATATCTGAGAGACACAGGTAGGGCCAGGGTCAGCATCGGAGGTTTTTCAGCCGAAACGCAAACTTTTACAGAAGAAATGTTCGTTTCTGCATATCGATGAAAACAGACCGTTTAAAATAACACACCAGTGTGTAAGGGGTTACGCATTATTATTTGGCTCTGGTCGGATCACCCCGGGAACCCCCAGACCCCCCCAGGGAACCCCCAGGACCCCCCTAGGGAACCCCCAGACCCTCCCCCCGGGGGTCTCTGCCTCACCTCCAGCAGCTCGGGCGGGGGTGCGTTTGAAGAGAAGAGGTCCAGGGCGCGGGCCACGATGTCGGAGCGGGTCCTCCCACCCTCGTAGTCCGCCGGCTCCTCCCCCTTCTGGAAGATCTTTATGGTGGGGAACCCACGGATCTGCGGGTCGGGAGTGGCACAGCGGTTAGGGGTTGCAAGCTCGAATCCCACCACGTCGCGCATCGCCGAGCTCAGTGGCCGTGCTCAATCCTTCACGCATCGCTGTGCTCAGTGCAAGGACGTGGAAAAAGAGTCCAACGAGCGAAATAACTTTAAACAGTAACTGATATCTTTTTTTATCCGTAAAAAACAACATAACCCGACATCACTCCCGCATCCCACAATCGGTCGCTTGTGGGCGTGTTTTCTATTTTCAAAACATCGTTCGATTAAATGTGTATCGATCGAATATTTTGGAAATGCCCACATAGCAATAATTAATCAATGGGGAAATAACATTTGAAATCGGAGACAGTTCACACGTCGGATCTGATTGGCTATTGCTCCATGTTCCCCCGTCCTTCCAGTCGCCACACAAATCGAAGATGACCGCTTCAATCCCGCTGTTGCCCGCTATAGCGCCCCCTCGCTGCGACGCTCCGCACTGCAGCTCGCGCTCGCAGGGAGTTGAGAATTTCAGGACCGCGACGACCCGTGAAATGGACCGTAGCTGGAAGCGCGTGGCGTCGGCGCACTGGTGTAGGGCACATTTTTCCCGGGGCGTGGTGCTCACCCCGTAGCGGCTGGCCAGGCCCTGGTGCACGGTGGCATCCACGGCTCCCAGGCGGATCTTGCCCTTGGTCTGCTCCTTCACCTCGGTGGCCGCGGCCGCCCACTCGGGCTCCAGGCTGTGGGCGGAGACACCAGAACGGGCCGTTTACATATCCTACATCACCATGGCAACCGTCCAAAGTGATGGCACAGCTTACATTTTAAATGCCACCCATTTCATACAGCTCGGGACTGTAGCATGAGATTTGAACCTGCAAGCCCAGCTCCTTAAGCGTTATGGGATTACCAGTATAGCTTCTACAGGCCCACCACTACAGACCTACAACCATGTTCATCATTCGTTTAGAAAATAGAAAATATGGCTCGAGATTAAGATCAGCCTCATGTCCCCTACAGGGGACAAAAATGAATTGCTGGGTCTGGGAATTTATAGACTATATCCCCTAAAAACGTTTTCAGTTATTATGTTACGGCTGTAGTGACAGTGTGATGAAAAGGTGTTGCCGTGACGCGGTGAGCTTACTTCTTGCAGTGGCCACACCAGGGAGCGAAGAACTCCACCAGCCAGACCTCCTCGCTGTTCAGGACCGTGCTGTCAAAGTTGTCGTCCGTTAGCTCCACCACGTCCTTCTTACTTCCTCCTCCGCTGCCGCCGCCACCACCGCCGCCGCCCTGAAAAACGCACGATCGTCACACAACGCTGCGCACAACCCCTCAGCTCACCGCTACGCCGCCCGCATCGCGACCGCCGTCGGTCAGAACGGGCACGCGGCGCCGCTGTTGCCCGGTCGAGTGCAGGAGGGGAACGGGCGGAGTCACGGGGGCGGAGCTCCGCACCTGTCGGCCTTGCTCAGAGCCCCCGGTCTTCCCGGCCATCCGGTCCTTCACCAGGGAGCGCAGGGCGTTCACGGCCCCGTCAACGATGGCCTGACTGCTGCGAGCGCCTGCGGGAGAGAGAGAGGGAGAATATTAGAGAGAGAGAGAGAATATTAGAGAGAGAGAGAGAATATTAGAGAGAGAGAGAGAATATTAGGGAGAATATTAGAGAGAGAGAGAGAGCGAGAAAGAGAAATAAAAAAAGACAGAGGCAGAGCTATACTTTCTCACAACATGTGGAAAATACCTGGACACACGGGAAAATTTCTACCAGAAATTCACAAAAACATGCCCTGAATTTGAATGAATTCTAAATGACCACCAAAAGCTCCCATATTTATTAGGAGAACACAAAAAATGCATCAGACTAGCGGTAAATTACATCACAGCTTGCCATACACAGAGGGACAACCAGTGAGCCTGTCTGGGTAAGCCTATATGTCCGTAAACTGTGTGTCCATGTATATGTTCATGTGTTCAATGGTGTATGTTCTTTATATGTTCTTTTCTGTGCTTTGGCAACGTAAGTTGTATCTTGTCATGCCAATAAAGCATTTTGAATTGAATTGAATTGAAAGAGAGAGAGAGAGAGAATATTAGAGAGAGAGAGTGTGAATAAGAGAGAGAGAGTGAACGAGAGAGAATATTAGAGAGAGAGAGTGTGAATAAGAGAAGGAGTGTGAAAGAGAGAATATGAGTGTGAGAGAAAAATTAGGGGTGGGGGGGTTGGAGAGAGACAGAGGCAGAAGTTCGGGTCAAACAGAGACAGGAAGTCTGGGGGAGGGGTATAAGCAGCATAGGACAGAATACAGGAAGGAGGTAATCAATATGAGACTGAGAGAAATGAGTCACGCCTGGAGTCATGCAAACAAATATGCCTTTGAAAACCAGGTCAGTGAAAAGAGGGGCGTCAAAAACAAGAAGGACAAACAGAAAGAAAAGTAGTCCTTCGCTCCGCCCCCACCCATTTCAAACTGTTCTGAGTACCTCTTTTCACAAAGACCAAGCGACTCAGGGCCACGTTACCTTGGTAGTCCTCGGGCTTGTTCTTGTTGGCTCCGAAGATCTTGATGGTGGGGAAGCCTCTGATGCCATACTGGCCGCCAAGCGACTTGTGCTGGTCAGCGTCGACCGCGCCCACCTTCACCACGCCCTGACGGACATGACCGACAAAGTTACGGTTACCTTCGGTTACCTCAACGTTACGTCCGCGTTCATTTCATCATCACATCAGTCACGTCCACGTCTATGCCGTCTTAATCTCAATGCTGCACCAGTGACTTACATTGTATCTAATTACACAGCTGGATATATACTGGAGCAATGCAGGTTAAGTACCTTGCTCAAGGGTACAACGGCAGAGTGCTGCCGGGGAATCGAACCTGCAACCTCTAGGTTACAAGACCAACACCTTAGCCATTATACTACACTGCCCCCCCCCATTTAGCTACTGAAAGGTGTTTACTGGTGTCTACAGGGTTAAAGTGCGGCATATGTATTAGGTCCAGGTCCTCAGGCCTGACCCTGATCTAGGCACAGTTTACCTTTAAGGCTGTGGCAACCTTCTTCCAATCAGCTGTCAGCCTCTGGCAGTGGCCACACCTGCAGGAACAAACTCACTGTGTTCACTGCCAGCACAGCACCACGCAAACAGGAACAAAGTTATACAAGGAATCGGGCAACCCCATCACAGTCAGCTCTCCAAGTGAGACAGACAGCCATTGTATAGGCACAGGCATATTAACTTTAACAATGAGGAAATAAGACAGTCTAAAAGTGCCAAAACTGTATGCAGCCACTGTCCTAGAATAAATTGCTGTACTCACTTCTGTACATAGCTTATATTATATGTATGCAGCTGCTTTTACAATCATTTTTGGAAGCCGTTTTTCCAAGATCAAACGAAAAACGACTTGTTACAGGGATGCCACAACCATAAACAACTGTTGCGGAAGTACCAGTGTGCATCTTTTCAGGATAACTCTATTCTTGCAATCAAAATGGACTGCATTTATATAGCGCTTTTATCCAAAGCGCTTTACAATTGATGCCTCTCATTTGCCAGAGCAGTTAGGGGTTAGGTGTCTTGCTCAAGGACACTTCGACACGCCCAGGGTGGGGTTTGAACCGGCAACCCTCCGATTGCCAGACAATCGGTCTTACCTCCTGAGCTATGTCGCCTCAAAAAAATTGCTGGGCACGTGCACCACAAGATTAAATGTAGACAAATTTAGGTGTATGACTGGATGCACCCTAAATCAAATACTCATAGGATACTGGCTATCAGTCAATATCGTATCAAATTGTATGAGATGTGGGTTTTTTCGCAATGGAAGCCAGTTTGGTGAGGCTGGATATTGACGTCAAGTCACATATCGGTAGTGGGAAAACTGCGAGACAAATAGAGTCAGGCCCACAATGTGTCTTACGGAGTAGTCGCGCTACTCCCGTCAGATGTCAGAACAAGTATACCCTATCAATGTCCTAATCTTATCAATTTGATCTAAAAGACGAGGCTGATCCTAGATCAGCAGCCTTTCTCTGATACGCGTTATGGGCACAGGACCTGAATTCGTAGGGCACAGCTGGAGGACTCACCACGGTGCGTAAAACTCGATAAGCCACAAACTGTCGCTCTGTATAACCTCGCGGTTGAAGTTGGAGGGGTTGAGTTCCACCACGTCGTCGCTTGAAGAGTAGAACCCGTGTACTGTGAGTACTAACGTACACGCTAATGTACCGGCTGGACACCGGCAAAGAAAAGCACAGAAGAGCACATCAGTGTAGGGAAAACAGTCGGCAGTATCATGGAGCTGCAGCCAAATCAACAGCCAACACTTTCCAAACTAACGTCACGGTCATATGGAATGAACACGATTCCGTATGTAAAAGCATTGCTCTTTAAACTGCAGCTAATGCTCGCTCCTGAGGTAAAACACAACGGAATAATCATTTTAAACAACATTATGATGGCACGTTTGCTTTCCAACCGTCCGTTCAGTCGTAGTATCCGACATGCTAGCGAATGTTATCTGTCGTTATATCATGTGATTGTTAGCTAGCTATATTACCAAACTTACCTAGCCGATTATCGCCCAAGTTCAGCTTGGATCAAGCCTAAGATAGTAGATATATAGCAAGTAGCCAGCTAACCTAAACACAATAAACCCACTACGTTCAGAAGAAGCACATCCTCGGTTCTTACATTCAGGCCTGTAAACTGGCTATTCATATGTTCAGCCGGCATAGCTGTTCAACTTTTTCCCACTGTTGCATGACTAGATAACAGTGTAGTCAAGTAGCTGGCTCTGTGGTTAGCAACACAGTTATTACATTATCTGTCTTCATTTATTTCAATTCATGAATAAATTAAGCTGAACTCCTGGACATTCACAAGGCCACAAGCTGCAAGACTGGTTAATAATTTTTAGAAGGTGATGCTAACGTTAACGTTACTGGTAATAGTCATCCAGTAAACAGTGGCTTGCGAGAAAGCGAACTATAATTGTTTTCTGCAAATGAATATTAAAACAACGTCTAAAATATATGGATTTTAAATAACTTACCTAATAAACCCTTCATACTCGCTCTTGATTTCCAACAGCTTTGTGCTCCAGAACCAACGGTACACCTTCAGAACCACGACACATGCAGCGGGCACAGTCGCTAAAGGAACACCAAATCTTGCCGTGGCTTGAGGTGATTGGCCGCAAGTCGGCGATGCCGCGTCGTGGCCAATAGGAGCTCGACGTGTAGCTCCACGCTGGCTGAGTGGCGTGGAGAGCCGTCAGTGGAAGACTAGGGAACGGGGCGTGCGAGGTTATGACTGAAAGATGGAGGAATCATACAATATTTACCCTGGCTGCACTTTAAAAACCATTTAGAGAGTCAAGCAGTTATGTGCAGTAATGTTATTATTATTTATATCCAACACTTATTAACAGACAATTGACTGAGCTAATTCCAGCATTTGAAACTCTTACTCGGAATAAAATATGAATATTTATAAAAGAAGCTAGGCAGACAGGCACTCACATTTTATTGATGTCCTTTCTTACTTTGTCATAACAAGGGTTGCATTAGCTCTCTGCATTGCCAGGATTCTATGAGGTGTTGTAAAAATGTAACTCTACACTAGAGAGCTCCCATTTCCATTTATTCACACAGTCAGGACGTGTAACATATCTGCAGTAACATCAGTGGAAAGGGCATTAATGCTGCATCTCTCATATGTTAACAGTAGCCGAGATTACTTGGTAAGACTGAGGGTGCAAGGGCAGGGCAAAGCCTGAACTAGGCCATGATAGATTGCATTCCAAAAGCCTACTATTAAAAGGGTTAAAAAACACAGTTACAACACCATATTTATGCACATATAAAATACATCCTGTTTCGAGTTTGGGCCCACCCCATATTGGGCTGCAGCTGTCAACAGTAGGCCTACATCAAGCCGTGGAAGGCCTATTAAGGACTCATACGATCTGAGAACAAGACAGGACGTTATTTTTCGCTGTCAATGGGACGGTATTGCTCAAAGCAAGACTATAAACCTGTTCAAATATATTACGTTGAAACATTTAAAAAATGCCCACCCATACCTTTCTGAAACAGTCGGAGTAAGCTAAAGTGTTCCTGAGTTTTTCTTCCAATGTATGAATTCTCATCAGGTTTATCTGTGAGTTATTTCAGTTACTATAGTTTTTGCCTTCTTGTTTTTATGATACAGTACTCAGTGGCATTAGACAAGTTTAAAAGGCAGGACTTATTTTAATTAACTCTTCTTAATGTGTCTGGCTTTTGTCTGAAACTTAGAATGAGTTAAAAACATTCACTTTGAGCAAAGAAAATTATATAAATGGTTGAAAAGAAAACAGATTGTAAATAGTTTGATAAACCCCATTTCCTTGAAGTGACGGTTCGTTTTTCTAGGTTTGTCTAAAGTAGGCCGTGGCCACTTTTTAACTATGGCTTACCGGTTGCCTTTTCATATTGTGTTTTTAATGACTGATAGGGAAATCCATTGCGACTATATTTGGTTAATAATGCCCCACACACATAAACTGAAAAAAATATATTCATAACTCCAGCCCAAGGACAATTCTGAGTGGTGTGTGTATTGCCCTTAGAAACCCATTAAAGAGATTTGTTTTTATGTCACCACAAATCTTTCCAGAAGGTTATCTGGTCCTCCAAAAGAAGACTAGTAC
This sequence comes from Anguilla japonica, assembly GCA_025169545.1. Lineage (NCBI taxonomy): Eukaryota > Metazoa > Chordata > Actinopteri > Anguilliformes > Anguillidae > Anguilla > Anguilla japonica. The sequence goes on along the minus strand of CM045883.1, from coordinate 82,129,620 downwards.
TGCTCCTTGGCAGGTGATTTACGGAACAGTTGCTGGGAACTTTACTCTTCAGAATGTCATAATTTTGGAAAAAATGGAATGCAAATCTAAACATAAAGTACTAGGTTTTACAATAAGGGATTTCCGTCCCTCCTTCATTGTCGATTAAAGTAGAGAGAGGACCTGACACAACGGTGAATGTATTTTATAAAGCCTTAAATCAGCGCAGTCACGGAGTCGGGGGAAGCTCTGTCGCCACCTGGTGAGGCATTAGAGTTAAGACATCAAACGGAAGAACTGATTTCTTCTGTATTTTCCGCTTTTGGGTTCTGCTACCTGCAATTAATCGAAAACCGTTGGACACCCCCTCTCACAGTTGAACAGATTTTTGGTTGGACCGCAACAGCGGTCTATAAACAGCCCTATAAACGCAAAAAGTGAGTGACTGAGTGAGTGATGAAGTTACACCGCGCATGTTTGTGATTGAGTGACTGACTGATGAATGCAGTCAAAACCTAGTATATGGCTGGACCGAACCGGCCGACCAGTGTATATTGGTCGGCCGGTTCGGTCCAGCCATATACTAGGTTTTGACTTGGTCTTGTTTTTTAGTGCATGTAAACAGTGCCTAATTTGACGACGACCGTTATGAGTTAAATGAAAGCAATCAATTAATCAGCGTTAACTGGATGGATTGGATAAGAGAGCTGGGACAATAGAAGCAGCTGCTTCTATTACCAGCATTTGGTGAACTCTCAAACAGTGAATATTCCTGACACTGTTTTCTATTTATTTATTAATTTGTTTGTTGATTGACCATGTTCATGGAATAATGATGCCAAATATCATTGACAGCCAAATATAATGAACTGAGCTTTGATTGTTTTCCATAATTACATTTGCTCCTCGACCACTTTTTTGTGTGAATTTAACTTCCCCTGTAACAAGTAGCCGTCTAACCCTTTATTTATTTATTTATTTATTTAAAAAACCTGCTCTTCAAAGGGTTAGTGAGAAATATGAATACACACTGTGAACAGTCTAGCTTTGAGCGTAAACAAAATTAACTGTTTTTGATGCAGTTAGATGCTAAAATGTTTTATTCATTTTTGTCACTATATAACCATGTTATTCTGCTTTATTTTATTTTCTGTTAATTATGCATACCATTATGCAAGTAAAAAATTACCTGGAAAATAATTATTTATTACTGATGGGTATTCACATTTTATTGACAGTTTATTGAGAAGGCTACCAAATAAAATTGATTTAATTTGTGCTATAATCTCCATGAGAAGTAATGCATAATTAGCACTGTAAAGTGTCATTTAACACAATGGGAACATTATTAATTATTGGCAGGTGTCTTGATATGGTAAGTGCAGTGCATATCAACCGTAACGGGATAGCCACTTCATGCAATGGATATGCCACAGTATATTCCTGCCATGGAGGATGAGGTCTTATGCTGCCATTTTTGACATACGGTCAGTAGAGGGAGTCATATCTTCATAACGGCAATTGGCATCAAAATAACTTCCTCTTCTCGCAGCGATAGAAGACATTATTTATCTTCTCAACAGACGTCCAGGTCCAGAGCCAGTGTCGTAATGATTGAATAAAATATATTGTGCCCATGTTTTTGACCATCACGACTCAGTGCGTGCATATCCCTACTATTTGCAACAGTTTGTAAAAAAAAAAAAAAAAAAAAAAAAAGCGTCCGTGCGCGCATGTGAGAGGGTGCTCTAGTTTTCTTTTGCCATTTCGTAGAAATCAGTACAGCCATTTTCCATCCTGACGAGGCGGCGGTGTGTTAAACAACGCTGTGCTTTATCCCACTGCCCCCACCCATTTCCATATATTCCGTTCTTGCTGCTCACCTTTGCTCCCGGTTAGTTACGCAACTGTTCATTAATGGCTGCAGCAGGGTTTCACGGTGTCAGTTGTTGTGACGCGCGCTTCGCGAGGCTGGATAAATACTGTTACAGGTGGAGCTCGAAACTTTCTGCCGCGGTCAGGCAGCTCGCGCTGTAACACTCCCCCTGGTGAGACATTCCGAGAGAGATAAAGAGAAGAGCCGGAGCCACGGCGAAGAGAGACCTGTTACTGAACTGCGTTTTCCATGGGAAGGCGAGGAGCTGCGTGCCAAGCGCGCGCCCCTATGGCACCTTACAACAGAGCCTCAAATCTATGATCCATGACTTGGTTTGTTTTAATATATAGGCTGTTTCATTTAACCTCTTCTTCTTACGCGGAATATTGGGTCTATTTTGTTGTGAACACTAGCCATTTTTGTCTCCGGAGACAGCTGTAGTTTCGTGGACGCATTTTTTTTACGCATTCGCAAAAAGTTTTTTTTTTATATTCAATTTAAAAACTTTACAAACGTAACTGTCATTCAGCGAGAACCAATAAAACGAGGCTCATCATATATATATATGTGTAAACATATTAAATGGTCTGGAAACCCTTGTTGATCACTCAGAGAAAAAGATGTGGGGGCTGCCGAAGCCGCGGTATGGAAATTGCAACGCCTCGGATTCTAGCGAGGAGACCGAGCTTTTCGTGAACATCGGAGGAGTGAGGCAAGTGCTACAAGGGGATATTTTAAACCGCTATCCGGAGACCAGGCTGGCGGAGCTTGTTAACTGCGCATCCCGGAATTTCGATACAATTTCCTCCCTTTGTGATGACTACGACCCCGGTAAAGGCGAGTTTTACTTTGACAGGGACCCGGACGCTTTTAAATGCATTATTGAACTTTACTACTTTGGTGAAATCCACATGAAACGGGGCATTTGTCCCATTTGCTTCATCAAGGAGATGGAATTCTGGAAAATCGACATTAGTTTCCTGGACGAATGTTGTAAGAGTAACCTGAACGAGAAGGAGGAAGAGCTGGCCGAGATAGCAAACAAGGTAAAGCTTATTCTTGAGGATATGGAGGGGGAGCCGGCGGCCAACCGTTGGGAGAGGTGTCAAAAGTTCCTGTGGAAGCTGATGGAGAAGCCGGAGTCATCCTTACCCGCGCGCACAATCGCCATCGTCTCCTTCTTCTTCATCCTGATCTCGTCCGTGGTGATGTGCATGGGAACGATCCCCGACCTGCAGGTGGAGGACGCCGAAGGAAACCAGGTGGAGCACCCGACGCTGGACGCCATCGAGACCGCCTGCATCGGCTGGTTCACTGTGGAGTACCTGCTGCGCCTGGCCTCCGCCCCTAACAAAGTGCACTTCGCCCTGTCCTTCATGAACATCGTTGACTTTTTGGCAATCATGCCTTTTTACGTGGTGCTAGTGCTAACGTACCTGGGGACGGCCGTGATGGAGCTGGCCAACGTTCAGCAGGCGGTGCAGGCGCTGCGCATCATGCGCATTGCTCGCATCTTCAAGCTGGCGCGACACTCCTCCGGGCTGCAGACTCTCACGTATGCGCTCAAGAGGAGCTTCAAGGAGCTGGGCCTATTGCTCATGTACATGGGCGTGGGGATCTTTGTGTTCTCGGCACTGGGCTACACCATGGAACAGAGCCACCCCGAAACCCTGTTTAAGAGCATCCCACAGTCCTTCTGGTGGGCTATCATCACCATGACAACAGTAGGGTATGGGGACATCTACCCCAAGACCACGTTAGGCCGATGCAATGCCGCTATTAGCTTTCTATGCGGGGTCATCGCCATTGCCCTACCAATCCACCCCATCATCAACAACTTCGTCATCTACTACAATAAGCAAAAGGTGTTGGAAACCGCGGCAAAACACGAGCTGGAGCTGATGGAACTGCAGTCCAGCGAAGGTACTGCGAGGAAAGCGGCTCGGAAGTCCGACAGCACCGCACGCGCCTCCCTCAGCGATACTAACATCTCGTTAGAGATGGCAGAGGCGCACAGAACGCGGCAGCAGAGTTGCAAATAAGTGGAGGGAAAAGCAGTTACTTCTGAATGACTTCACGTCGCTAACATCGCTATCGCTAACTGGTGTGGGATCAAAGACATTCAATTCATTCCGTTCAAAATCCATTCAGGCATAGCTAGTTGTATTCTTACATTTATTTGACAGTCCGCTCAAGTAAAAATCAATAAAATGACCGTGGAGATATGATACTTATATTTTATTTTCGCCAGGCTGCAGGTCTTTTATCTCACATGTGACAATTGTTTCCTGTTGAGGTGTTTTCTTGACCATTGTTCAATAAAGTGCTTGCATGACAACGAATGTATTGCGCGTAAAAGACTCTACAATGCGAGAGAATGCTTACTCCTGAGAAAAAACACTGCTTAGCCGCTTTCTAGTATATTCTGATAAATTACTCGTAAGAATAAAATAGTGTCATGTCAAAAGCAACCAACACAAAATAGTAAGATTCAACATGTTTAAATGCTTTTTGGAACGTCTCTGTTTGCAGACTACTTAAAATGCCCAACCTGTGTCATGCATTCGCGTAAAAATATTACAGCCATATATTGTAGTAGAACCACATATTTATATGGTATCATGCCAGCTCCGTGCCAATTTCGTCATTACTGTTTAAGTTAAATACTCGTTTGACAAACCATCTTTACGCACGTCTTATCTCGTAAAATGTGTACTTCTCTTTTGAGATCTGAAATCGTTTTTTAAAAAACATTACTGTGCATTATTTGTTTCACTATTTCAAAAGCCAGTGGTGTCAAATAGTTCTGTTCGGATGTTTTGTGAAATAAATAAATAATAGACGGGCACCCGCACAATTCCCTCAGCTTCAAAATAAGTATCTGTTGTAGAAGCGCAAACACTATTTTGTAATATGGAACGTTTGTACTGTTGTCATTTAAAACGACAACTGACAAAATTGCAACACGTAAACGGTTGATTAAAATGATAACTTTAAACACGAACAACAATGCTTGCATAGATAGCTACTGAGATTTAGCAAAACGTAAAAAAAATACGTTTAAAATACTTCAGAGAAAAAGAAAACACAAGAATATATACGCTGCCGGTAGCTACGGTTTTTGAGTTATATTTCTAACAAGATGATATTATTATTCTAGTTGAATTTAACTGCAAAATTGTTGTGCACTCACTGCTTTGTAGTCGTTGACTTAAAAAAAATTCGAAAATACATTCATATTTAGTATTGCAGCTCTTGGAACTCCGTGTAATATTTTAAATAAACAATAACAATTATAAACAATTTGTCGCCAATTGGGAACTTCGAAACTTTGAGCCACTGTGCCTGGGCGGTCTCAGCCCCGGGGGGCCACGTCATGGTGCTGTCCAACGAGCACCACTGACTGGCTCGCTTGTGGAGATTCGATGGGGAGTGCGGGTAACCGGAGGGTTGAATCTTCAATAAAGCATATAGAAAGCTTTTTTTGTGCGCCTTTTCTGATTTAGCAAAGCTCTCCAGCGTAAATGTACTTTGCGGCGTATTCTACATGTGCCCAGTTCGTTATCATAATAGTCTGAACCTTAAATCGAACAGCTATTACTGTTATTCACGATATTAAAAGATTCTGTTATTTAAAAATGTTTCTGACATATTTATGTGCGACCAAAAAATAATTTAGCTCGAGCCTCATTGTTAGAACCTTGCTCATATTACCCGTGGGTTTCCATTCTAATTTATCTGAAATTGCTTGGATTTCAAAGAGGTGGAACACTTTAAAAATGATTTACATGATTACATTACGTTTTGTAATTTATGATATCAAAGATGGCGCTGGAACTCGCACAGCACCTGCATTGAACGCACTTGCCTTGTGTGGAGCTGGACTAGAGTGGAAAGGAGTTGCTTTTAAAACTAATATTTAATCCCATGACAATGTGTCCTTTGAAGATTGTGTGAATCCTTTGGGTCTACACATTTACTCGGTTTGTTTATAAGCAGGCCTGTGCATTATTATGGGGCTATTTTTCTTATCTGTACTGCTGACAGACATTTCCTGTTTTTATACACTTTCGGCCCAGTTGTAATCCCCAACCCATAATTTTACCTACAGGACAACAGACAGACTATATTCATGTCACACGTTAGTATAGTGTAGATTATAGTAGCTACCACCTTGCCATCAGGCTTGTGATGATGGCCTGGGGATCAAATTCCCACGAGCCAGGTCTTTGGTTGACTTGTACCATGGTCTGATTTGTGGAAGCTGGGTCCGTATTAATAGAAGTGGAGCAGTTTCATGCGTGGACACTGTGGAAGGATAATGACCAGTTTCAGCAATTTGTTAAACAAAATAATAGAATTTCGTATTGCGCATTGACCAATGCAACAGTTAAGGCAGTTCCTGTCTGTGGCATTTTTAATATTTTAATCGTCGGTGATGTCACCGCCCCTCTCCCATTTAAACAGACGCAGAAGTCTGGCAGTGCGTAATTGAGTAATATGTGATGCAGTAACGTCCGCGTCGGGGAGCCGCAGGATACATCTATAATTACAACTCCGCTGACTGCGGCCGATAGCATGGTTAGCTTGCCGTTCACTTCTGTGTTACTTTCGGCGATTTATCCGCATGCCCGCCCCTCACGCTCTCCGCGATCAAGGCCCTATCTATTTACGTCTGACGCTCAGCGAACCTCGCGGCTGACGGTACTGCTGCGCTGACTTTTGATGCTGGTGACAGCTGGGGAGACTACCGCAGCCCGCTACATTTAAACGATGTCACGTGGTTGAGACATCGTTTCAAATGCTTCCCGCAGCCTACAGCGCTCGTGAAAACTATCGGCTATCGCAGACCGCATTCGAACTCGTACAGGAGCACCCGATTTCTTGCTGTGTTTAACACGTGGCCAACGCTTGACCATATTTATTCCCGCCCAAGGATTAAAGGTTTATTATTCAACACAGAAAGGAGAAAACTTCCTAATTTTCAATATCTGTTCTCCCTTATTTTGCGCCTCCTACGTTTGCGTTTGCCTGTGCCCTTTCTCTTGTTTATGCCTAATTTTCTATTTATTTTTTTTTATGTTAAAAGGGGGAAAACCCGTTAGTGCTCTTGTTTTTACTTCCCAAGACCTCCTCAGAGCATGAATAAGTAATTATATGATAACATTAAAGCGTGTTTACATGATTGTGTGTGTAGCTTCCAGCGTATATGAACGCCCCCCCGGTCAAATGCTTATCACACACAAAGGGGAGAGGCACTGTTCCCCTTCAGAATTAGTCGTGAAAGCAGAAAGAGGTGTAAATCCATCAGCGGTGTCGTCAGGCGTAAATCTGTGCTGCGCTGTTTGCCCTTCAAGCGAAGGCAGTGATCATTCGCCCATAGAGGGGATTTTGACAAACAGCCACCCGCGCTGGTGCTGGCATCGCGGCAGTTAATCTCCTGGGCAGAGAGAGGTCCCGGGTCCTACGATAGCCTACAATGTGCAGCGCTGCAGTATAATGGGAAGATCGCCAGGCTTGTAACCCAGTGCTTGCCGGTTTGTTTCCCAGGTAGGACCAGAGGTGGTGGGTCTAGTGATGGGCGAAAATGAACGAACGAATCTTTTTGAACGACACTTTTTAGTGTCCGATATATACCGGGTCAGCCTGTCGAACGTCCGAGCGCTCATGAATTGGACTCTCCATGCATTTTCTCACACAAAACTGCTGCCTGCTACGGTAGGTGCAGCGCTCAAAGCATAGCAAGTGGAACCACCGATGAATGAGCTAGATCGAATGAACGGTTCTCTCGAACTATAGGACGTCGATGGGACAACCAATGAATGAGCGAGATCGAATGAACCGTTGTCTCGAACTATAGGACGTCAATGAATGAGCAAGTTGAATCGGACTTGACGTTGGTCTGTCACATTTCTGTAACATCGTATTGAGCTTACATAGCCTACCTACATACAAGTAGGATGCAGAATCAGTGTATTAAAATGAATATTTTATCTTTATTAATGTAAACTTATACATGTCACGGAGAAACTGACGCCATTTTTTAGAAAAAGTATCAAAACTCGAGAGGTTCGAAAGGTTCGATACATTTACATGTATCATCTTGAAGGAACCGATACTGTGAAAATAATCAGCCCGCCCACCACTACAGGGGTCAGAAAGTAAAAGTGCTGCCTTGTGTTTCTTCCACCCATGAATTCTGCCAGCTGATTTCACTTATTAGTTTTCCCTCCTGACTGACAAGTTTAGCTAGTTAACAAATCCAGGTGATTGGAACCCGGCAGGACTTTTAACTTATGAACTCAGATTTTCCACCTCTGGGCAGGACACTGCTGTTGTACCCTTAACCCTGTGAAAAGTTTTTTTTTTTTTGGAATGTTTTTTTTCTCTCTCCAAAATTCTAAATCGGTGTTCTAAAACTCTGTTGCTTTCAGTAGTGATTGTTACATCAGCATTAGAATGTTCAGTTAAGAACATTCTAATCACATATTTGTGATCTTACACCATAAAGGGTTAAGCTCGGTACTGAAGCTGAATTGTTTCCGTAAACGTCCAGCAGCGTCAGTGGATAGTACGTTAGAAAGTTGTGTAAGTCGCTCTAGATGAGTGTGTCTGCTAAATGCTTGTAATGTAACAAGCCTAGCCCGGTAGACAGTCTGAAGGGAGATCAGTTCGTCAAAAATTGGAGGATGTAATTTTGGAATAAACTGATTTCTCTTTCTGCTGGAAAAAACCAGGGTGGAGATGATCTGAGAGGGCTCATGCTGAGGTGAAAACAGTACCCATCCCAAAATCCATACTGCCCCAACAGGAGTGAAAAATCCACAGTTAATCCAAATGGATATTTCATTTTTCATCAACATTCATTTGCTTCTTCGTGTTATGGTTCAACATTGCCTGACCTTTTATCCAAACACTGGGCTGCGGTTCCCTGGTGTTCAAAACCCCAGTTATTTGCAACTTTATCATTAAATATACGTATATTTCCACATGCGCAGTCATAAAAATATTCACATTAATGAGGTATTGATCCAAAAGATGCCCAATCCACATTTCCCCCTCCGGGCTGAGAACTTGAGATGAATAAAAGACAGCATATGGTCTGCAGCCCCTGGGAACTGGTGCCTCCAGATATGAGGTGTGTGTGTGTGTGTGTGTGTGTGTGTGCATATTTGTGTGTGTGAGTGAGTGTATGTGTGTGTGTGTGCACGCATGTATGTGTATGTGCCTGTGTCTGTGTTTGTGTGAGTATGTGCTTGCACACGTGTATGTGTGTGTGTGTGTATGTGCGCACATGTGTGTGAGTGTAATTGTAATTGAAGTGGAATACCTGGCTGTGTTTTGCTGTGAAACCGAGAGAAAATCAACAGGATTAGTCAGGAGAAGGAAGATGTGATGTTTATGTTACACTTGTGAACCGCCTGCTATGCAGTGATGTGTATGTGGCAAGGTTTAGGCATGCACTCTGGCGACTCTGGCCTGTTTCCTAGACATGAATTAAGCCTTGTCTTAGACGTCTTAAAACTCTTTTCAGTAGAGGCCTTTATAGATTTTTTTCTTTAAGTCTAAGACTTAATCCGGGCTTAATCTGGAAAGTGACCCTCTGTATTTGAATTCTTTTTTTAATTCTTAAAATTTGCACATTATTATGCATTATTATTATTTTTTATAAATTTGACATCTCCAGTCTCACTCGAATCTGGATTGTCCAGTTCACAAACTATACACAAACATGCTCACATGCCTTCTTCTGCCGGTTTCTTTTGTGAAACACAGTGCCCAGTTAGCTATAAGCCCATAAGCCATGCACACACAGACCAGGGGCAAAGGAGACCCAATCATACGTATGTGCAGACAGAAAGTCACGGACACCCGCACAGTGTTTCATGTCTGTCCCGGCCCACTTATACACTGCTGAGCTTCCGGCTCATTCCGCCTCACATGCTCGTACATCGGGGTCCAGGACTGGGGCGATCAGAACGGCCTCGAACATGACAAAATGACATCGTCTGGAAGTTTAAGAAGCTGAAGTACAGGCAAAAAGAGAAAAAACTCTTCTTCAAAGCATTCATCTTTTCACGCAGATGCAAGCAGGCTCCAGTTCAAGCTTTGTTACATTTTTTCTACACCCTGCCCACCTGCAGCTATCCCAGAATCCTCTGGGTTCTACCGTGGGGGCCGAGTCCAGCACGTTTGACACACTCTTATATTTAGTTCTCTCTGAAGCGCCTGATACACATGATAAATGATTAATCCTCATTTTCGGTTGACTGCTGTCCAGCTTTCTCTCTCCTTCTGGCTGTCTGTCTGTCTGTCTGTCTGTTTACAAAGCACTTAAATAAATATACATGGAATTAATGTTATTCAAAAAGAACATACAAACAAAACAACAACAAAAAAATCAAACAGTATTTTTCCTACAGGCTTACCCTGATTATATATTCCGCAAGTACACGTCCTTGTTCCATCACCCGGGAGCAACATTTAAATGATATATTTAAGTATCTCCACCGTGTGTACGGTGGCTCATTCGGGTATTCATGTTGTGTTTTTTTGCCGTTGGGGCAACCGATCTGCATTTTTATTTTAGCTGGCTGTCCCAGCGGATTTGCATAGTTGCAGATTGCTGCTCAGAAGAGTTTTAATTCTGACAGGAATGCAGATCGGTTGCAGTTTTTAAAAAAAATAAAAAAATCATCATTAATCAGAAGCGAGAACATGATTTTTTTAAGATAAAAAAAAAAAAAGTATTTATCCTCAGTTTGGAATGCCCAGTCAAGCATTGGGACGTGGGGCGTAGTTAGGAAAGGACCCCATGAAAAAATATTTCTCCAGGCCCCCAGTTTTAAATAAAACAAATTTAAAAAATGTTTTGGCCCCCAAGCTGCGGGCCCCTGAAATCATCATCATCTTTCCCCCCACTAGTGACATGCAGTAAATATGACTCACTAGAACAGTGCCTTAACAGGGTGAGCCACCCAGCAACCATTTGCCAGTAAGAGTCCGGAAATTCCACCGGCACGCTCCCTCTACCCATCCCCTCAAAGTTTATGGCGTAGTCTAAAGTGCCTTGTCAAGGGTGGAATAAGTGTATCCGGTTAGGACAAAGCCAAAATTATGGTCTTCCAGGAAACAGCTGCTCAAGGTGAAGCCTTGTTCCTTGAGGACCATAACTTCAGTGTGTTTTTCCGATTTACGGCCAGGGCCCAGGTCTGACAGGACTGCTTTCACTGCGGCAGGCACCGCCGCGTCTCCTTCAGGTGAAACCAGGACAGTCGTGCGGAGGACAGTTTGATTTATTCACCATGTGGAGGGAGTGTACTGTAAAAAAGAAACCGCATTTTTGTGGATCTGAAATCTTAGTAAAAAATTACAGGGTTTCTCTGTTTCCATCAAATGCGGTCAAAGTCATGTAGAATAGCAGTGATAACTTCTTAATGGGCATCACACAAAATTACAGGATTTATAGGTGGATAAAAGGATATATGCAGTTATTTCCCCTCAATAAATGGTTTTTTAACAGTTTAAGGTCTGGAGCTATGCCTGTTTTATTTTTGTGTTTGACTCATTCGTATAAAATCTGAACAACGTTGGACTGCTTTTGTGTACAAGTCTATTCTCTCCATTTCCACTTTTTAACATGTGTTATTTTCTGTATAAAATTTATTTTGCAACTTTACCTCCGTACAGCATATTTTGAAGGCTTTCAAAATTGTCCTGCCCAAGAAGATAATTTAAACCCTCTCAGAAAAATTTGTCCGTACTTTTCCTTTTGATATTTGTGTTTTTTAGGGCATACAAGGTTAAATGCTAATTTGACTAATGCTAATTTGAATGCATTGTGCTCAGAAAATAAAGTATCATTGTATTAATTAAACTGCACAATACTTTCCCCAGGTTTCTGCCTGCAAAAAACGCTACAGTAATTGCAAAGATTGCATTTGCCGGCACTTTTAAGTATATTAGTAATGAGGCCTTAGTAACCAATCCCAGTGAGTCACCTAACTTTTAAAATTACATTCAATAGCTTGCACAGGGCCTCCTGCTATCCTGGGGCCTGTATTAATTGTCCTGCGAGCTTGTTCTGCTTTTTTTGTGTTCCTTTTAGAGTGAGTGACTGCATTGTCGAAATGTATTTTTGGCTGGACCGCAACAGCCCTACAAACATGAATGTCTGTGACTGACTGAGAGACTGCGTGAGTGATGAAGTTACACCGTTGGTCGGCCGAGTTATGAAGTTACACCATTGTTCGGTCGGATTAAGTGTGTTATGTCCAACCGTATCCTAGGTTTTGACCTGGTCTTGTTTTACTTCTTAGGGTGCATGACCACCTCCACCATTAAGTCAGAAAATAGAATTTAAAGTCTTTGGATGTGTAATTTTCCTTTGTCATAGTCACAGTGATTCTCTCTCTCTCTATCTCTCTCTCTCACACGTTGACATTTTCTTTCTCTCACTTGCTCACGACATATGTACAAATACTATGCTGTTGTCTTTGCACATTAAAATGTCTAGTGTTAATTAACTCCAACAGAGTACATACACAGTAAAATGTCCCGTGTTAATTCAACTCAACGCTCCAACAATGTTAATTCAACTCTTGCCAGATAGCAAGAGTGGGACCAAATGTCATCTGTTAAGAGTTGAATTAATTTCGTTAAAGTTGAATTAACACTGGACATTTTACTGTGTGTGAGTACAATCGGATTGTAAGAGTTCATTTAACACCCAGCATTTTACTGTGAGAATATATATTGAGCACATTTGTTCGCAGGGAGGGGAAAGACCTTCTATTGCCTATGATTACACTGAGTCCACTCCTCATTTTCCATTTTTTATGGGAGGCATGACTGATGTGTGGAAAGGCTAACATGGTATGATATGAGAGCCGGTGTGCTACAGTGTGCTGTAGTGCTTCAGTGCTTCCCTGCTACAGAATGAGCTCAGTTATGCAGGCAGCTGCATTGCAGCCAGTCAGTGCGTCACATCATATTTATGCGTCTGGCCTTCTCAGTGGAATAAGAAACCTGAACCCCCCCCCCCCGGTATTTCCTGATCTTCCCTCCATACAGTGATCCAAACCCACCGGTTGTCCCAAAATTTCCCTCCTTACAGTGATCCAAACCCCCCCGGTTTTCCTCAATCTTCCCTCCTTACAGTGGTCCAGACCACCCGATTTTCCCTGATCTTCCCTACATACAGTGATCCAAACCCCTAATTTTCCCTGAACTTCCCACCTTACATCCAAACCCCTGATTTTCCCCGAATTTCCCTCTGTACAGTGATCCACAACCCCCCTCACCACCCTGTGTCATTTCTGTGGTGTCATGGAAACGCAGAGAGCTTCTCTAAGTCTGTTAAATTACACAGTGTGAAACTCTCAATTAAGATTGTCTGTCCTGTCGTGGTAATTCAGAGCCTGAGATAGTCCGTAATTGGCTATCTCAGGTGTATGTGTGTGTGCCTGTGTCATTATTATTTTCCCTCATTTTTCATCCATAATTTGGCCTAATCACAACCGCAGCACTACCCCATCACCATAGCCACCCACACTAATACAGGACGGCAGATACACTTGGGCAAGGGTATAAATGAACACCCCCCCCCCCACCCGCTTCCCCCAATAATATAGCATAATGATGAGATGAATAACTTCATATAATTAAGATGGAGATGTCATGATGTGGTTGGAATACACTGATCAGTAAGGCTGGGTGTTTTTCACGAACGTCACAGGTATCATGGATTTCGTGACTTTTTTTTAGCCATTCTAGCGATTTCCTCCTTTTTTTAGTGCTTTTCGTGATTTTTTCCCCCACCAGTTCTGGATGGTAATTGTCAACCTTAACATTAGCCTATGATGTTCTTTGTATAGGTCTACAGATTCTAACAACAGCTTATTGCCAAATGCTGGGAGAAACAAAGTGTGACAGTGTGTACAGATTCTGGAATGCGCAGGGATCAATATTCTCGATTCTCAGTTGTTTCAATTTGTCTCAAGTTGTTTGACGACTTCTGTCAATAGTGTCTTGACTCCCTCACCCACTATGGTGACATTAGTGACAACAGTCACTCATCAAGAGACTCAAACCTCGCAATGTAGCCTACGACATATTGCGCCAAAACACTTCAAAGAAATAAAAAATGGATACACGGTAGCCGTGTTTTATTTTAATAAATGCAATTTATTAAAGCATTTATAACGACATTCTGTTATAGGAAAAAAACACACGCTATTTCTTTGGAATAGCATGTGGACAGAATTACGAAATTAAATGCACCAGCCTGTGAATGTATTTCACTCGTATGCTGTTCGTAGCAGCTGGCAACTGCCCATTGTTTTTTTTTTTTTTTTTTTACTTCAAGCAGTTGTTTGCTGTTGCTATAGTTGCATATGTTATTTCATGAGATCGATTAATTAATTTGATAAATTAATTTGAAAACAAGTAAGACAACTCTTAAGTTTTCTTATACTTTTTTTTCAGGTTTCTGTGATTTTTCAACAACTTTGCCGCGACTTTTCTGGGACTTTTCAGCCAGTGTTTTTGGTACATGAACCCAGCCTTACTGATGAGTAATCTGTTGTATTTTCCCCTTCACCAGAAATAATTTCACAGCCGTTCTTTTCAAAATTTCTTCTGGGGGAGCATGCCCCCGGCCCCCCTACAGGGTCACAGTTCTCAGGGTCTATGCATTTCAAACCCCCAATATTCTAACTCTAAGTTATGCCCTTGCAATTGGCCTCTCTGATTGGCTGAGGGACCCGTCAGTCATGGCCTAGGACATACAAAAAGAGTAATACGAAAAAAAGTATAATTACAGCTTAGATAAGGAGTATATTCATCCGTGAAAAAAAATGACATTGAGATTCACTGATTAGAAGATCCAATATGACAGCATGAATAAAACATGCCATAGACCTCGTGCTCCTCATTTGCAATCTGTATCTCCACTTTTTTTTAAAGGAACGATGCCAGCTGAAACCATTCCACTCTGGAGTATGGGAGAAAATTGCTTGTGAAGCTGCTGTATCCTCTTCTCAGGCTTTAGCCCACCTTGTCAAGGTTTGATTGACGGACATCTCTCAGACAGAATTGAGACAGCTGTAGAGACCGGTAGCCTCCACTTGACCGAAACTTGCAAGATGTGTTTAAAATTCAGAAGAAAAAAAAATGTCTCTCTCACTGTCTGACAGTAAGGTGGAAAGAGGCCTCTGTATCTTTAAAACAAATTGTGTTTCTAATTTGCATATGTATGAGCTCCCAAATTTATGCGCTCCCCCTCCTGTTAACTAACTAGTTGGAAGGCGATAGAGTTGGAGTTACGCCACTCTACCATATTGGTATTAGCCCCAGCTCTTGCCTGTCTTTATGGTAATGTGCTGAGTTTGCTATATTCCCTATCCCTAGTTACATATGATAGGATGGAGACATGAGACCCCCGGCACTGTTTGGTGGATATTTATGTCAAAATGAATCAGCATGGAGTGCTGATATATATATCCGTGTGGACTCTCTGTTCTTCCTCTCCCAGTTTTGTAGCAAGGAGAGTCTGTGCTTCTACCTTGACGCAGGCATTAACCACCAGCATCCCCAAGCTTGCAATGTCCCAATATGCCCCCCCAACACAAGCACTGATTAAAGGGGCGGGTTACGCTTCATACCGGCAAAGCAATTACCTTCTCAGTTTTTTTATTATTATTATGAACTCAGGTAACCAGACAGCTAAGTGAACTGTATTTTAGAATTAAAAGAAGAACAAGCAAAAAAAAAAAACAGGTGAGCTTGATCTTCCCCGGAGAAGAATAGAGGTGAGAGAAAAACTCTTTCTCTGAATTCTGTTGCTTGTCCTCCGCAGATACTCATTGCGATTCACCACTGTATCTTTGCAAACCATTAGTTCTCGTTTTATTTGGTCTTTGGGCTACAATACAAAATAAGCCGCTAAAATTAAGTTTCCAGCCCGTGTTCCCAGCTTTATGTTTTTTTCGGAGGGCGTCCAGTAAAATCCAGCGCAGTCGTAAAATTCTTTTCTTTTCTTTTTTTGTTGCAAGAAATACTGATTAAACCAAATAACCCCCACGCTATAAATCTTAAATCTGTTCTTCGCAGAGACCCTCAGGTGAAAGGCTCTGAGGTCACACAGTGCGTGTTTTGGCCAATAACTGTCTGGCATTTAGTGTCCTGTATTATCTGCCCTTGTGCAATGCGCCTGCAGTATATTTTCCAAGACGATATTTATAATAAACATTAATAGCTATCAAGACGGAAAAAAAAAAAAAAAAAAAAAAAAAAACAAAACAAGTCTTGCAGGACATGATAAATGAAAATAGCCTCTGGTGTTTTTTCGCTTGTTCATTTGAATACTGGCATGTCAGTAATTGGACGTGAATCAAGTTAATGTAGAATGGGAGGGAGAGGGTGTCATCAGCGGGGGGGTTGTCACTGGCAAACGTCTCTGTTTTTCTCTCAGGCTGATAGTGTCTACTGACTGCCTGGTGGCAGACAGCGTTAAGGACTGATTTCGGTGCTGGGGGGGGACGTACATTTTTTTTGCGGCTCAGTCAGACGTCCTGTCAGGCTCTGTCGGGGGCTCCTCCCTGCTTTTCTCTCATCCGCCCCCCCGCAGGGTACGAAGACAGCGACTGACGGAGATCATTTGTTGTCTTGCTTGTGCCCCGCTGGCTAGCGGCGACACGTCCCGTAAGATGGAGATGCTTGAGGCCTCCGCAGGGCCACCCCTGACCATGTGGGGGCGCTAAGCAAGGGGGGAAGGGAGTGGGAGAGGGGGGTAGATTGCAATCATGGACGGGGGGGGGTGGGGGGGATTGTGATCCCGAAGGGGTCCATTCAGCCGCCCTGGTCAGGATGCATAAGCTCCCCTGATCAATTTTAATTAGGGGGGCAAAAACGAAAAAATCAGCAGCTCAACGGGGACCCCTACTGGTCGCGAGGGCCCTACGCAATCGGAAAAGTCAGCGTATGGCAAGAAACGACCACGGTTTCTCATTCAGTCATCATGGATGGAGCACTGCACGAGAAGGCGCATTCACGGGCCGGACACGAATCCAAAAAAACGAAAACACATTTCCTGGCACGCGCGGCACGTCAGTGTCGGGAACCGCAGTTCCGCCTCAGGAACTGGCGTAATTTTGTGCTCGGATGTTGTTCTTGTCCAGACTCTTGGCATAATTTGCCAGACATGGCCGTCCACGTCTCAGAGCACGCCATAGAATTTCAGTGCGGGCAGAATCCGTGAATTAATCCGGAATATCCGAGCGCAGAAATTCCTGATCGCTGACTTAAGCCTGAAAGTGTGCGGAAATGTCTCCCTTGTCACAGAGAAACTACCGTTCATTACCAACACACCCTAGAATTTGTGGAAATTAGACAGGTCAGATATCTTCCAGAAACTTCCAGAAAACATTTTTTCAAGCAGTGGTAGCACTGGCCTTCCACTTCCCCAGAGAGCCTAAACCCGCTACATTCACATAGTGTTTCAGTCAAGCATTCCCTGCCTAGGAAACCTCTCTTTTAGTAAATGGAACCCAGCCAATGGCTTGCTCCTGCTTGTTTTGAAGCTTGGTTTGTCTACTCTGAGTCCACCTTCGACACATTGAAGCAACCTCTAGCCCAGCGGTTCCCAAACCCCTCCTCAGAGACCCCCGGCCGAATCCGGGTATCTGATGTGTTTCGTCTAAAGCACACCCGATGGAGACGAAAAAACAAACAGTCGCTTCCGGCTCCAGCTTGAACATCAGCACAAACCACCAAGAGAACATTGCTTTGCACCCGCGCCGTAGCGTTGCCGATGCTAGCGCCAAACTTCCAGAGCTTTCCACATGCAAATCAAGCTGTAATTGCAGTTTGTCCTCGCAAGAAAATGCACCCTTTTTTCTTGAGCCTAGATTGTTCCAGAATACAGATGTAGCAGCCTTTGGAGTTGTTGTAAGCACAGAACGTCATTCCCTGCTGGCATAAACACCGTTTTTTATTATTTTTTTGAAAGACGTTCTTTTTTTTTTTTTTTTTTTGAAAGACATTTTAGTTGTGCAGTTTTCAGAGGGCATGAATAGCTTTTTTGACGCTATTGTCCTTGCACCGGATTCACAGTCCATGTTCACCGACATTACCCCCCCCCCCCCCCCCCCCCCCCCCCCCCCCCCCCCCCCCCCACTCCAGTCAATGATTGCTTCCAACCATTTCTTCTCCCGCCCCCGGTCTGCGATCGGTTGCCCTGGGTTACTTCTTGTTTAGGGTCAGCCGCCAAAGTCCTCTTTCTGGAACTCTAAAACCTTCTCAGTTCGAGATGGGCATTGTTACAATATAACATATTTGGCATCTACCGTTCAAGATTACAATTTTTTTCTCTGAAAAAAAAGGTGATTTTTAAAAGCTAAAAATGAGATCGAGGCCCTAAAAATCATAATCAAGCATTCTTAGGTGGGGAGCTGTTGACTTCATTTTTGTCCTTCACTGCTTTTGCGATCCAAGTTTACTTGTAATACATAAATTTATGTTGAAACACTGCACTCCAGGGTGATTTACACAGCTCGCCTTCCTGACACACAATCCACTTATATGGCCAGATATTTATTGGCGCATTTCCGGTTAAGTCTTTCGCCCAAGGCCGCAATGGGCAGCGCCCCAAACCGGCAATCAAATTCAGTTTTAAGAGAAAGAGCTGGGGGAAAGGAAATGTGAACGAAGACAGATACAGTAGAGGAAGAAAAGATTGAAGGGAGACAGAGAGAGAGAGAGAGAGAGAGAGAGAGAGAGAGTGATATATATAATCTCTCTCTGCTCCTCTTGTGTTATTGGACAGAGATTTAGATGGAGACTGCCCCATCCGTAAAAGCGTTACTCTCCTCACCCCCTCTCTTCACATCCTTTTGTGTGCTAATCTATTTATACCGTCTGCTCTCAGATGAGGGACAGGTAGTAATTTCTCTCTGGATCCTGACTGTGGCCGCCCACCCCCCCCCCCCCCAAAACCCCCCACGCCTTCTCAGCCGTCTCTGGCTGCAGTTTCGCAGTGATGTCGCTGCCTTTTGGGAACACAGTCACTACCTTCTTTTTGGGAGCACAATCCCCACACCACGTTAAGTTATATTATGTGGGGGGCGACATAGCTCAGGAGGTAAGACCGATTGTCTGGCAGTCGGAGGGTTGCCGGTTCAAACCCCGCCCTGGGCATGTCGAAGTGTCCTTGAGCAAGACACCTAACCCCTAACTGCTCTGGCGAATGAGAGGCATCAATTGTAAAGCGCTTTGGATAAAAGCGCTATATAAATGCAGTCCATTTACCATTTATGTTACGCTACGTTACATTGCATTACGTGGCCAGCGATGTCTACGATGAAAGAGAGGGATAGTAGCAAGGTGGAGAGGAATGGTAGAAAGGAACGTCCTTGTTTGGGTTCTTTCCCCTCTACTTACCTTGAGGTGCCATTTTGGGACAGGCAGGAAATCTGCCGCCAAACCGGTCCTTCGATCGGCTGTAAATTTTTGCGTAAGAATGGGAGCCAAGTGCTCAGTGAGGTAGCAAAGTGAACACTGGTAATTAGCATTGAAACACATTGTATCCTCCGTCACTCTCTCACACACACACACACACACTTGCGCGCGCTTGCGTGTATATACGCATGATCACTCACACACACACACACACACGCACACACACTCACACAGACGTGCATACACGCACACTCCCACACACGCACATACACACACGCGCGTGCATATATATGTATGGACACTCACACACAAAGCACACACACACACACACACGCACACACACACGCTCCAGGAAACTCGCATGTTCAAACCAAACGGCTCCGATCTCACATCTCCGTGATTTATTAACGGGGCTAATCTACTGAATAGCCGTTCCCCTGTCAGAGCGGCTCTGACATCAATCACCGTCTCCCTGGCTGTAGTGGGCCGCCTCCTTCGCCCAAGCAAACCTTTATGGATGGGCCCCGTGTTCGTGACCCCTTCCGACAAACGCGTAAATAATTGGACGGCCCACGTCTGGAGGATCGGTTTTCCGAAGGGGCGTATTTCACGGCGGGAGTCATTTTCTAATGGCCCTGTCAGAGCGAGTGGCGCGAAATCAGGGGACGTCTAATTAAGGAAATTGGCAGGGAGACGCCGGGAGAGCAGACAGAATGGGCGTTCGTCGGGTTTTCGCGCGGACGCGCGCCGCGCTTCGGTTCGGATGAGGACGCCTTCGTCGCGTTTCGCGTTTTTTTTTTTTTTTAGTCCACCTTCGGAGAGGATTACCCCACCGGGGGGGGGGGGGAGTTCAAAAGGCGCAAAGGGAGAGCGACGAAAAACAGCGAAATTAAAAACAGAGATACTGAATGTTGTAAACACGCCCCCCCCCCCCCCCCCCCCCCCCACCCCCCCCCCCCCCGCCCCCCGCCCCCCCCCCCCCCCCCCTTAGCTTCCGCAGGCCAGGTCGTGCAAGGCCACCTGCCAATCAAATAAGCAATGGGCGTTATGATTCATCGGCAGATGCCGATTAAACGAAGCAGAAGAGCCTGCTTACTACGATCACACTTCGTTTAACAGGGCCTTCTCACCTTGGCTGTTTCGGCATCGCACAGGTGGACACTGCAGGGTCCGTAAGTCATGCGATGAAGAATCGTTTGTTTAGTTTTTAGTTTACGGGCATTTAGCGGACGCTCTTACCCAGAGCGACTTGCATCGCATCCAGTTTTACAGCTGGATATATACTGGAGCAGCGCAGGTCAAGCACCTCGCTCAAGGACACAACGGCGGTGTCCTACCGGGGAATCGAACCTGCGACCTTCAGGTTGCAAGACCAACTCCTTAGCCATTATACTACACTGCTGCCGTTTGTGCATATCCCAGTCTCATCCACTGAGAACTAAAAGGAGAAACTAATCATAAATCAGGCCCTGTATTCTTGAAGCATTTCAGAGTACTAATACTGATTAGTGATCAGTTTCCCCCTCTCTGCAGAGGCGTCACTAGGGGGGTGCAGGGGGTGCGGACCGCACCGGGTGACACCATCAGAGCGGGGGTGACACCGAAATGGCTGGCAATAAATTTTTTGGGCAGTGTTTTGTGCAGCGACGGGTTGAAACAGCTAATTTCTCCGATGCAGTTTACTGCCGGTTGATTTAATTAGCGGCATCAATGTGACGAGAAGCACTTTGTCGTTTGAATGCGTAACCCCGGTTGACAACATCCAACAGCGCCCCCCCCCACCCCCCATACAACATCGGGTGACACCAACACTAGTGACGCCACTGCCTCTCTGTATCGTAGTATTGTAATTTTATCCATTATGGGCTGACAAGCAAAAGACGAAGGCAACATATTCATAAAGCATCAGAGAACGCACTGCATGAAAACTGAGTTTCTGAAATATATGCAGCCTGTTATAATTTCCGTGAAATCTGGGGGTGTGTCGGTCGTGAGCGCTAATTTCTCCGTGTCACACACATGTATTTTCAGAAACTCCCAGGCCATGTCTGCGATCCGGGAATTCCGGACTTGGATATTCCCGATTAACTCATGGACTAAGCCCGCACTGAAATTCCACAGCGTGTCCTGAGACCTGGATGGCGTTGTCTGGTAATTTACAAACCACAAGCGAATGTATTGGGTTTCGTTAAAAAAAATAAACACTTAATCGAAAAATGCCTTTGCTTTCATTATTTGCATCTGTCTTAATGTCAAATTCAGAGTAAAAATGTCATTTTAAAGGTTTTATACACAAGATGACAAGGTAGTTTTGTGTTGTTTGGAGATCTCCGTAACATCACCTCTGCTCTGCTCTTATCTGTGTAGCCCCGCCCACCCTGTTTGCTCTGGCAGCACTGTGAACACGTGACAGGGGGGCGGGGCAGACAGCTGTCCTGATTGGTTGTTAAGATTCAGGCGCAATAAAATTTGGAGTGGCTTATTTAAGAGCCTGGGGAAGTCAGAGAGACTGTTTTTATTTTTTTTAAAAACCTTTTAATTTATTGATATCTGTTGGGATGCGAAGGACATTTAGCCAATTATGCACAAACGTGTTCTTACAACAAACTCACATACTGCATCTACTCTATAATTTGAATTGCTTTAGTGTATATCCTGTGGAAGCTGGGTGAAACAGGGCTGCCCAACCCTGTTCCTGGAGATCTTCCCTCCTGTAGTTTTTCATTTCAAACCCTAATTTGGCACACCTGATTCTGCTAACTAGCAGCTCAACAAGATCTCTGGCTGTTGAATGAGGTGTGCTTTTGTTGGGGCTGGAGTCAAAACCTACTGGATAGTAGATCTCCAGGACCAGGGTGGGGTAGCCCTGATGTAAAAAAAAAAAGAAAAAAAAAAGTTCAAATCCCCTTGTAAAGTAATGCAGTGAATAGGGGCCCGACTTTGGAAAAACTGACACAGTATGTGCAGGGTATCTGGTTGGGTAACACCTCTCTCCTGTTTGGTAATGAAGCAATGCATTTTATTTTTGCCACCTCTCCCCCAACCTATTAAAATTCCCTTGATGTCACAATCCTTCTTTCAACCTAATTGGTTTAAGTGATGGACTGGAGGAGGAAGTCCCTGGCGTTCAGTTCCAGGAGGGTGTTGTGGAGCATTTTGATTATTCTCTGTGACACACACGCACAGGCAGGCAGTGCACAGGAAATTAAGTCACAGAAGATGAGGTGACAACGAAATCATTGATCTACCATGATGAACAGGGGGAGAGATCTGTCTCCCTCGCACACTCACACACACGCACGCGTGCGTGTGCGTTCACACAAACACACACGCACACACTCGCACACACACACACGCACACACACACAAACACTCACACACATGCACACACACACAAACATACCCACACACACACACACGAGTGCACACGCACACACACACACGCACACTCACGCACGCACACACACTCACACAGACACACACGCACACACTCACACACTCACACACACGCACACACACACAAACACACACATGCTCACTCACACAAATGCACACACACACAAACATGCACTCATGCACACTCACTCACTCACACACACACACACACACGCTCACTCACACACACACACACACACACGCACACAGACCTGTGTGTTTCTACTCCTCCAGGTCAATATTATTAGCCGACGGATGTGCTGCACTGAACCCCGAGGATGACTAACAGGGTTCAGTTACATAATCAATACATAATCATCACAGTCTACAGCTCAGATTAGTCATGCAATCAGATTTTTATGTCGCCTGTTCCAAAAGCCAACCTCATCAAGGTGCAGAGACATTCCCAATTTGTTTTTATTTTATTTTATTTTATATTATTTTAAGAAGCCAGTAAACATCTTCAGGATTATTATTATAATTTTTATTATTATGATTCATAAGCGCTTCGGTGGAAGAGAACATTAGGAGCTTGGGACTGGATCTGAGGGCTCTGTGCCCCGGGGAGAACATCTGTTCTGGCTCCCGTTTGCTGGATGCGACAGGCCGTACGCGGAGGAAGCTCGCGATTCAGCAGGGCCGACTCTCCGAATGGAAATATTTAGCCGTTTAAATTCCGAACCGAATTAACGCGCGGCGTTTACGGGCCACCTGCCTGGAGAACGCGGGCTGCGCGTCCGCCCGGAGAACGCTCAGCCGCCTCAGATCGCCGTGTTCTCCCCGTAACTCACGTCCTCAAATCCCCTGATGAACCGAACGCGATCACTAATTCAGAGAGTGCGGTAATGCCCCAGAGCCGCAGTACATCTCAGAGTGAGACAGCAAGTGCAAGAAGTCACTCTCTCTCTCTCTCACTCGCTCTCTCCTGCTCTTTTTCTCAATCTCTCTCTCTCTCTCTCTCTCTCTCTCTCTCTCTCTCTCTTGCTCCATTCCCCCCCCCCCCCCCCTTCACATTTCAAATCAATATGCTATACTGGCATGAAATATTTACTGTAAATATTGCCAAAGCATTATATGTTAGAAAATTCAAACTGAAGAAGAAAAAAACCTAAAACTAAAACTTGAAGGCATTGAGTTATTAGGTATCTAAACCTGTGTGTGTGTGTAGTGTGTTGTGTGTGTGTGTGTGTGTGTGTGTAGTGTGTTGTGTGCATGTGTGTGTGTGTGTAGTGTGTTGTGTGCATGTGTGTGTGTGTGTGTAGTGTGCGTGTGTGTGTGTGTGTGTGTGTGTATGTGTAGTGTGTTTGTGTGTGTAGTGTGCGTGTGTGTGTGTGTTTGTGTATGGAGGGGGGGGGCAGGAGCAGAAGGTGAAAGCCCTTATCGCAGGGTAACAGGAGTGGGTTTCTCTCGGAGGGAGGGGTGGGGGTGGGCAGGTGAAACAGACGCACCTCTGGCCTGCGTGAGATTACCGCCAACACCGTCCAGTGTGTGTCTGTGCGTCTGTCCGTCAGTCAGTCCCATGGAGCTTCACGCTACTGTCTGTCTGTCTGTCTCACTGTCTGTACCACAGCATCACACTGCAGTCTGCTGGATAAGACCCACGGGCAGTCTGGTGTGTGGGTGGACTGTGACTGTGTGTGTGTATCCGTGCAACTGTGTGTCAGAGTGTCTGTCTGTCAGTCTGCCACGAGGAGATTCACCCCGCTAAGTGTTTGTCGGTCTGTCTGCGTCTGTCAAAATTCTGGAAATGGCTGAATTGGATTTCGGAATCGGCTGGATATGGATGTTGGAATTCCGGAATTGGCTGAATTTGATGTTGGAATTCCAGAATAAGCTGGATTTAAATGTCGAAATTCTGGAATTGGCTGAATTTGATGTTGGAATTCCGGAATTGGCTGAATCTGAAGGGATTTGGCCCCAGCCCTGAACACACAGCAGGGAGCGGCACACAGGTGGCCTCCCCTCGCATCGTTTGGGGCCGGTTTCCGTAGCGAGGGCGTGTGCAGGAACAGATCAAAAGAAGAGCACGCTTGTCTCTCCACGGTGGGCCCGTTTGATTGGCTCT
>CM045883.1:82027308-82099808 GCA_025169545.1 Anguilla japonica | reverse complement strand
GTGATGCATTTTTACTTCAAGAAACTGTTTTGAACCAAAGGTTGATAATTGTTTGTCAATTGTGTTTATTATTGCTCTGCTAATGGACCTTAAACAGCACCCTTTTACTTAGCCTATGAACGCACTTCACAGCGATGACTAAGGCATTATGGTGCTACTTTATATGACATATTGCTCTTGTTGTAGAGGCAAACAGACTGCTGTGTAAAGCGACTGAGAGTGAGAGAGAGAGAGAGGGAGGGAAAGAGAGAGAGAGAGAGAAAGAGAGAAGGGAGGAGGAGGAAAAGTGGACCAGATAAAAGATAGCAGAGGTGAGCCTACAATGTGAAAAGACAGACCTACAGGGAAAAGAGAGAAAACAGAAGAGAGCAGAGGGAAAAAAGTGAGAAGGAGAGGAGAGGTGAGTGAGAGAAGAAGACAGATCTGCAGAGAAGTGAGAGAGACAAGGATTTTTTTTAAATAAAAAAGGCTCAAAACTACAAAGATCTTCTGGGGGTAAAATCAGAGAGAACACCAAACCTCTGAGCTAGTCCAACGCCAGTGTCTGGCAAAGCTGGAGGCAAGTCTTGTCAGAGTAAGAACGCAAGACAGCCTTCCTACAGATCACAGTCATAAAATACAGATGAGCTTCTGGTTCCCCGGCCTTCCTACTGAAGATATTCCCGCCTGTCACTCAAAGTCCTACGTCGGTGGTTGTTTACTCTCGCCCTCTTGGAGAGACACAGGGCCTTGCGGTGTTTTTTTATTTTATTTTTAGATTAGCCCACGAAAACTCAGACACCAATGAAAGCAGGTATGGGGAGCGAACTGCGCAATCAGCCACTTTAATTGATCAATTAAGCGCTGAGTGACGAGGAAAATCTGCCCGGCTCGCAGATCGCCGGGGGCAACGAGGAGTGCTGCTGTTCCACGACGTCAGTTGCGAAGGCCCTGTTTGCCGTCTCTGTGCTGCCACGGCAACAGCCAATGCGTACACGCAACCGAAAAGGAAGCTTCTGTCGTGTGTCTCCTCGTTCTGGCTGAGATTTGAAGGCCATATTTTAAAAGACCCAATTGACCTTTGACCTCTTTCTTTGGCCTGCTTCAAAGGTGACGGATCAGAGCTCAGTGTTGACAGAATGAGCGCTAACGAGCTCGACGGCCAACGAGCTCGACGGCCAACGAGCTCGACGGCTAACGGCTGCTGTCAACAAAAAGAGACTTTGAGAGGGTGGCCTGCGTACTTTTTGTTATGAGGAGTCGGTAGTTGGGTTGGTGTCAATTCCAGTTTCAATTCCAGCCAATTAAGTAACAGAATCGCAATTCAGTTGTGGAACTGAAAAAAAAAACCTTGTTTGAACATTTTGGCAATTTTTCCAATTCATGAACAGGATTTTGGTTCAGCTCACAAACTGATTGAATTGAAATGAAACTGACCAGCCCTGGAACTGCCCATCTTCTTGATAAGGAATACATAATAAGAATCTTCGCTGCGCCCCCAGATCACCCCAAACCCTTCACTAACTCCTCACAAAATTAAGAGAGAACTGCGGGAGATTGTGACAAGTGCTCTTACAGAGAGTGGGAGAGCTCTTGTCCGGTGTTAGAGGTGCAGAGAACAGCCTGAGAATTCAGGGGCTGGTTAGATTTGAGCATGGGTGATGGGTATATCTGGACATGGGCAATGGGTATATCTGGGCATGGGTGATGGGCATATTTGGGATTGGGGGATGGGCATATCTGGGCATGGGTGATGGGTATATCTTGGCATGGGTGATGGGTATATCTGGACATGGGTGATGGGTATAGTTGGGCATGGGTGATGGGTATATCTTGGCATGGATGATTTGGATTGCACAAGGTTCCAACTTCTCGCAGGTGAACTGAAATGAAACACGGTAGTGTCACCAGCCAAAATCCAACCATCATTCTGTCCTTATCATTGACATTCTATTAAATCCAAGCTTGATGTTTTGCCTTCACAAAAAACAGTTTGCCAAATTGTTTAAAATCGATGGCCACTGAACTCAACGAACTGGGTTTGTGTTCACAGTGAAGAGTGAAAAATATAAAAAATACATTCTTATAATGCTGAGGCTAAGTTAAGGAGATATACTGATGGAATCTTCACTACCTCTGTGCTGTCTGTTCAAACAAGGGCACCCTTATTATCTCTTCTGGTACTCAGTTCACAGTCTATAAGCGTCTCCCGGGTGATTTTTTTTTACGAGGATACCCACTGAAGGCAGCTTGCCGTGGCGCTCAGACATCTTCTCATCTACGACGGCGTTGATGAGGAGGAAAATGTCACCCGTGAATATAATGAACCTTTCTTTCCTCCCCTACCCAACTGTTGTTTGTAACAAAAAGAAGGAGTTAAAAACACCAATGCAGTCTATTTATTGAAATATTTTTTGAAATGTTTATTTTTTGCCCCTCTCCTGTTATTAAGTCTTGGTTTCAAAGGGTTCGCAGAGAGAGGACGTGGGAGAATGAAAGCATACTTTAAAAAAAACTTTATTACGTTGAGATTGATTGTGAGGGGAATAATGAGGGTGTAAAGGTGACCTTTGCTCTTTGCTCACTGAGCCGTGTTGAAATGGAAACTTTCTGCCCTCGGCGTCCCAAACCTGTGTTAATATTTGCAATGCATTGTGGTAGGTGTGCGCATCAATACTACTGACAGCCTCTAAATGGAGGTGACGCCGTGGTTTGGCACCTGGGGATTAACAACGGTTTTGGGGAATTGTTTCTGTACTGTAGGTGGTGACGGTTTGGAGATGGGGGTTGGCAGGTATTTGACAGACGGTCACAAGGAGGTTTCGAGGTACCCTGACAAGGAGAGTTTCGAGCCGCCCTGACGAGAGAAGGCATTTACTCACCTCTGGGGCTTGGAGACCGCTTGTCGGGGTTAGTTTGTGCGAGAAGCAGAGAATTGTGAGTGTGTGACAGAGAGAGAGAGAGAGCGATGGAGATAGAGACAGAGAGGGATGGAGAGAGAGACGAGGGGGTGAGAAGGTGAATGAGTAAAAGGAAACATTTCGTAAGAAGAACCATTTCAGTGAGAACAATTCAAAAATGAACATTAATTCATCATTCGAGCACTCATGCACCTCATTCACCACTGTACACTCATGCATTTTTTTTTTTGAGTTTTTAGTTTTTCCCACAATTCTTTGCGATTGGGAATGGCCAGTCATCATGAGTAGAGATAAGTAGACATTGCTGCAACCTTCACTACTGATTCAGGAGACCGCTCTCCTCTGAAGAACACAGATATCAGCCCCTGCTTCTTTTCACACCACTGTTTGCATGTCAGGCTTGACAGACATGATTCGGAGGAAGACTCGGAATTTTCTCCTGATTTGCTCCTGAAGACCTTTCGCATATGCAAAACCTTTTAGCGCACGTAAAACTAATGACGCAACTAATGATTGGTGGTGCAAAACAAATACCGTGACCAATCGTTGGTCATGTTATTGGTTTTGCTTGCGCTAAAAAGTTTCATTCATGCTAAAGGTCTTAGTGACTCAGGCCCTTTGTGTCTGGTTCAGGGGTCTACAACCCTGGTCCTGGAGAGCCACAGGCTTTGCCAGTCTTCATTGTTACTCTGTACATAATTAATAAATTAGAGCAGTTGATTACCCAGTTAAGTCACTTCCCTTGGTTATTTGGGTCTGAATTTGGTGAAAGCAAAAACCAATAGTAGCTTTTGGACCAGAGTTGCAGACCTCTGGTCCAGTTAAACAGGCGGACAGGCAGGAGCTTTGTAGACCACCAGGGGTCGCTGTTGCACGATGGGTGCCCAGTCACCCCAGCTGACTGAATCCCGCCCACCCCTGGGGGATAAGTCCCCTGCTGGGCCAGAATCAATGCCAGACCCCCCCGGGCCTGTCCACCCACTGGAACAGAGCCGGTAAAGGATGACCCCATCCATCAGCCCATTATGCATTTTTAAAGGGGCAGTTCACACAAAAAAACAAATAAATAAATAAACAAAGCTATATTTCCATTTACAATACATGGTGCTATCTATCCATCCAGAGTTTCACTGGAATTTGACATGTTTTCTGGATATCCACTGCAGCTCATCCTGATACAGTGGACCTCAATGGTGTCAAAGGCTGTGGCGCTCAAATTGGGACAAACGTTTGCATACAAAAAACCTCAACAGCTACATCTCTTTACATATATAATAACAAGGTTACTCACAATCACTCAGAGACCCTGATGTACTCGGTTTCATACTCGGTCTCATAAAAAAATGACTTTCTACTGCAGAACCCCAACTGTGTATATCAACACAATGTCTCCACTGAAGCAAACCAATATTCTGGGACGCAGTGTCAACATTAAAACAATGTACAAACCACGCACAAGAAGGTCTGTGGATGTTTGTGAGTAGCCATATCATCATATTTGGAAAGAGAGACTGCTGTCAAGTTTTTTTAACGTAAATTTTTGGAGATTTGAGCGCCACAAGCATTGGCACAGTCGAGCTTCACTATATTGCTATCTCTTTTCACCAAAATTAGGTTAAAAGTCCTTATTAAATATGTTTGAATCCGACTTTAATACAATGGATAAAAACATATTTCTTTGAATATTCTCCGCTGGGACCGACGGGAATATTTCTGCACATCTGCAGTGTTAAATAATTGCAGTTACGTGGAGAAATTGACGCGGATCGGTGGTGGAAAAGAGCGCAGTTAAAGATGCATCTCTTATTTGCGAAGGACATTAGAAAGCACTTTAGCGCGGAGAGCAGGGCAGGCCGGGTGCGATGTGGGGGGGGGGGGGGGGGGGGGGGGGGCATGTTCCCGCCGTTTCTTGCGCTGCCGTGAGCTCCAGGGATTTGGGGGGGGGGGGGGGGGGGGGGTAAATGGCGAACTCTATTCATTACTGTCACCCCTCTGTGAAGATGGATCACACAGCAGGCATCTGGTTTTAATGAGACAGAGAGAGAGAGAGAGAGAGAGAGAGAGAGGGGGGGGGGTGAAGAGACAGTGAAAAAGAGAGGAGGAAGAGATGGAGAACATGAGGAAGAGAGAGAGCAAAAGAAGAGGGAGAGATGAAGAAAAGAAAGAGAGGGGAAGAGGTAGGGAGAGAGAGCAAAAATAAAAAATGGAGGGGGAAGAAATGAGAAAGATGGGGTCAGAGAGATGGAGTGACAGTGAAAAACAGAAAGGGATAGAGTCAGAGAGAAAGTGAGAGGGAGATAGAGACTGGGAGAGAAAGAGGGAGCTATCCCTTCATTTTTCAGGATGCACGGCTCCACCATAACATGGCCTTCAATCACATTATAGATGGAAACTGACAGACTATGTAACTGGAAACATATTAATTGCTAGTAATTGCAGCCATTAATGGATAATAACCTTAACCACTCAATAGCTGTCTCCTCATAACTCTAATTAGACACTATTACCACTAATTAGTACTAGGTACAAATGATTGAATAAGGGTATAAATAAAACTAGTGTTACTTAATGGTTACCAATTATCAGACAGGTAAAAAACAACCCTGGATCCAAATATGCAGAGGACACATTAAACTGCTTTTATATGTATTTATTTATTGTATATTTATTTAAGTATGCAAGAGTTTTTTGAGTCCAAGAGAAACCAAATGAATACTATGGAAGTAAAATGTACTCCATCAGATTTAACACTGAACAAAAATAAAAACTGGTCTGATAAATTTTAGTAACATGATAACTGATATGATATGACATTTTTTCAGGCAGAATCAAGAGTAATATCACCTGTGTTTATAAATAATATTTATCAGCTGAAAACTATTTTGCACAACGAAAGGTGTGAATTTCACCTTAGGAGTACTTCTGACTATTTTTAACCCGTGTGTGTGTGTGTGTGTGTGTGTGTGTGTGAATGCGTGCATGTGTGTGCATGCGTATGCGTGTGTGTGTGTGTGTGTGTGTGTGTGTGTGTGTGTGTGTGTGTGAATGCATGCATGTGTGTGCAGGTACACGTATGTGTGTGTGTGTGCGTCTGCACGTGTGTGTGCGTGTATGTGTGTATGGGTGTGTGTGTGTGTGTGTGTGTGTGCGTGTGCGTGTGTGCGTGTATGTGTGTATGGGTGTGTGTGTGTGTGATGTGTGTGACGTGATGCATTTACCCAGTCAGGCTGTTTTATCTGCACTAAGCCTCTATGTGGGACTCTCAGATTTGGCCATACGAACCGGCTCTGATAAATATGGTGCCATTTCTCCACCGTCACCAAAGCACTTTCAGGCATGGATGAGCAAGACCACTCCTCATCTTCTTAATCTTACTCTTCCTATTGGTAAACGTAAATAAAAAAGAAAAAAATAGATACAGCAAAATTAAAATGCATTTTTTAAAATCATCGAAAAGGGAAAAATCAATAATAAGAGGCAGAGTACAAGGGTCTCATAAATGAGTTAATTCTCTGGCTGCAGGGGTTTTACACACGTGTGAGAAGTTTCTAAAAGCTGGTTTTAGGTGGAAGGGAGGGGCATGGGGAGGGGGTGGGGGTGCGGGGGGGGGGGGGTTATTTCTTTAAATTTCGACGTGCAGTATATGCAGATCTGATGACTGGTGAACAGGCCTCAGAGGTTACAGACATGAAAATCTTAATGATCACCCCTTACAGCTAGCACATTCGAAGCGCCGGAATAGTGTTGCATAAGACCATGAATTGAGTGAGTCGGGGGTGGCGAAAAGTATATATATTATATATAGATGCACACAGAGAAAGATGTAATTATTCGGTGCTGTAGGGACAGAGAGAGAGAGAGACAGAGAGAGAGAGAGAGAGAGACATAATGAGAGAGAGAGAGTGAAAATGAGAAGAAGAGGGAGTGAGAGAAAAAGACTGAACGAGCCAGAGAGAAAGAGAGTTTGCTCTCACAGTGACATTAAACATGGTTTTTAATTAGCAGCAAACAAACATCAGTGGAGAGGGAGGACATTTATAACCCAGAGGGCAATGGCACAGAGAGAGAGAGGTGATGTGTGTAATTACTACAGTAAAGACAGAATATTAAATAACCAGCAACATACAGAGCTCTTCCACAGAGCAGGGTTTTTTTATGGATATGCTCTGTCAGTTTTTATTTACTTTATTTTTATTTTGTTTTATTTATTTTTTTATTTTATTAAACTGCCCGACTAGAACCACCCTGTATGAAATATTAAAACCGAAGCAAAAGTTCTGCCAGTTCCTATCAAGCCTTGCGCTGTTGGAAAACCTTCGCAAACTTGTCCTGTCTTCTGTCTCCCGAGTTGATACAAAATATGCTCTTTAGCAAATGTCAGAAGAAACGCTTTTAAAAGACGGTCTCTGTATTTCTCTCCCCTGTCTCTCTCTTCTTCTCTCTCTCCATTAACGCACACTGTCCATTTAGAGAAATGTCACCACTTTAAAGGTGTTAGAGGCGGCTTGGAGGTCCCCTCTGAGTGGGTCCCCTCTGAGTGGGTCCCTTTGACCTGGTCACGCTCATTTTTGCCATGTAGCCCTCCTGAGGGAATGAAACTTTCTCTCTGGTGTCGGCTGCAGTGCTGGTTACACGCTGCTGAAGAGAAGCAATGGACTAACTGACAGGGAATATCTACCAGGGACAGTTATTGAGGACCGTAAGCCTGTTATAGCCTGTTATAACTGCTAATGAGCGCACAGTTTCAGCAATAACTACCAGTGTGTGTGATGGAAGTACATTAATACGGTAAGTACATGACATCAAAACAGTACATAGGACACGCACGCACAAGCATACGCGTGCACACACACACACTCGCAGACACACATACATTGTGGTTATCCACAAATGTTTTAAATAAAGTTTAGTTTTTCAATTTTTTTTTTTTCCTTCATTTGAAATGAACTCATCAGTAAGAGTAATCAGCAAACTATAAAAACCCATTAAAAAGGACTATAAATATACCCAGAAACCCGGCGCTGGCTGTAAAGCTGCTTCTGACTACCTGTCATCAGCCGCGTTTTAATTGGTCGAGCTGTTTCACGCAATCCCGACTGACTGCAGATGACTTGGCTAAGTGCTTTTTCCTTCCCCCTTCGCTGAGTGCTGTTGACTCACGAGCCCTGAGTTTTCTTGTTACGTGCTGCCAGTCTGGCTGATTCACACAGGTCACTGGGAGATTGGCCGTCGCTGTTTTTCCATGAGGCTGACTGTCGGCTCGCTGTGAAATGATGTTTTGCTCGCGGGTGACGCCGTTGGCTGCTCACACACCGTCGTTTTTGCAAAGAGGTCTGTTTATTTCACCACTCCCAGTTCCCCCCCCCCGCCCCCCGATGACAAAGCTCACCGTGTCGTTGATTTTGCTCAAACACAATCGGCAGACGTGAAGTACACTACATGGCCCCAAACGCATGTGGGCACCTGACATTCAACATCCAAACATGCAAAATTATTGGACATTAATATGGAGTCCTTCCACCCTTTGCTGCCATAACAACCTCCACCCTTCTGGGAAGGCTTACTGTAATACTAGATGCTGGAGCATTGCTGCAGGGATTTGTTTCCATTCAGCCAGAAGAGCATGGGTGAGGTTGGGCACTGATTTGGCGACTAGGCCTGCCTCGCAGTTGGCTTTCCAACTGATACCAAAGGTGTTGGTTGGGGTTGAGGTCAGGGCTCTGTGCAGGCCAGTCAAGTTCTTCCTCATTGTTTCTCAACAAAACAATTACAATGTGGACCTTGCTGCGTGCCCGGGGGCATTGTCTTGCTGAAACAGGAAAGGGCCTTCCCCAAACTGTTGGGGAAGCACAGAATCGTCTAGAATGTGGTTATATGCTGTAGCCTCAAGATTTGCCTTCACTGGAACTAAGGGCCCTAGCCCAAACCATGAAAACAGCCCTGACCAAGAGGTGTCCAGATACTTTTGGTCGTGTAGTGTATTACAAAACAAAAAAGTTGCTTGTTTTAAAAACTACAAAGGGAACCCTATTCACCATACAGAATTAAACCTTGCTTCCTGGTCCCTTCATATGCTTGTTTTGAACCTGGGTTCATTTTAATCACCAGCAGGTGTGCAATTAGTTTTAATCAGTCTGCCTCTGACAGACAATTAGCAGTTTAGGGCAGGCCTGACAATTATAGCACACACAAGACGGGCTGAGTTGAAGAAATGTTCCCTTAACGCGTTTAAAAAAAAGATTTCAATAATTTAAATGTTCCGGTTGAAAATGTGCCCCCGCCACCACCCCCGCCCATGTCCCCACCCACTCATAAATTCTCCTCAGTTATGAGAGCATGGGGTTCTTCCAGTCTGTTATTGGGAACTCCTTGTTAGCACCGACTTCTGATTACTTCCTGAAGAGGTCAGTCAAGGATAATGGCCTGTACACAATCTTTAACTTTGGCTACGGAAGTAAATACAAAAAAAGTGAATTTTTACTTTTAATTGTGTCAAATTGAAGGACATATTTCAACTGAATCGCACCCGCTATTCTGCTGCAAACAAAGATGTGAAACTCAAACTGTACTTCACACTTGTAGTCTGTACGTCCCATTGACCGGCTTTAGCCATGCGTGACCAGGTTGAGCTGCGATACAACCCAACGGCTGAGCTGCGATACAACCCAACGGCTGAGATTCGGCCCAGCCGCTCGGGCGAAGGCTGACCTTGAGCCAAATAGAATCCTTGTGGTTCAGCATGGCCGTGCTCACATGACATCACTGGAAATTAAACGTTTCCTCCAATAATGGCTACCAGGCCGACGAGTGAGTGTGTGTGTGTGTGTGTGTGTGTGTGTGTGTGTGTGTGTGTGTGTGTGTGTGAGTGCGTGTGTGTGTGTGTGTGTGTGTGTGTGTGTGTGTGAGTGCGTGTGTGATTTTCTGCAGGACCCTGCTTCTCTCTGTTCGTGGCCCATCCTCTCTCCGCATTGCATCAATGTTTCATTCAGCGTCTACCCTCCCTAAAGCACACAGACAAGTGGCCTGAGAGAGTGTGTGTGTGTGTGTGGTGTGTGAGAGAGAGGTGTGAGTGCCTGCAGCGTGCGTGTGTGTGCATGTGCGAGTGTGAGAGATGAGGACCCTGCTTCTCTCTGTTCGTGGCCCATCCTCTCTCCGCATTGATCAAGTTTCATTCAGGAGAGAGAGAGAGAGAGAGAGAGTGGAGAGAGAGAGAGAGAGAGAGAGAGAGAGAGAGAGAGAGAGAGAGAGAGAGAGAGAGAGGAGAGAGAGAGAGGGAGAGAGAGAGAGAGAGAGATTGAGAGAGAGAGGATTAACAAATAAGAAAAACATGGATATTCACCATGATTTTTCACATTCTGTTAATCTAGCAGAGCCCTTTTTCTCAATGACAGATTGTTGCAAATTGTTCAGTAGCCTACTGAGACTTGCCAATTCATTTTTGTCCCCTGTAGGGGACATGAATCTCTGGTCTCAGGAAGCATATGTTCTACCATGCTGAGACCTACACTGCAAGGGACATTCAATAGAAATAAAATATTTTCACTGCAATGTGTTTTTCTCATCCGAGATGAATATGTTGAAAAAAATTGAAATACTTCAGGTCTCTTTGTGAGGTCTCAGGAGGATATGGCAAATCGTTGAACTTGTTGAGAGAGAGAGAGAGAGAGAGAAAAAGAGAGGAAGGAATAATAAAGATAATTGAAAAGAAAGAAGAAAAAGGAAGATGAACTGTGGACAGCATTATTTTAACAGCATCCTTGAGGACAGCATCATATTATCAGTTAACTCTTTGATGTGCAAGATCAGAAATATGAATTTGGAATGTTCTTGACCGAACGTTCTAATGGCGATGTCACAATCGCTGCTGGTAACTGAAAGCGATGGAGTTGTAGAACACTGGAAAAGCATTTCCAAGACAGCTACTCTTCGAAGGGTTAAAAGGCGATGATTAAGAAAGACAATACAAAAGAGAGGAAAGGCCTAATGAGTGTGCATCCTGTAGTCCCTACTGCCCCCCCCCCCCCCCCCCCCCCCCGCCCCCAAACACTACCAAGTGGTCTATTAATCTTCCCGACTGAAGATATGAAAAGCACTAGTAAGGATGTGGCTACAGTTTTAACAAACTGGGTGTTATTAAAAGGAGCCTTGGCCTTTTATCCCAAAGGGGGTCATTATTCTATTGCTTTAACCCTGTGCAGCAATTGTCCAGTAAATATGATTTTTTCATAAGATATCAAGTTAGGCGGTGGTGCTCGACCACGATGGAGGAGCTGCAGAATTCTGTGGTTTGCGTTGCTGTTTGGCACTTAGTGCATTAATTAATGCCGGTGGCTTTTATCCGGAAGGAAGTGTTATTTTTAAACCAAGCCATCATTCATCCTGTCTGTAGACCTTTTCAGTTTTTTTTTTATTTAAAAAAAAAAAAGGATTTATTTATTATCGCTTCCAAGAGCACTTTACAACACGCCGCTTTATATCTTTGTTTCTTTGTAGCTGTGCGGACGCATTGATTTTCTCGACTGTGTTGTCTGAGAAGCTTATAAATTGGCCAAAGAAATATCCATGTATCGTATTTCTTTTTCTTTTTTTTCTAATACTGAAAACTGACAGGAAAACAAACATTAAGCGCGGCCTGGTTTGCTGGGTGTGATTTGGGTTTGGGGCTGCGGCAGATAAGGGTGGAACGTGGCGGTGTGAGGAGTACATGTGAGGAAACGGAGGATGTTGCAGAGAAGGACGATGGCAGCTGGCACTGCACTTTCTTCCGTCCTCAGCTGCGTGTGATGTGGTCCCTCGGATGGTCCCACGCGGAGTTAATGATTCAACACTGTGCAGGACAGCTGGTCCCCTAAAGTCACTGTGCAGGACAGCTGGTCCCCTAAAGTCACTGTGCAGGACAGCTGGTCCCCTGAAGTCACTGTGCAGGACAGCTGGTCCCCTAAAGTCACTGTGCAGGACAGCTGGTCCCCTAAAGTCACTGTGCAGGACAGCTGGTCCCCACACACTGTAGACACACACTCCCCTAAAGCCACTGTGCAGGACAGCTGGTCCCCTAAAGCCACTGTGCAGGACAGCTGGTCCCCTAAAGCCACTGTGCAGGACAGCTGGTCCCCTAAAGTCACTGTGCAGGACAGCTGGTCCCCTAAAGCCACTGTGCAGGACAGCTGGTCCCCTAAAGTCACTGTGCATGCACACTGGGGTACAGAGCCTTACCTGTGCAAACACACATGCACACACATAGACACACA
This sequence comes from Anguilla japonica, assembly GCA_025169545.1. Taxonomy (NCBI): domain Eukaryota; kingdom Metazoa; phylum Chordata; class Actinopteri; order Anguilliformes; family Anguillidae; genus Anguilla; species Anguilla japonica. Next base: position 82,087,660 of record CM045883.1, on the reverse strand, counting down.
CACACACTTACACACACTCACAAACACACACACGCAAAACACACACACACACATGCAAACGCACACACACACACGCTCACAAACACACACACATGTTCAGAAACATCCACACACACACACACACACACACACACACGCATGCTCACAACACACACACACACACACACACACACCGGCAGCAGGCTTTTCCTGAATCACAAGTTGCATGAATAATGGACAGCTGTCTGTAAAATACATGCTTTTTTAATGTCCTCCTTGGCCACGTACAGCCATTATGCATTCAAGGCCCATGCCTGCAAATGTGTACGTTGCACTTTTGTCCGTCTTTCTTCTGTCGCACAAAACCTCTCCATTGTGTATTTTTCGCTGAACATCCTCAGGGTGTGTACTTTTTTTGCTCCATTACCCATGATGCAACATGCATGCCGTTCTAGAACTGTGCCCCAGGAATTCCATATTGCCTGCATAGAAGCAAGAGGCAGAGTAGCAAGACAAATTCAGGGGGTAATTATTTTGGTTCTCATTGCTCTTAATTACTTTTGGTGTTGCTGTTGGTTTTATTACAAACAACTTCTATCGCGTTACGCCATTGGGTGTCAAACTACAGTCCTGGAGGGCCTCGGCGTCGCCGAGTTTCGGCACACAATCACTGATTGGCTAAAGAGCCCGCACACATTTCTGAAGGCGTTAATTGGCTGCCGATTGATACCGAACTATTAATATCTGTGGACACTGTGGCCCTCCAGACCTGGAGTTTGACACCCCTGCATTAAAGGCTCTTATCCAAAGGGACTTACGTAGCTGTCACATTTTTTTACATCCATACTGCAGAGTATTTATTGCAGGTCAAGCACCTTGCTCAAGGGAACAAAGGTAGCTCCCCACCGGGGAGTGGCACCTGGAATCTTTACGGACACATCACGTCCTACGGAAGACAGCGGAATGATGGGAAGGGTTCACGCTTTGCCCACCCGTTAGGAAAATTCAAGATGGCCATACTTCACCCTGTAAAAATATAAATATTAAATATTGATATATGATTTTTTTTTTTTTTACTTGAACGGTTGCCAGGTTCAAAGTTGTGGGATCCATTTTTTCTTGCTGCATTCACATACTTCTGTGTATTTTTTTTATTTTTTATTTTTGCCAGGTTGGAGATATTGGAGCTGCCAGACAGCTCCAGCATGTCCTGCTTGAAATTATAGCTCGGAAGTGGTAGGATGTCTTGAACACTATTTCACAGTCGGATAGGTGGTGATTTTAGTGACTGCCATATCACGTGAATCGCATTAGATTACAAGCCCAGCTCCCTAACCGTTATACAACACTGCTACCCACTTTAGCACTGCGTCCCGGTATTGCGGTAATATGCCACTGTGGTGTTGCGGTTCATCGAAACATGAATTATGAATATGAATATGAATTATGTTTCAGACGCCTCCGTCTATACCCTTAGATTGGCGCGCAGAATTGCGCTCAAAGCAAACAGAGCAGAAACAGAGCGGGACAGAACGGAGCGGGACAGAACGGAGCCGATCGCAAGTTTTAAAAGCGCGGCCTCCCGCCGTGGCCGAAAATTGGCCCCGACGGGCTCAAACCGAGCCGCGTCGGTTACGCAGTCGTCCACGGCCGCAGTTTAAGGGCGGAAATGGACCGGAATCCGGCAGGCGTTTAAATGTGAACGGCTGGATGCCGGGCGGGGGAGCGTCGTTATCGGTCCGAGCGGCGGCGGGCTTCCTCCGGGCTGCGTGCAATTTGAAATGTCAGGAAGCGTGCGTGTGCTTCAGGGGGGGGGGGGGGGGGGGGGGTGGGGGGTGGAGAGTTACGGTCCCACCAGGAGTAGATCTTGTTTTCAATCTACCATCTTCTCTCTCTTTGGGCGGATTGTAAAAAAAAACATAAAATACATTTGTAAAAAAGCCCCGTAGCTCATCCAGTTTTTAACATTTAAAAAATATGTTTTTTTTTTTGCAAACAGTTCCACTCCCTCTCCTCTCCCCACCCCAGTACACCACCCCCTTAAGGGAAGAATTACATCCAGTTTGCTGCTGCATAATTCACCAGCCCCTTCAGAATGGTGATGTGTCTGCTCTCCTGGGGAAATAGACTGAAAAATACATTGGAATTTAATTTAATTAAAAATTCATTTAAATTTAATTAATTGATTTCAAGGCTTTTTTTGGTAGAAATGCTGGCCTCTAGCCTCTTCTACTCTCGCTCTCCGTATTACTCTATCTCTCCTGATTTCAGGCTGGTCCCAGTGTCGTCAACCAGGTAAGGATCCTTATTGCTCTCTACATGGCCATTTGGTTTTTAATTTTGGTAGAATGAGCTAATTTTCTTTTCAGTTTTTTTGTATACATTTGAGAGAGAGAGCAAGAGAGATAATGAGAGCGATAGAGGGAGAGAGCATGCAGTATATTTGATATGTAGATATGCATGTTCAGTATGTTTAGTGCCCAGATAAGCACATTGAGTTTGTGTGATGTGTAAATATGCACGTTCAGCGTGTTTAATGTACAGATACGCATATTCAGTGTGTGTTCAATGTGTTGGCATGCGTGTTCAGCATGCTTTGAAGTTTGGCATCCCATCTGCGGCTGCGCTCGCTAGGCACAGCATGTCCGCTTTCGCTGATGATCACCATCATCATCATCATCATCGGAGGATCATCATCATCATCATCATCATCATCATCATCGTCACCATCGTCACCATCGTCATCATCACCATCATCATCATCATCATCATCATCATCATCGTCGTCATCATCATCATCATCACCATCATCATCACCATCGTCATCATCACCATCGTCGTCATCATCATCATCATCATCATCACATCATCGTCATCATCATCATCATCGTCGGCGCTGGAGATCTGAGGCAGCCGCTCGTCTGCCGCGGTCGCTTCAAAGCTGACGTTGCTGGAAAGGAAGCCGCGTGTTTTATTAAAATGAGCCGCTGCAGCTGGAGGGCCCTGGAGCTCCAGAGAGGGCCTCGCTGAGAGCCTGCGCTGAGAGCCCGCGCCCCAGCATTAGCTCTGATCACAGGGGGATATAAAGAGCCTGATGGGGTACCGGAGCCCTGCTCATATTACCTGGACCTCCGGCCCCTTTCTTCCTTCGGCAGTGCATTGCATCCTTTACCTTACTGAGAGGGACAGAGGTAATGTGAAAATAAAGGAAAATTATTTAAACACACACACACACACACTCACACACACACATTCTCACACACATACACACACACACATAGACACACACTCTCTGTCTATGTCACTGACACACACACACACATTCACACGCACGCACACACACACACTCAAACACGCACACACATGAACAGACACACACACACACACACACTCAAACACGCACACACATGAACAGACACACACACACACACACACACACACACACTCACACACACGGACACACACATGCACTCACACTGACTCTCTCGCTCTCTCGCACACATTCTGTGATTCCTGTTTTATTGCCTCTCGTTTACGTGGCCCAACTAGAATGTGCAGATCTTGCACTATGGCCGAGAGGAATCGCGCGCTGACATAAGAGCCCATAAAAGCGGCTCTTTATTTACAGGAGAGATACCGACGTCGCTTAAATGTATGTACGAGCGCATCTGTCAGGGGTCCTCAATCTTATCCAGGAAGGGCCGGTGTGGGTGCAGGCTTCCATTCCAACCGAGCGAGAGTTACACACCTGATTCCACGAATCAAGGTCCTTAGCAAAGACCTAAGTGTTTGATTAGTAGAATCAGGTGTGTAACTGCTTGCTTGGTTGGAATGGAAGCCTGCACCCACACCGGCCCTTTCTGGGTAAGATTGAGGACCCCCTGGCATCTGTTCTGCTACGGTTTTACCAGCTCCTGCTCCCCAAGGCTATGGGGTCCGTGGTGTCTGTGAAACCGCACGTGTGGAGAAACTCAGCGTGTGGATCTCTTCGAGGTTACCCGCGCCTCCTGCTGTGACTCCCAGCGGCTGACTTGCGCCACAGGGAATAATTATTAGGCTCAGAAATGGCTTTGCCGCTGCTGCGGGGACAAACCCCTAGTAGATCTGCGGGGCAGATTTTAAACCGCTTTGGCTCACCTCATCGAGCTCATCGGTGAGTCTCACCTCATCGAGCTCATCGGTGAGTCTCACCTCATCGAGCTCATTGGTGAGTCTCACCTCATCGAGCTCATCGGTGAATCGCAACTCATCGAGCTCATTGGTGAATCTCACCTCATCGAGCTCATCGGTGAGTCTCACCTCATCAAGCTCATTGGTGAGTCTCACCTCATCGAGCTAATCGGTGAGTTTCACCTCATCGAGCTCATTGGTGTAGGCTTGTCGAGCTCTTTGGTGAGTCTCATTTCTCAAGCTCATTGGTGAGTCTCTCCTCATCAATGTCATCGGTGAGTTTCCTTGTCAAGCTCATTGGTGAGTCTCACCTCATCAAGCTCATTGGTGAGTAGGCTTGTCAAGCTCTTTGGTGAGTCTCATTTCTCAAGCTCATTGGTGAGTCTCACCTCATCAAGCTCATCGGTGGGTCTCACCTCATCAAGCCCATTGGTGAGTTTCAACTCATCAAGCTCATTGGAGACTCTCACCTCATCAAGCACATCAAAAGACTACATTCTGTACTGTGCAAAATCAGGCAGACTTGTGTTATAAAAGGTGATGAGATATCTGATGCTCGACATCATACCCCCAAACAGGAAGTGAATGACCTTTCACGGCCAAGAAACAAATTAAACTCTTAGCCGATGACATTTGAAAAGGTCTGGCGGAGCGGCAAGCTTTTTGGCACTCCGTGCACTATAACTAGCACAATTACAAACCTGCTGTGAGGCTTTTATTTTGAATTTATATGGAAAATAAGATGTTTACAAAAAAATTCCACACTGCTGGCAGGATTAAAATTAACATTCAAATACGAGCATCAGTTTTATTTCTGGTTCGTTTGACGAATTGGAATCACCAAACGTAACTTTCTAAATATTGTTTGTGAACAGAGGCAAAAGCGAGTTCTACCTGCATCCAAACCATGAAGGAAAAGTCACTCCATCCCTCCTATTATGCAATAGAAAGAAAGAAAGAAAGAAAGAAAGAAAGAAAGAAAGAAACCCATGAGTTCATTTACAGTTTCAACCCTGCCTGTGAGTGGTAATGACGCTGTCCAAGGTCCTGCAGCTCTCCCAAGCCACAGAGATACCTGAGGTGCTGAAGGGACAAGGTATTGGATACAGGAGCAGAGAGAGCTGTGTGCATTTGTGTGTGTGTGTGTGTGTGTGTGTGTGTGTGTGTGTGTTCGTGGGTATGTGGTGTGTGTGGAGTGAATGTGCGTGTGTGTGTGTGTGTGTGCTTTTGTGTGCGTGCGTGCATGCATGCGTGCGTGTGTGTGTGTGTGTTTGTGGAGTGAATGTATGTGTGTTTGTGGGTGTGGGATGTGTGTGTGTGGGGGGGGGCTCTGTGTGTGTGTGTGTGTGTTCATGGGACTGTGTGTGTGTGTGTGTGTGTGTGTGTGTGGGACTGTGTGTGTGTGTGTGTGTGTGTTCATGGGAGTGTGTGTGTGTGTGTGTGTGTGTGTGTGACTGTGTGTGTGTGTGTGTGTGTGGGGGACTGTGTGTGTGTTCATGGGAGTGTGTGTGTGTGTGTGTGTGTGTTGTGGTGTGTGTGTGTGTGTGTGTGTGTGTGTGTGTGTTCATGGAGTGTGTGTGTGTGTGTTTGTGTGTGTTCATGGGAGTATGTGTGTGTGTGTGTGTGTGTGTGTATTTTAGTCTCAGAGTCAGAGTGCTCACCCCACCCCCACAGGGCTTGTTAGGTTATTCTCTGACACCTTTTTTATCACGCGCAGTTCCTCAGTCCTTGTCTCGTCCTGGATGAATTACTGACACTATTTCATAATCAGCACAGAGCAGTCCATTCATCAAAGGCAGATTTTACATGAAGCTTTGGCTCTAGAGACAGTCAGTCAGTTTATCAGAACAAGTACTGCAGGCCGTAAAAACACACCCCGGCCCTGATAAAGATGGCCAGCACCACAACCTCCACTACCACAGCCTGACTACAGCCCTTATCCGATATTTCACACTTCCTTTGAATTCATTTTTAATCGTCTCAGTGTAATTATATTTTTGTTTTCATGTTCAAAAAATGTTCTGGGTGTTTAGAAGATTAGAAACAAAATGGGGGCGGACTGACCTTTTGTGCAGGTCTGAGGGGAGGACCAGATTAGTTTTTTGTTCAAATGACTTTGGTGATATTTGCACTCAAAGCAGCAGTCTATGATTAATAACCTTATATTAAGCACAAGGATGTGGAACGGTAATAAATGCGTTATAAGGCCTTTATAACTTAATAACTAACTTAAAAGCATGACCTGCTTAACGTCATGTAGTTTTTTTACGACATTAAGACATTTAGTGCATATTATGCTCGGAAATAAGAGTACAGTAAACGCACAACGTTACAATCATTACTGGTGCTATGCTAACTCACAATTAAGAATATATTACTTAACCGATGGTATAATGAAGTTATAAATAATTATTTGGCCTTTACAGCACCATATTCCAGTTTAAGGTGCGTATAATTTTATTTTGATTACACGCAACTCGCAGCTGGTTCTCCGTGGCAGCTGGCTTTTGGTTTATTGCCCTTTCTACGGTTTCTAAATGAGCCGGAGGTTTTATTGTGAACGGGCCGCTCCGATCCAAATGACCAGCGGTGCCCCGTCCCGTCCCGCTCCAGGAGATCCAAAGTCCTGAGGGCTCAGGCCAGCGAGTGACGCCTGGAGCCGCAGCTGGCTCGGCCTCCTGGTCCAATCAGTGGGCTCAGTTAGGAAATGGGAGAGCTGAGCTGAGCTGAGTAAGAGTGTGGAGTGATTTTTTTTTTTGGTTGTTTGTTTTTTTTTTTTTTGTTTTCAGAAAGAGGTAGCGCCGTGCAGGCTTGGTTTCAGATGTATCTCTCCACTCGTGTGTGCGCGCAAGTATGCGTGTGACAGGGCGTGTGTGTATGCGATTGCAGACAGTGCAGTCCTTTATTTAAATATGTACGGTATACAGTATGCATCACGCGTGCTATGCGTGCATGCAGGTTTTCTGTTCTCGACATTAGCGACTGTAACGGCTACAGAGCAAGTTACAAACTCCTATCAGATATATAGCAAGAAAGAGTTTACACCCACACTCAGTGTCAGGGTTCTGTGTCTTCCCCCTGTCTTTCCCTTGTTGGGCCGCCAGATGGCGGCACTCCTGTTTTGTGTCCTGCTCCCCCTGTTTCATTGTACGATTGGTTTCATTTATTCCATTATTGGTTTTGGCTGTCTCGTTCTCCCTTCCCCCTCTGTGGCCTGATTGTTCATTGTGCCCTCCTGTGTCTCGTCAGTGTCTGCCTATTTAAGTTTCCCTTCCCTGGACTCAGGTGCTGGATCCTTGTTGCTTTGTTGCTTGTTTTGCGTGTCGGTTTGTCAGTTTTGATGGTTGTTGCCTGTGCCCTGCCTGTTCGTAGCCTGCATTGTCTGTGACCTGTTCCTTGCCTGCTCCGTTCTTCTTGTTTTGGGATTTTTGTATTTCAGTTTCCCCGGGCTTTTGAGGTTTTCTTTTGTGTTTGTTAAACTTGCCCTGCGAGGCTTTCTGTTCCCTTTTGTTCCCCTAATAAGTAAAGTCTTGGTTTTGCCTACCTTTGGAGTTTTTGTATTTTTTCCTCTGCGCTTGGGTCCAAACCCCCCTCGCCGCGTAACAGAAGGATCCAGCCCGAGCTGGACCCAGCAGAGGTTTTTTTTCTTTCTCTTTTTTCTCTCATCAGGGTTTTTGGTTTTTTTTTTTTTATGCTGGCCATGCCACCGGTGTGGAGCAAGCCGGTGGTGGCTGGGGAAGCCTCCGGCCCAGGTCTGGCCGTGGAACCAGCTCCCCTGTCCAGTAGCCAGTGGGCCGAAAGGCTTTTTGACACGGTCCAGGGGTCGCGCCCTTTTCTGGACTACGTGGGGGAGTTCCGCGCCGTAGCCGCAAAGGCTAACCTGCCCCAGTCCACAGTGTGCCAGCTCTTCAGGGACAACATGAGGGACGCCCTCCACGGCGGGCTTATGTATTCCGGCGTGGACAAGTGCGGTGACTTTGAACTTCTGTTCGCCACGGCCCTGCAGTGGGACCAGCACCTCCGGGGGGTCGCAGATATGCCCCCCCTGGCAGAGAGGTACTCCCAGCCCAGCGAACCGGAGCCCGCCGTCCCGCCGGAGCCGCCCGCCCTGCCTGTTGTCCCGCAGGAGCTGCCTGCTCTGCCTGCTCCGCCCCGAGCCCCGGAGGGGCCTCCGCCGCCTGCTCCGCCCCGAGTCCCGGAGGGGCCTTCGCCGCCTGCTCCGCCCCGAGTCCCGGAGGGGCCTTCGCCGCCTGCTCCGCCCCGAGTCCCGGAGGGGCCTTCGCCGCCTGCTCCGCCCCGAGTCCCGGAGGGGCCTTCGCCGCCTGCTCCGCCCCGAGTCCCGGAGGGGCCTTCGCCGCCTGCTCCGCCCCGAGTCCCGGAGGGGCCTTCGCCGCCTGCTCCGCCCCGAGTCCCGGAGGGGCCTTCGCCGCCTGCTCCGCCCCGAGTCCCGGAGGGGCCTTCGCCGCCTGCTCCGCCCCGAGTCCCGGAGGGGCCTTCGCCGCCTGCTCCGCCCCGAGTCCCGGAGGGGCCTTCGCCGCCTGCTCCGCCCCGAGTCCCGGAGGGGCCTTCGCCGCCTGCTCCGCCCCGAGTCCCGGAGGGGCCTTCGCCGCCTGCTCCGCCCCGAGTCCCGGAGGGGCCTTCGCCGCCTGCTCCGCCCCGAGTCCCGGAGGGGCCTTCGCCGCCTGCTCCGCCCCGAGTCCCGGAGGGGCCCTCGCCGCCTGCTCCGCCCCCAGTCCCGGAGGGGCCCTCGCCGCCTGCTCCGCCCCCAGTCCCGGAGGGGCCCTCGCCGCCTGCTCCGCCCCCAGTCCCGGAGGGGCCCTCGCCGCCTGCTCCGCCCCCAGTCCCGGAGGGGCCCCTCGCCGCCTGCTCCGCCCCCAGTCCCGGAGGGGCCCTCGCCGCCTGCTCCGCCCCCAGTCCTGGAGGGGCCCTCGCCGCCTGCTCCGCCCCCAGTCCCGGAGGGGCCCTCGCCGCCTGCTCCGCCCCCAGTCCCGGAGGGGCCCTCGCCGCCTGCTCCGCCCCCAGTCCCGGAGGGGCCCTCGCCGCCTGCTCCGCCCCCAGTCCCGGAGGGGCCGCCTGCTTCGCCCCGCGCCCCGGAGAGGCCTCCTGCTTCGCCCCGCGCCCCGGAGAGGCCTCCGAAGTCGCCTTGTGCTCCTGCCCCGCCTTGTGCTCCTGCCCTGTCCCCTAGTGGCCACGCCTTGTCCCCTAGTGGCCACGCCTTGTCCCCTAGTGGCCACGCCTTGTCCCCTAGTGGCCACGCCTTGTCCCCTAGTGGCCACGCCTCGCCCCCTAGCGTTCCCTCGCCCCCTAGCGTTCCCTCGCCCCCCAGTGTGCTCGCTCCCCCCAGTGTGCTCGCTCCCCCCAGTGTGCTCGCTCCTTCCCCTAGTGTTGTCGCTTCCCCCAGTGTCCGTTCTCCCCCTAGTGGTGTCGCTCCCCCTAGTGTTGTCGCTTCCCCCAGTGTCCGTTCTCCCCCTAGTGGTGTCGCTCCCCCTAGTGTTGTCGCTCTCCCTCGTGGCCGTTCTCCCCCTGGTGTTGTCGCTCCCCCCAATGGCCGTCCTTCCCCTGGCGTCGTCGCTCCCCCCAGTGTCCGCCCTTTCCCTGGTGTTCATTCTCCTTTTGGTGTTGTCGCTCCCCCCCCGGTGTCCGTCCCCCTCCCGGTGTCCGTCCCTCCCCCGGTGTTGTCGCTCCCCCCGGTGTCCGTCCTTCCCCCGGTGTTGCCGCGCCCCCTAGAGTCCGCGCTCCACCTAATGTTCTTACGCCACCCAGTGTTCCCGACCGTGTGTCTGTGTGTTCTCCGGCCCCCTTGTCTAGTTGTCTGCCCGCCTGTTTGTCTGCCTGTTTGCCTGTATGTGTGTCAGCCGGTTTATTGGCCTGTGTGTCTGCCCCCCAGGCCGTCGGCCCATCGGCCAATGTGTTTCTCCCGTCTGTCTGCCTGTCTGGCTGTGTGTCAGTCCGCGTGTTTTTTTGTCCTGTTTGCCTGTTTGTCAGTCCTTGTGTCAGTCTTTGGGTTCACCCCTTTCCTTCCCTGTCTGTCTGTCCCTTTGTGTGTCTGTTGGTGTTGCAGTGTGCCTCCCCGCCTGCTTGTCCCTTTGTTTGTCTTTGTAGGTCTCCCCGTGTTCCCGTGTCTGCGTCGGTCCGTTTTGTCTCGTTCCGCCCCAGTGCAGTGTCACGTCTCGTTCCTTGTAGTGTTGAGTCCGATCCGTGTTTGTCTTTTCCCCAGTCCGGTGTGGTGTGTGTGCATGTGTGCGTTCCGTGTCGGGTCTTGGTGTTGTCCGTCCTGTCTTTTCAATCCAGTCCCCTCCTGTCGTGATTCCAGTCCGTTGTACTGTCTAGTCCCTGTCCAGTCTAGTCCAGTCCCGAGTTTCCAGATTCCCGTCCAGTTTCTGTTTTTGGCCCCAGTCCTGAGTCCCATCCTGTTCCTGTTCCGGTCCTGATTCCCGTCCTGTTCCTGTTCCTGCCCCGGTCCTGAGTCCCGTCCTGTTTCCTGCCCCGGTCCTGAGTCCCGTCCTGTTCCTGTTCCTGCCCCGGTCCTGAGTCCCGTCCTGTTTTCCGTTCCTGCCCCGGTCCTGAGTCCCGTCCTGTTTCCGTTCCTGCCCCGGTCCTGAGTCCCGTCCTGTTTCCGTTCCTGCCCCGGTCCTGAGTCCCGTCCTGTTTCCGTTCCTGCCCCGGTCCTGAGTCCCGTCCTGTTTCCGTTCCTGCCCCGGTCCTGAGTCCCGTCCTGTTTCCGTTCCTGCCCCGGTCCTGAGTCCCGTCCTGTTTCCGTTCCTGCCCCGGTCCTGAGTCCCGTCCTGTTTCCGTTCCTGCCCCGGTCCTGAGTCCCGTCCTGTTTCCGTTCCTGCCCCGGTCCTGAGTCCCGTCCTGTTTCCGTTCCTGCCCCGGTCCTGAGTCCCGTCCTGTTTCCGTTCCTGCCCCGGTCCTGAGTCCCGTCCTGTTTCCGTTCCTGCCCCGGTCCTGAGTCCCGTCCTGTTTCCGTTCCTGCCCCGGTCCTGAGTCCCGTCCTGTTTCCGTTCCTGCCCCGGTCCTGAGTCCCGTCCTGTTTCCTGAGCCCTGAGTTTCCTGAGACCAGTCCTGGTTCCTGAGCCCTGAGTTTCCTGAGCCCTGAGCCTCCTGAGCCCGGAGCCTCCTGTCCAGTTCCTGAGCCTCCTGAGCCCTGAGCCTCCTGTCCAGTTCCTGAGCCCGAGTCCTGTCCAGTGCCTGAGTCCTGAGTCCTGTCCTGTCCAGTTCCGGAATCCTGTCCAGTTCCTGAGTTTCCTGCCCAGCCCTGTGTTCCTGTCGAGTCCTGTTCCTGTGTCCAGTCCTGAGTCCTGTTCCGTGCCTGAGTCCTGTGTCCAGTCCTGTTTCCAGCCCTGAGTCCTGTCCTGTCCAGTTCCAGTCCTGTTTCTGTCCAGTCCAGTCCTGAGTCCGGTTCCCCCATCTGTGCTCCTGTCCTGAGTTCTGTTCCCTGCTCCCACCCTCCAGTTCACCCCCCTCCCAGGGTCGGCCTCCTGGGACGTCAGGAGCCGTCCCTTGGGGGGGGGGGGGTACTGTCAGGGTTCTGTGTCTTCCCCCTGTCTTTCCCTTGTTGGGCCGCCAGATGGCGGCACTCCTGTTTTGTGTCCTGCTCCCCCTGTTTCATTGTACGATTGGTTTCATTTATTCCATTATTGGTTTTGGCTGTCTCGTTCTCCCTTCCCCCTCTGTGGCCTGATTGTTCATTGTGCCCTCCTGTGTCTCGTCAGTGTCTGCCTATTTAAGTTTCCCTTCCCCTGGACTCAGGTGCTGGATCCTTGTTGCTTTGTTGCTTGTTGCGTGTCGGTTTGTCAGTTTTGATGGTTGTTGCCTGTGCCCTGCCTGTTCGTAGCCTGCATTGTCTGTGACCTGTTCCTTGCCTGCTCCGTTCTTCTTGTTTTGGGATTTTTGTATTTCAGTTTCCCCGGGCTTTTGAGGTTTTCTTTTGTGTTTGTTAAACTTGCCCTGCGAGGCTTTCTGTTCCCTTTTGTTCCCCTAATAAGTAAAGTCTTGGTTTTGCCTACCTTTGGAGTTTTTGTATTTTTTCCTCTGCGCTTGGGTCCAAACCCCCCTCGCCGCGTAACACTCAGTCCTTAATGTGGTGCATTATGGGATTGATGGGGGTTAGGCCACAGACACATATTTTGTGGGAACAGCTCCAGACATGGGCCACAGAGGGCTTAAACACAAAATGAGAAGTCAATGCAAAAAGGTGCCCTCTCTTCCCGACGCGGGACACAGGGCACCAGTGGAGTGTGATGAAATGTAGCCAACTGCTGTTGTTTTGATGTTCAAAGAACTAAGGCAAATTTGGTTCTGAAAGAGAATCTGTCAAGCCAAACCGAAAGAGGTCAAAGGCCAACAGGACAGAACCAGCCCAAGCAAAAACCGCACCAGGTAAAGCCCTCTGAGGTTCTACTCAACCGAACCCGCCGAGAACTCAGACCGGACGAAGGTCTGCAGAACCGAAGGTAGGACGACTCCGGCAAAGAGGACCGGGCGAAACCGCGTCCCCGCCTCGGCCGACTCGGGTGGTGATTTGTGTCACGGTGGAGCAGACGGGTCGGAGTCCTCACTTTGCCGAGCGAGAGCTGCGAGGTGTCTGGGGTTCAGGGGTCGCTCGGAACACCGGCGGTGTCACCATGGCAACAGAAACAAAAGAGAGTTCCATTCTACCCCATCAACAAGACTGAGCACCTGCAACGACTGAGGCTAATGACTGTGAAAGCATTTCAAATTAGCTTCCTGTTCTTACCCTATTAATAGCAGTAGGCAGGACAGACAAAAGCACGCAGAGAGAAGTGAGTCGAATGAATTCGGAGATGCACCCAGATGAGATGTCGGCTGCGCCCCCCTTCATAGTTCTGCTTTCTGTTTGTCGGAGGGGCCTTGTTTGTGCTTCTGGGGCAACAAAAATATTTTTAAATATTGAAGAAAAGAAAAAACTACTGTTCCAGTCCTCTCTTTGAATGACACTGTGCTTCGAACCATTGTGTACAATTCAGCATTTCATTATTCATGGGTGGAACCCATTGTGGGTTTCTTTCTTTCCCAGTGAGTTTGTGCTTGTTGTCTGTTTTTTGTTGTAGGTCTTATACAATAAAATCCTTTCACACTGCCATACACATATTTACAAGACAAGATAAGCACCCATTCAGTTATGGCAAATCATGGTTCTGGCATGGTACACTACGCACAAGGGACGGCTTTTATGCGGGCAGGAAAATAAAATGTGGAGACTCCTGAAGCTACACCTGGCCCAGCAGGGTCATCATTAAAACTGTGAGGCGCCCAGATTCTTAAAGAGCTTTGGGAATTTATAAAGTTTTTGTTCCAACAACAACACGGGAAACGTACAGCCCCGAAAGAGACAGAAAGTGCAAGAAGTACAGACTCAGTTGACAACTTGTCAACCACACAACCGAACATAAAACTAAGATATAACTATGTTACGCAAGAAAGACGAAAAGTACCTTAATGAGCACTGAATTACAATGTGAGCATGTGTGTGTGTACGTGTGTGTGCACGGTTGTGCGTGTGTGAGTGCGTGTGAGAGTATGCGTACATGTGTGTATGTGTGTGTGTGTGTTTGCACGGTTGTGCATGTGTGAGTGTGTGTGCATGTGTGTGTGTGTGTTTGCACGGTTGTGCATGTGTGAGTGTGTGTGCATGGTTGTGCATGTGTGAGTGTGTGTGCATGGTTGTGCATGTGTGAGTGTGTGTGTGTGTGTGTGTGTGTGTGTGAGTGTGTGTGCATGTGTGTGTATGTGTGTGTGTGTGCATGGTTGTGCATGTGTGTGTATGTGTGTGTGTGTGCATGGTTGTGCATGTGTGAGTGTGTGTGTGTGTGCGTGTCTGCCTGCTCCATATGATCACCTCTTTTATTAATGCAGAATCTATTAATTAATAACCGAGCGAGAAAATGATGAAGCGTCTGCAAGGGAGGAGACAGGAGGGCACAGTCTGTGTTCAGTCTATGTGCAGATTAACAGTGCTCTCAAGTCTATATGAGTCACAGTCTGTGTTCAGTCTATGTGCAGATTAACTGTGCTCTCATGTCTATATGAGTCACAGTCTGTGTTCAGTCTATGTGCAGATTAACTGTGCTCTCAGGTCTATATGAGTCACAGTCTGTGTTCAGTCTATGTGCAGATTAACTGTGCACTCTGGTCTATATGAGTCACAGTCTGTGTTCAGTCTATGTGCAGATTAACTGTGCACTCAGGTCTATATGAGTCACAGTCTGTGCTCAGTCTATGTGCAGATTAACTGTGCTCTCAGGTCTATATGAGTCACAGTCTGTGCTCAGTCTATGTGCAGATTAACTGTGCTCTCAGGTCTATATGAGTCACAGTCTGTGCTCAGTCTATGTGCAGATTAACCGTGCTCTCAGGTCTATATGAGTCACAACCTGTGCTCAGTCTATGTGCAGATTAACTGTTCACTCAAGTCTATATAAGTCACAGTCTATGCTCAGTTTACATGCAGAGTTTAACTGTGACTGGCTTAGTCATAATGCCTCACTTCTCTTCTGATGAGTGCAAGTCCCAGTCAGTACTGCTTGTTCACTGTCTTCCTGGGCAGAGCACTAATTGCTCAGTATTTGTTCATACACAGTACTGCCCTGCGGGAAACCGACAGCGTTCTTCAGTGTACATGAGTTGTGTGCCTTTCATGAAATGGCACGTGAATAATGTAAGATGCCATTACCACTCTCACAGACAATACAAACACACAGTTCACACGCTCCCACACAGGCAAAAAACCAGGCCTGTCCTCATGCTCACGGGCTCACAAAAAGCAAACAATCCTTGGCTTATTGTGGTTACTTTCTAATATTTTCTAGGTAAAAATCCTGCAGAGCATGTCTTTTAAGGGCTAAAATGATGTCAGCTATGCAAGTCACTGAATAACAATTTATCATGTTTTAGGCATTTAAATGTCTAGCATTGTCTGAGTTTTTGCTTTTGGCGAGAGTGTTTTACTGGCAAGGCAACAGCCGCTGTCAGTGGCCGGGAGGTGTGAGCTTGAGGGAGCAGTCCAACAGCAGTACGGATAAGAGGCCTGTCCTCCTGTCCAGTCAGAGATCATCCCTGGGTGAAGGGTCGTGCTCTGGTGGGCGGAGTGAGAGCGAAGGAGAAGTGTTTGTCTATCAGAGGGGCTGGATGGGAGAGATACCGGCCTGTTTTCAAGGCTGTGATAAATGAACCCTCCTCCTCTTACACTGAGTAAACACACTGCTTGAACATGTCCCACACGATGCAAGGTGCACACACACGCAGAAACACACACACACACAGACACTCACACACACACACACGCGCACACACATACACACACGCACATGCACGCGCACACACACACACGCACACATGCACACACACAATCACACACACACAAACACATGCACGCGCACACACACACACACACACACACACGCACACACACACACACACACACACACATGCATGCACCCGCACACACACACACACACGCACACACACACACACAAATACACACGAACACACCCACGCACATCAGAAAAGTTTGACTCATCCTGATGAGATTTGCACAAGCCTTAAACGCTGAAAGCAGTTCTGCAGCTGCGCTGGCACCCTCGTCTTCACCTTCGCAAAACGGGCCCGGTTTCTCTCTCTCTCTCTCTCGGCTTTAATTGCAGGGCAGAGACGGCTCGCGAACGGCGTCCGCTCAATCGCGCTTTCCCTTTTCATTCGCATTTTTATTTTAGGGATAATGGCAAGCTTGAGGACGCAGGTAGAGTGACGCGCAGGATACCGAGTTCTCAGAACCCCAATCCAGACCGCCGCAGCGGGGGCAGTTAGACGCAGCTCGGCTGCGGGTGACGGACGTGTGATTGCGCGTCTGATAACGTCTTTAATGGAGCGAGTGATTTCGGCGATGGTCCTCAACGAGGCAAGATCACCTCTCTTTCCGTCATACCACGGTCGTCCTCTTATCTCCAAGACGGGCTCTGCTACTCGAGGGGACTCTTTTTTCCTTTCTCCCTCTTTGCACAGATTTCTTTCTTTCTTTATCTCTCTTTCTCACAAACACACACAAAGGATTCAATTTAAGGAGCTTGGGAGTGGAAGTACATCATATATATATATATATATATATATGCTTCAAAGAGAAAGTGCTCTTTGTTACTGCAAAGATACAGGTCTGGATTCAGTAAAAAATGTCTCAGACTTTGATTCACCGTTAAAAGCAAGAGTTTATTTTGTTTGCCTTCGAAAAAACAAAGTCTGGAAATGAGCAAAACTGACCAAGAAAACTGGGTCGGATAAAATAATGCTTGCCTTTATTTATTTTATTTAGTCAAAGTTAGGGACAAATGTGCTTTGGAATCCAGGCCACTGACACGTTTTAAATGAAGCCGAGGTTATTAGGGATAGTTTATATTTAAGGTTAACTCCAAAATCACTGCGTGAACAGATCATTCCAGTAACCACAGCTGAACATGTACTGTTCAAACGGAAACCTTGGTGTTATCCCTTTTCCTGTGATCCTATCGACATTTCATATCGCTCCAGCAAACAGCCGCAATCCACCACCCCACACCCCCCCCCCCCCCCCCCCCCACCCCCCCTCGTTGCCCCCCTTTCAAAAGATACAGGGAGGGGGAATCCATACCCCCGGCAGCATGAAGCTGGCCACTCCCGCGGTGAGCTGTGAATTAGAGTGTGTTCTGAAAGGGTGAAGTCAGCGGGGTGGGTGGGGGGGGGGCAGCAGAGAAAACAGCACTGATGGGGCTCTGACCTTTCTGACCGTTTGTGTTCCTGTGTGAATGAGGCCTCTTCTCCACCTCCGTCTCAGGGCATTGATTCCCCCTCTCGCACCTCAGCCGTACCACCCACCCTCAGCCCCCCTGTCCCCCCCCCCCCACCCCCCAGCACCATGTTCAGTTCTTTTGTTTTTTTTTTTTTCAATCATACCTGTGGCATTTGAGAAGGCCCGAAGATGACAACGGTCTATTCTGTCTTTGTGGGAGTGTGTGTGTGGGTGTGTATGTGTGAGTGTGTGGGTATGTGTGAGAGAGAGTGTGTGTGCGTGCGTGTGTGTGTATGTGGTGCATGTGTGCATGTATGTATGTGTGTGTGTGTTTGAGTGTGTGTTATATGTGCGTGTGTGTGTGTTTGAGTGTGTGTTATATGTGCATGTGTGTGTGTTTGAGTGTGTGTTATATGTGCGTGTGTGTGTTTCAGTGTGTGTTATATGGGTACGTGTGTGTGTTTCAGTGTGTGTTATATGGGTATGTGTGTGTGTTTCAGTGTGTGTTATATGGGTACGTGTGTGTGTGTTTCAGTGTGTGTTATATGGGTATGT
Organism: Anguilla japonica; assembly: GCA_025169545.1. NCBI lineage: Eukaryota > Metazoa > Chordata > Actinopteri > Anguilliformes > Anguillidae > Anguilla > Anguilla japonica. The sequence continues at coordinate 82,070,175 of CM045883.1, read as the reverse complement.
GTGTGTGTTTCAGTGTGTGTTATATGGGTATGTGTGTGTGTGTTTCAGTGTGTGTTGTATGGGTATGTGTGTGTGTTTCAGTGTGGGTTATATGAGTACGTGTGTGTGTTTCAGTGTGTGTTATATGGGTACGTGTGCGTGTCAGTGTGTTATATGGGTATGTGTGTGTTTCAGTGTGTGTTATATGGGTACGTGTGTGTGTTTCAGTGTGTGTTATATGGGTACGTGTGTGTGTTTCAGTGTGTGTTATATGAGTACGTGTGTGTGTGTTTCAGTGTGTGTTATATGGGTATGTGTGTGTGTTTCAGTGTGTGTTATATGAGTACGTGTGTGTGTGTTTCAGTGTGTGTTGTATGGGTATGTGTGTGTGTTTCAGTGTGTGTTATATGAGTACGTGTGTGTGTGTTTCAGTGTGTGTTGTATGGGTATGTGTGTGTGTTTCAGTGTGTGTTGTATGGGTATGTGTGTGTGTTTCAGTGTGTGTTGTATGGGTATGTGTGTGTGTTTCAGTGTGTGTTTGTATGAGTATGTGTGTGTGTTTCAGTGTGTGTTATATGGGTAGGTGTGTGTGTGTGTGTTTCAGTGTGTGTGTGTATGAGTGTACGTGTGTGTGTGTGTGTTTCAGTGTGTGTTGTATGGGTACGTGTGTGTGTGTTTCAGTGTGTGTTATATGAGTACGTGTGTGTGTTTGTGTGTTATATGGGTACGTGTGTGTGTGTTTCAGTGTGTGTTATATGGGTACATGTGTGTGTGTTTCAGTGTGTGTGTTATATGAGTACGTGTGTGTGTGTGTTTCAGTGTGTGTTGTATGGGTATGTGTGTGTGTTTCAGTGTGTGTTGTATGGGTATGTGTGTGTGTTTCAGTGTGTGTTGTATGGGTATGTGTGTGTGTTTCAGTGCGGGTTATATGGGTACGTGTGTGTGAGGTTGTCCCCACATGAATGAAAAGTTTGGTGAGGAGTGTGGTGGGGATGAAAGTCTGAGGCAGTGGTGATTTTAGTGCTGTTCCACATTTTTTAAAGAGCTTTGTGATCAATAATACATGTGTTTTTTTAGAGGGGTACTGAGGGAGGTGGATGGTGCTGGTCTGGGGGAGGGGGGGGCAGGCACTGTTTATCTTTAATGTGATATAATATTGAGTTTTTCTCATTTTGATCAGCAAAGCCCATTTGTGCCCCCCCCCCCCCACCCCCCAGGTGTCCATGTCCCCATGTCCCCGCTGCAGCCCAGGCAAACATGACAGACGGGGACAAGGGGGGGCGGGGGCACGGATGGGGGTGGGGAGGGGGCGAAAAGACCTCCTCAGGGTCCCAAGTGAAGATACCAACTGTGCAGTCTGCGAGAGATTAAAAAAACATGAGGGCTGGAAGTTCCGGGACAGAGCGAGCTGTGCTGCCATTTCCATTTCAGAAGGGGGGGGCAGCGAGGTCACTGGACAACAGCGTCTTCACCACATCTCACAGAACCAGGTTTCGGACCTGAAACCGTTTTTTTTTTTCTAAGACCACAGACTACAGAACTTCCCCAAAATTCCAGCCCCCCTGGCAGGATCGCCTTGACCCTTTTCTGTTTAGTCTGTCTTGGTATCCCTGGAAACGCAGGCCCCCCCTGAAGGATTAGCACGACGGCCTTATCTGAGATAAGAAACGGTTCGCTAATGGGAAACGGTTAGCTGATTAAAACCCTGCTGTTCGGGACCACGCTCATTTCCCACAGGAACGAGAAACGGCCCCAAGAAAACGTCCGACTGTATATTGTTTCGCGGACAAATGTCAGCGTGGCTCAAGAGGGGGGGATTGAGGGGGGAGGTAGTTTTGGGGGTGGGGAGGAGGGGGGGGGGGGGGGGGGGTGGTTGTGGAGGCGGGGGTGACTCACCAGAATGGTTAAATAACCTGCAAGACTTTGGTTCTGCTTTTGCATTGTGCCTGAAAGACCTCATCTCGCAGTTTTTTTTTTTTTTACAACTTTTGTCAAAGAAAAGCTGCAGGGGATGAACACTCCTACTGCCCACTTACTTTACTGAAAGAGAGAGAGAGAGAGAGACAGACAGAGAGAGAGAGAGAGGGACTCACAGAAAGAGAGAAGGGAGAGAGAAAGGGAATGAGAAACAATGACAGGCTACTGCTTTTAAAATATATATTTTTCCCCTTATTCAACAACAAAAGGACAAAGAAAATGAAAAATCTCAAAAAAAGAAAGGGAGAGAGAGGAGGAAGAGACGACCCTCTAGGTCAAGGGTGTCCAGTCTTATCCAAAAAGGGGCGGAGTGGGTTCAGGTTTTTTGTTTTAGCCCAGCGCTACTACAATCCATGCCTTGATAAGTAGAATCAGGGCTAAAACAAAAACCTGCACCGACACCGGCCCTTTTCGGATTGGACACCCCTGATCGAGGTCATGCGGCGACGAGCCTGAGCTTGAAAACTGAGATGGTGACATCATGCTTCAGCGGCGTGCGTGTTCCGAACTCTCCCGCAGAGCGGGGCTCAGCCCAAAGGACCTCCTGGCGCCGGGACGCTGCTGGTCAGCGGCGTGGGCTGAGAGGCTCCCGCGGGCGAGCTGGCGGGGGGGGGGGGGTTGGTCTTTTGGGTTTAATTCCGTGGGTTGTGCCGAGATCGACTCCCCGCGCTCGTCTCCGAGCACGTTCAGGCAGGAGCGGCGTAATGAAGGAGCCGTGAATAATTCAGGGAAGTTCGCTACCTTTTCATTAATATCCCCCCCGAAGATACGCCGGGTCCCTGGCCCCGCCTTACCGTCATCTCATTTATTAATAGAACCTCCTGTGAGGGGGGGGGGGAGGGGGGAGGAGGGAATGGCCGGGTTTGGGGGAGAGGGCGATCTTCTTTTCTGAACTCAACTTGAGCCCATGATATGTTGGGATAAAGCCCATGCTGTGTTGGGTTTAAGCCCATGATATGTTGCGATAAAGCCCATGCTGTGTTGGGTTTAAGCCCATGATATTTTGCGATAAAGCCCATGCTGTGTTGGGTTTAAGCCCATGATATGTTGGGTTAAACCACATGCTGTTTTGGGTTAAAGCCCATTCTGTGTTGGGTTAAAGCCCATGCTGTGTTGGGTTAAAACCCATTCTGTGTTGGAGTAAAGCCCATGGTTTGTTGGGTTAAAGCCCATACTATGTTGGGTTTAAGCCCATGCTGTGTTGGGTTACAGCCCATGCTGTGTTGGGTTAGAGCCCCTGCTGTGTTGGGTTAAACCCTTGTGAGTGCAGGAGGGCCCATCCCCATGGCTGTAGACAGGTTGTCATACTTGGAAGTGCAGTGACTCATCAATCATTCAGAGTCTCTGGGGTCACTCTGGGTCTGCAGCAGATCCTCTTCAGAGCTGGGAGAGGAATGGAGAGCACTGCTGACTGAACACACACACACACACACACACCCATGTACACACGCACACACACACACGCACTCTAACACACACATTCACACACTGACACACACACATTCTCTCTAACACACACATTCACACACACACACACACACACACACACACACACACACACACACACTCTCTCTCTCTTTAACACACACACACATTCACACTCACACACATATGCACTCTCTCTCTCTCTCACACATCCACACACACACACGTATACACACATGTGCACACATACAGACCACCCAGGAGCCATGTATACCCACACACACAAGATTCTCAAGATTGCGGTCACAAATAAATAATGCATACTGAACGCATGACTTTTTATCTCGGACTCAAACCAGTCGTTTAATAAGAATGTGGGCAGTTAGCGTGAAACTCCCCTCATAGCCCTTGTCCTAACTGCTCCCACAGCATTCTGCTACAGTTCGATGACACTGATTTCATCCTTTTGGCTTTTTAAAAAACAATTTAAAATCATGTAAAAGCAGGACTCAAGGCACCTTAATGCCTTAAAATAAACACACGTTGCTTCCTGCTTATCAGCAAGTGACAGAAGGCAACTCGACAGGCTGAGCTAAAACAAGGCTACACACACACACCCTCGGGGTCAGTAGTGCTGCTGATGGCTTTCATTACTCTAATAAGGGACTCATTTAAGCCTGACGCACCAGGTGAGTGTAATCTCACCTCAGTGATTGAGAGACTTTCTTGGACTGCGGACCATCAGGCAGAAGAGAAAACCCGCAGTACTGCTGCCCCTTCAGGGTCCTGTATCATGAAGCAGGGTTACTGAGTTAGCTGGCTAACTGCACTGAGTAAAACCCTGTCTCACAAAGCAGGATTACTGAGTTAGCTGGCTAACTGCACTGAGTAAAACCCTGTTTCACAAAGCAGGATTACTGAGTTAGCTGGATAACTGCACTGAGTAAAACCCTGTTTCACAAAGCAGGGTTACTGAGTTAGCTGGCTAACTGCACTGAGTAAAACCCTGTTTCACAAAGCAGGATTTCTGGGTCAGCTGGATAACTGCACTGAGTAAAACCCTGTTTCACAAAGCAGGATTTCTGGGTCAGCTGGATAACTGCACTGAGTAAAACCCTGTATCACAAAGCAGGATTACTGAGTTAGTTGGATAACTGCACTGAGTAAAACCCTGTATCACAAAGCAGGGTTACTGAGTTAGCTGGCAAACTGCACTGAGTAAAACCCTGTATCACAAAGCAGGATTACTGAGTTAGCTGGATAACTGCACTGAGTAAAACCCTGTTTCACAAAGCAGGATTACTGAGTTAGCTGGATAACTGCACTGAGTAAAATCCTGCATCACAAAGCAGGATTACTGAGTTAGCTGGATAACTGCACTGAGTAAAACCCGGAACCCTCCCCAATATGGAACATGGACTGAAGTAAAAAGAGCTGTTCCAGGTTTTAACTCAGCACCAGTTATACAACTCTATGAAATACTCCCAAGGCCAGATTTCAGTATTATGCTCCACTGTGTGGTTCTGATGAATGACTGTAGATACTCAGCATATATTTTCTTCAGTGTTTCTCAATGTCTGATTGGTAAGAACATGTTTTTTTCCTCCAAATTTGGTAAGTGCTTTTATAGTTTTATTTCAATGATCATAATCATCATAATTAGTTAATTTTTTTTGAAAGGTGGGTGGGGGGGGATTTGGGGAGCAAGGATGGGGGGGGGGGAGTCGGTAGGGCAGCAACTGGGGGCTCGGGAGTAGTGTGTATTTGGGGTCAGGAGGGTGTAGGGAAAGATGGTTTTTGATTTTGTGCACACCACCCTGCTGCATACCAATGTCTCCCCCACCCCCTTCCCCCACCCCCCCCCCCCCCACTGCCCTGCCCGTGGGGTTTTATGGGATCAATCAGGCTGTTTAACGGGCGGGGCACTTTCTCAACCCACATTTGACGGTATCTCTGAAAGCAGCCGGGCCCCGGCCTTTACGAGCCTGTTTACCGCCATTTTATAAAGTTGTTTTTGCAGGCGGCTCCAGCGCAGGGATGGGGGACAGGGGGGATGGGGGTGGGTGGGGTTCGCTGAATGAGCAATTTCGCCTTTCTTTACGAGGACGTTAAGGGCACACGTGTTCAGTCGGAGTCCCGATTAGACTACAGATTCAATATCTTCAGGAGGTTTATGGGAGACTTGGGGTGGGGGGGGGGGGGGGGGGGGGGGGTTTGACGCAAGAGACAGTATATCTATGTTGTTTCTGGTGGGAAATATCATATTTTGCCAGAAGCATAATATGTCTTATGTTTAGTACTCTCTTTCATATGAACTCTTTCATGTGAAACTGCTGTGGTTTTTATACTGGGATGTGGATACTGTAAGTGGCTGCGGGAGATGTAATCTTCTCTGAGCCTCATGTTAATGGTAATTATATGGCTGCAAATGCACACAACAGCACACAATGACTGCAAATTCACACAGGATCACACACACACGCAGATGTGCAAACACACACTGACATGAGCACACGCAGACACACACAAGCACACACACACACACACACACACATACACACACACGCACACACACGTACACACACACGCACACACATACACACACACACGCACACACACACACATGCACGCACACGCACACACACACACAAGCACACACACACGCACGCACGCACACACACATACACACACACACACATGCACACACACACACACACACACAGACACACGCACACACTCACACATACACACACACACACACACACACAGGCATGTAGGATTATGACTTCATCCTCCAAAGTGCAGAACGACATCCTGTGTGATACATCACAGACTAGAGAGCTGACATTTTGTGGCACAGATTTTTATTTTACTTAAAAGGGAATGATGTTAAAAATATATCTCAGTCCCTCCCCCCTCTCGCCCCCTCTTCCTTCCTCTCTATCTCTCTCCTTTGCTCCCTCCCTCTCCCCCCCTCTCTTCATCACTCTCTCTCTCTTTCTTTCTGAAGACATTTGTCTACTTTGTTGTGCATTTGAAAGCTGGCGATAAAGGCCTTGTTAATATTTAAATTCCTCCAGAGGAGAGAGAGAGAGAGAGAGAGAAAGGGGAGGGTCGCAGGACCGGCTTTGATGATGTCATCTAAACAAGCCTTCGGAAAGCAAAGCAAAACGAACGGCGAGGATCTTTTACTACAGCATGTGCTCTTTGCTGAGATGCACTGCGGCACATCTGCAAAAAAAAAAACTGAGCGCGTGAACATTTCCGACATTCATAACGATGGGTAAAGTCAACGAGACCTAGCATTATATGACACATTTCCTGCCCCGCAACATGCAATTTGCATGTGATTGCTTCTACTGTAAAATGCTTTGAAATTAACATCCTGTGTGCTTCTACTGTAAAATGCTTCGAAATTAACATCCTGTGTGTGTGTGTGTGTGTGTGTGTGTATGTGTGGGTGTGTGTGCATGTGTGTGTATACTGTTTGCATTGAATCTGAAGCTCACTGTTTGAAAAATAATAAAAAAATGTTATCACCAAAACTAAACTTACACTCTTAAGAGCAGAGGTAGAACGTACAGGGTTCAGAAAGTACAAGTCCTGCCATGTGTTTCATCCACCCATGAATTCAGCCAGCTGATTTCACAAATTAGTTTTAGCCTCCCTTTGCTTTCTACACCTGGATTGTTCCACCTCTGCGTGTGCAACAGGTAGAAAATGGTGTGCAGGATCTGTGTAGTGGCATACTGTGACATCACTGCCTGGCCTTTTCACCACAGTCTTACTCACCCTTCCAACCTCCCCGATTCATGACGTTTCATTGGTTATTCTGGCCGTCTTGTCAACACACCACTTCAACAACTGCTTGGCTTTAAATCACAAGTGTTCTACCTTTACGTACAAACCGCCTTTTAAAAAAAGCAATTAATGTGGGAAAAAAACATGTAATTTATATAAGACTGCAATTAATATAGTACTGTATAAGCATGGTTAAGGTACCATGCTGTGGTGCATGGATAGATGGATGAAAGGTCTTCCTCTGACTCCACCCTACGTGAGCTTATCTGTATTCCACGACGTGAAAAGAAGCAGACTGTATTTCAGAGGAGAACGGTGGCTGTCTACACTTCCCCGAATCGGCAGTGTACTTTACACCACAATACGGCTGTGTTTGCGGGCAATTGGCCATTCCAAATTATGGTTCGGCACCAAATGTACTCCATATACCTGCCCCCCCACCCCCACATAATTCATCATTCAGGGACCTGCTGTCTAACTGCCTTTTTCTCCATGGCAACAACGCGCCATACCTCCACCTGTACCGCAGAGGATGCTGGGTAAAATGTCCATTCAGAGACTCATTGCCTCCCACTGCCACACCGGGCACTTGGACATCGTTGATATTTCATTCATGAGTTGCTGAGTTTCTTACTGTAACCACTGTAACATGGCGCTTTAACACAGAAATGCTCTCCACAGCCTGTCAGTCCAGCCAAGATGCACTAGATTATTTGAAAATTGATGAATCCATTTATTTTGAAATAATAAGCCAGCCCAGTTTTAAAAAGCTCTTTGGGGTAGCACTGTATAATGTACACAGTATATAACTGTGATGTACAATTTATATACACTATATGACCAAAGGTATCTGGACACCCCTTTGGTCTGGGGCTGTTTTTCATGGTTTGGGCTAGGCCCCTTAGTTCCAGTGAAGGCAAAAATCTTAATTCAATGACTGTCAAGATAAATCTGTGTTTTCAACTTTGTAGAAACAGTTTGGAGAAGGCTCTTTCCTGTTTCAGTATGAAAATGCCCCCAGGCACACGATGAGGTCCATATATAAATTATTTTGTTCAAAACGGTGTGTGGAAGAAGAACTTTACTGGCCTGCACACAGCCCTGACCTCAAACCCATCCAACACCTTTGGGATCAATTGTAAATCCAACTGCAAGCCAGGGCTAATCGCCCAATCAGTGCTGAACCTCACTAAGGCTCCTCTGGCTGAATGGAAGCAAATCCCTGCAACAATGCTGCAACATCCAATATAAAGCCTTCTCAGTAGAGTGGAGGTTGTTATGGCAGCAAAGGGTGAACCAACTCCACATTAATGCCCACAATTTTGGATGCGATGTTGGATGTCAGGTGTCCACATATTTTTGGCCATGTAGCGTAGCTGTATATAAGATGAACATTGGAAAATTATTACTGCTTACCCAATACTAAAGGGTATTAATAATATTTTTTATTAATAAAATGGGGATAGAGATGGGACTAGAACTACGGGTTACTTAAATACACGTGTGAACACACACACAAACACACACACACACACACACACGCGCGCACACACACACAGTCCCGTACTGCTATACTTGTGAGGAGTTCCCATTGACTACATTCATTCCGTAACCTCTAACCCTAACCCTAACCCCAACCTCTACATGCCTAACCTTAACCCTAACCTTAACCTAATTCTAACCCTAAACCTAACCCTAAGTCCTAACCCTAAAACAGCCTCTTGAACTTGTGAGGACCAGCAAAAGGTCCCCACCTTGCGTAATTTTCCTCATCTTTCTATCCTTGTGAGCACATTTGGTTCTCACAAGGATAGTACTACAAGTTCACACAAGTTCACACACACACACACACACGCACACACACACAGATACACCCCTACCTCCGAGTCCTCAGTGAGGCCAGGTGCATCAGTGACATTGATCCTCCACAGATTACAGCCCGTCACAGTAATTGGAGGCCTATTCCGGGAGTGGTTCTGGCAGCCGGTGGCAAAACCAGCACGCAGCAGAACCTCGGTCCCCCGCACGTCTGAGAGTTCGGATCAGGAGCGAAAGTTACTGCAGCGCGAGCGAGAAGACGCTCCGCTAATCGCCGCGCTTACACTAACGGCGGGCAGGCGGGGATCGCGCGGCCTCTGTCGACCCCCCCCCCCCCCCCCCCCCCCCCCCCCCCCCCCCCCCCCCCCCACCAGCCCCCCCCCCCCCCCCCCCCACCCCCCCCCCCCCCCCCCCCCCCCACCCCCGGAAGCAGACTTCCGATCCCCCCCCCCCCCCCCCCCCACGACCCCGCCCCCCCAGCCCCCCCCCACCCCCCCACCCCCCCCCCCCCACCCCCCCCCCCCCCCCCCCCCCCCCGCCCCCCCCCCCCCCCCCCCCCCCCCCCCCCCCCCCCCCCCCCCCCCGCCACCCCCCCCGCCCTACGACTGCATACCCCCCCCCCCCCCCCCCCCCCCCCCCCCACCCCCCGCCCCCCCCCCCCCCCCCCCCCCCACCCCCCCCACCCCCCCCCCCCCCCCCCCACACCCACCTCCCCCCCCCCCCGGGAGATCCGCCTCTTCATCGGTAGCGGGGAAAGGAAAATCAGTGCCCCCCCCCCCGCCCCCCCCCCCCCCCCCCCCGGAGCTCCGCCTCTCATCTTTAGCGGGAAAATTCCTGCTAAGATAAAGCACAGAGCGGCTAAGATAAAGCACAGAGCCGCTAAGACAAAGCACAGAGCCGCTAAGATAAAGCACAGAGCGGCTAAGATAAAGCACAGAGCCGCTAAGACAAAGCACAGAGCCGCTAAGATAAAGCACAGAGCCGCTAAGATAAAGGACAGAGCCGCTAAGATAAAGCACAGAGCCGCTAAGATAAAGCACAGAGCGGCTAAGATAAAGCACAGAGCCGCTAAGATAAAGCACAGAGCCGCTAAGATAAAGCACAGAGCCGCTAAGATAAAGGACAGAGCCGCTAAGATAAAGCACAGAGCCGCTAAGATAAAGCACAGAGCGGCTAAGATAAAGCACAGAGCCGCTAAGACAAAGCACAGAGCCGCTAAGATAAAGCACAGAGCCGCTAAGATAAAGGACAGAGCCGCTAAGATAAAGCACAGAGCCGCTAAGATAAAGCACAGAGCCGCTAAGATAAAGCACAGAGCCGCTAAGATAAAGCACAGAGCCGCTAAGACAAAGCACAGAGCCGCTAAGATAAAGCACAGAGCCGCTAAGATAAAGGACAGAGCCGCTAAGATAAAGCACAGAGCCGCTAAGATAAAGCACAGAGCCGCTAAGATAAAGCACAGAGCCGCTAAGACAAAGCACAGAGCCGCTAAGATAAAGCACAGAGCCGCTAAGATAAAGGACAGAGCCGCTAAGATAAAGCACAGAGCCGCTAAGATAAAGCACAGAGCGGCTAAGATAAAGCACAGAGCCGCTAAGATAAAGCACAGAGCCGCTAAGATAAAGGACAGAGCCGCTAAGATAAAGCACAGAGCCGCTAAGATAAAGCACAGAGCGGCTAAGATAAAGCACAGAGCCGCTAAGACAAAGCACAGAGCCGCTAAGATAAAGCACAGAGCCGCTAAGATAAAGGACAGAGCCGCTAAGATAAAGCACAGAGCCGCTAAGATAAAGCACAGAGCCGCTAAGATAAAGCACAGAGCCGCTAAGATAAAGCACAGAGCCGCTAAGATAAAGCACAGAGCCGCTAAGATAAAGCACAGAGCCGCTAAGATAAAGCACAGAGCCGCTAAGATAAAGCACAGAGCCGCTAAGATAAAGCACAGAGCCGCTAAGACAAAGCACAGAGCCGCTAAGATAAAGCACAGAGCCGCTAAGATAAAGGACAGAGCCGCTAAGATAAAGCACAGAGCCGCTAAGATAAAGCACAGAGCCGCTAAGATAAAGCACAGAGCCGCTAAGATAAAGCACAGAGCAGCTAAGATAAAGCACAGAGCCGCTAAGATAAGCACAGAGCCGCTAAGATAAAGCACAGAGCCGCTAAGATAAAGCACAGAGCGCTAAGATAAAGCACAGAGCCACTAAGATAAAGCACAGAGCCGCTAAGATAAAGCACAGAGCCGCTAAGATAAAGCACAGAGCCGCTAAGATAAAGCACAGAGCGGCTAAGATAAAGGACAGAGCCGCTAAGATAAAGCACAGAGCAGCTAAGATAAAGCACAGAGCGGCTAAGATAAAGCACAGAGCCGCTAAGATAAAGCACAGAGCCGCTAAGATAAAGGACAGAGGCAGCTCTGTCATACCACTTGACGGTATGAAACCTCCCATTGCCTCGCGCTCAAGGCCTCGAAATGAAAGAAACAGAAGGGGCGGTTGGAAGTTGGCGGTTGACGGGGGGGGGGGGGGGGGGGGGGTTATCAGGGGGGTCAAACCAATTTGGGTGAAAATGTCACTTGGTAATTTTCTTGCCTCCTCTGGGCATCATTAGAGCTGCCCCAGTTGACTAAGATGTCACTGCAGGGGGTAAGGTAGGAAATGGGGAGGGCTGTTGGGGGGTAGGGGTGGGGGGGTGGGGGGGTGCAGGGGGAAGGGGGGCAGTTCCAAATCCTTCAAATGGCACCCTATGGATCACTGAAGAAATCTTTTTTTTTTTTTTAAACCGTTTTGTTTTTGCCTCAGCTGTATAACAAGATCAAAAGGAAACATATGTTCTCCTGTTTAATACACCTTGCATCACCCTGCATTGTCAAAGCCAGCCGCTGGACTGACACACACCTGCATGTACAGACACAAACCTAGATGGACAGAGATACACCTACCCAGACAGACAGACACCTGCATGAACAGACACTCACCTGCATGAACAGACACACAAACACTCCCCTGCATAAACAGACACACAGACACTCACCTGCATGAACAGACACACAAACACACACCTGCAAGAACAGACACTCACCTGCATGAACAGACACACAGACACACACCTGCATGAACAGACACTCACCTGCATGGATAGACACAGAAACACACACCTGCATGAACAGATACTCACCTGCATGAACAGACACACAAACACTCACCTGCATGGACAGACACAGAAACACACACCTGCATGGACAGACACTCACCTGCATGAACAGACACACAGACACTCACCTGCATGAACAGACACACAGACACACACCTGCAAGAACAGACACTCACCTGCATAAACAGACACACAGACACTCACCTGCATGAACAGGCACTCACCTGCATGAACAGACACACAAACACACACCTGCATGAACAGACACACAGACACACACCTGCAAGAACAGACACTCACCTGCATGAACAGACACACAGACACACACCTGCATGAACAGACACACAGACACACACCTGCAAGAACAGACACTCACCTGCATGAACAGACACACAGACACTCACCTGCATGAACAGACACACAGACACTCACCTGCATGAACAGACACACAGACACACACCTGCAAGAACAGACACTCACCTACATGAACAGACACACAGACACTCACCTGCATGAACAGACACACACCTACATGAACAGACACACAGACACACACCTGCAAGAACAGACACTCACCTACATGAACAGACACACAGACACACACCTGCAAGAACAGACACTCACCTACATGAACAGACACACAAACACTCACCTGCATAAACAGACACACAGACACTCACCTGCATGAACAGACACACAAACACACACCTGCATGAACAGACACACAGACACTCACCTGCATGAAAAGACACACAGACACTCACCTGCATGAACAGACACACAGACACTCGCCTGCATGGACAGACACACACCTGCATGAACAGACACACAGACACTCACCTGCATGGACAGACACACAGACACTCACCTGCATGAACAGACACACAGACACTCACCTGCATGAACAGACACACAGACACTCGCCTGCATGGACAGACACACACCTGCATGAACAGACACACAGACACTCACCTGCATGAACAGACACACAGACACTCACCTGCATGAACAGACACACAGACACTCACCTGCATGAACAGACACACAGACACTCACCTGCATGAACAGACACACAGACACACGCCTGCATGGACAGACACACAGACACACAAACACACGCCTGCATGGACAGACACACACCTGCGCTCTGTGGCCACTGAGCAGCCCTCCTTCGTCGGAGTAAGAAGCCGAACAGGAAGTGAGCACGTCGGGGATTTTTTCGACGCGCCTCACATTCGGAACCCCCGTATTACAGGGCCGGGCTGTCACTCACGGTGGTGAAAAATAGCGCCGTTGCCACGGGCGATGGGCCGCGCGGAAAGAGCGCGCTCGGTAGGCAGCGAGCGTCACTCTTTCTAAACGTCTGAATTCTGGCGGAGGAGGTGAGGAGACGAGGGAGAGGCTGCTGGGAACTCCTGGGGCCCCGGCAGCTCATGTACGGGCGTTTGGGTTCGAGAGGGGGGGGGGGTGGGGGGGGGGGGGATATCACAACGCGCCCGACCTCGTCTTTCGTGACCCCTCCTTTGACCTCGCAGGGCAGCTCTGCGTCTGCTGGCGCATTCGAGATCCGCTCGGAAAATCCATTCTCACCAGAGCCACCTGTTTGAATTCTCTCTTGTCTTTCTTTCTCTCTCTCTGTCTCTCTGTCTCTCTCTCTCTATCTCTCTCTCTCTCTGTCTCTCTCCCTCTATAGCTGCGATCACTTCCCATCAGGGAGTTTTTTCTCACCACCGTTTGAGTGTTTTCCTGTCAACAGGGCAGTTATTGTTACTATTTTTTTCTTCTTGCTTTCTGAAGGGGTTCAGGCCTGTTCTATTTTATTTTATTTTGCCAAATTTCACTTCTGTTACTCTGTAAAGCAGCAGTTCTCTGTAAATATACAAATATTTACAATCGATTTAACTTTATTTGAGACACATAGGTAATAGCAGTAAGAAAAATAATAAAAAAATAGTTTAAACAAATAAAATATATTCAATTAGATTTTTCCCTCCTTTTCTTGCTTTCTCTCTCTTTCTTTCTCTTTCTCTCTCTCTCTCTCTCTCTCTCTCTCTTTCTCTCTCTCTTTCTTTCTCTCTCTCTCTCTCTCTCTCTCTTTCTCTCTCTCTTTCTTTCTCTCTCTCTCTCTCTCTCTCTCTCTCTCTCTCTGCATTTGAAACACGCTGTGTGTGCCCGCTGAGACGAACCCCAATCTGTGACCTTTACAGACCGCGGAACATCTCCCCCAACCTGCGGCCTGCCCCCGTGAATAAGCTCTGAAGTTACTCCTGCCCCATCTCCTCCTTCGGGGAGCGCTATTGATCTGCACCGAGAGAGAGAGAGAGAGAGGGAGAGAGAGAGAGAGAGAGAGACAAAAAACCCCAGCTGGGCTGCACTTTTATCAATCCTTCCACTAAAGGTCATTTTGGCATTTGTGTGTTTTCTTTGCTTTTATTTTGTTTCAGCACGCATTTTCAGTCAATCCCGCAGTGCTGATAGTGGGGAGGGAGGAGGGGGTGCATTGGGGGCGGAGGGGGGGGGGGGGTGGGGGGTGGGTGCATTTTCAACACCGCAAGGGGCCTAACCTCTGCAATGAACTTCATTTCACTGTCTAAAAATGCAGCTCTTTTCACAAAGTCAGAACACGTTGCAGGGCCAACAAATGGAAAGCCCAAAGGGAAAACCCATCACATCTGTAAAAAAAATAAATTAAAATAAAAGAACATTTCTTTTAATTATTGTTTGTACAAAAAAAAAAAAAAACTGAGATAATTCCCAGCCCCCTGCCCCCCCCATTATTTCATTCTGTGAATGAAACTTTAAATAAGAACCCTTTTAATGAGGTGTGACCCTCCCTACAGCTGATTCGTTTTCTCAAGCCATTAAACA
This sequence comes from Anguilla japonica, assembly GCA_025169545.1. NCBI lineage: Eukaryota > Metazoa > Chordata > Actinopteri > Anguilliformes > Anguillidae > Anguilla > Anguilla japonica. Next base: position 82,055,157 of record CM045883.1, on the reverse strand, counting down.
ATTTTTTTTTTTTTTAAAACACATTATGCTTTAATTGCATTGCCACTGGGTTGTGACGTGTTCAGAACCACTCGATGCTAATGAACTGCGGTTTATTGTCCTCTCACAGGTCATAGATCTGTAGCACGCATCAATCAATCAATCAAATTTTATTTGTATAGAGTATTTTACAGCAGTTGTCACAATACATTTTACAGACAACCCTGGCCTAAACCCCCCCACAGGAGCAAGCCTAAGGCAACAGTGGCAAGGAGAAACTCCCAGTGGCAGATGGGAAAGGAAAGGACTGCCACCCCACAATGCTCTATGACTACAGGCTTCTCCCACCCTGTCTCCAACCTACAACTGATTATAAGCCTGAGTATAGAGGTGCGTTTTTTAATCTAGATTTAAATACTGAGACTGAGTCTGACTCCTTTATAAATTTTGGAAGCCGGTTCCACAGTAGTGGGGTTCTGTAGGAGAACGCCCTACCACCTCTACCACCCCATCAAAGATGAGGGGTTCCAGTTCTTCCTCTGTCCCGTGGCCCGGACCTCTCTCCCCTTTACCAGACAGTACACCTTTACACAGGCTCCTTTTATCTCCACATAGGCCTCTCCTTAGGAGACAGCCCCTTCCAAAAACCTGCTCTTCAGTTGCATAACAGACGCACCCCTCACAGATTTAACTAATCAGAACCTAGAGCCGGGCAGTTTGATTTTTTTTTTTCCTTGTTCATGAAAGGATTGCTGATCAAAACGGTTCTTTGGGGCCTGGTTTAATGAGGGGGGTGGGAGGGGGGGGGGGGGGGGGGGGGCGGGGGCTGTGGGGGAAATTCTGAAAAGTGTGGGCTCATAAGAAATACATCACGAGGAAGATGTAGGTTCTTTTTACCTTATTCAGCTCCTAAACAACCCTGAATCCTCCTCTCTCCAGACTGCCACCATGTTTTTGCACCAAAGCCGCACAGCCTAAGTGTTACATTTGACCTTCTGTAGTCTGCAGGGTCAAAAATGACCCATTCTGAGTTTAACAGCAATAAATACCCATTCAATTTTTATAAAATTTTTACAAAACCCATAAAATTTGATGACTTCTCCTGGAGTGACCCTCCCATTAGAACAAATTAAACATTGCTCTTTTTTATATATTTATAAAAGCGGTACACCATCAGGGTACAGAATGTCTTATGTGTTTTTTTTTAACCCTGCAGTTATGAAACAGCCTCTCTGGACGGTGAAAGAGGAAAAAAGCCATTTGCAGATTTATTGATAAAGGACAGGTTGTTTCTACATGAAAAAAAAAATGATTTAGGGTTTAAAATTCAATGAAGAGGCTTCATCACAGGAGGTCCAGGGTGAGCGTGGGTCATTTTTTTGACACGGGGTGCACACACAATATGAAGACGACACAAGGGTCAATGACACGGGTGAACCCCAGTTTAAGCCCAGTTTGTTGTTGTGGCACCGTAGTTTGTTAAAGCCGTCGCTGTAATGAGTGGTGACAGCCATTCATTTTTTAACAGTACGGCCGCAGACACAGCACAGTCCGCACCACAAAAAAAAAAAGAAAAAAAAAAAGTGGTTCAGGGCGTTTTGCAGCCTCATTTATATTTAAACCAACTGCCATGTAAGCTACCGTAGGCTAAATCGTCTGGAAAATATGTCGGACTTTGCTTCCCAGTTCCCCCACCATTACCGCTGCACTGCCTCCCTGTTCAACAATCAATCGATCAATCAATCAATCAATCAATCAGTCAATCATTCAATTCAAGTCAATGTTGGGGGCAAAACCTAAATTATTCCCCAGTCTTTAAAAAGGTGAGAAAGGCACCACACACTTAAAATTAATTCTAGGCTAGCTAAATAGCATGAACCCAGCTTTATTTTGGTAGACTACTGCTTAATCCCAGTCTAAAAAGTGTGATACCACTGTATAAAGTCAATTTTTATTTCCGCTGGGTAATTCCTCCTTTTAAGGCCCTGTGCTACTGCATGGATGAGCCCTGACAGACTAGTGTCGAATACGGACCGCAGCGCTACCAACTGTGACCAGCGGCACCATAGATGGCGATGCTGATTTTTTAAATATTTTATTTTATTTCTGAGCCCCACAGATGATCTTTCATTCCCATTCATCCCTTCACGTTTAGGTACCCATTACGCAAGCTCTGGTGCCGAACGCCCATAGTCAAACATGGCGGCCTTCGTCAACTGGCTTCACGCACCATTGAGCAGCTCCCATAGGAATCCATGGGACTGGTAAGCGAAAGCTGTCTCCAGTTCATACGTGTCTTAATGGGCCCCTGCTGGTCAATACAATGTCTGCAGGTCGGCCTGTTAAATTGCACATGAAGTACGCTATCGTCCACTGACTCGTGTCTGTGCAAGCCTGACTTACTAACTGCAGAGCGATTAGAAAAAAATGTCACTTAGCATCACACGATTTGGACAAAAAGTGGGGAAAACCATTGAATTTAAAAAATATATATTTTTTTTTTAAATGTGCAGCTCAGTTCTAAAGTCAGTAGGGAAGGCTTTGGCCAAAGCCAGTAACTTTCCAGACCACCGGCTGACTGACTCAATTACAGTACTCAGGGCGGTGTGAAGGGGAGCTGACCTGGGGCCGCTGTTTCCAGCCTTGCCTGGTGGGTGTGACGGACATGGCGGATGAATTCCACAGTGGTGCCTCACACGGACATTACCACCGCAACCTGCTCATTATCCCCCCCTGGGGGAGAGGTTGAGTAGAGAATCTAATTTGGCCTGGACTCCCCTGTGAGAAACTTTTCGTACGTTCTCAGTCCCTCCTTCTCCTGTGTTCTGCTCTTTTGACCATCAACACACACACACACACACACACACACACACACACACACATAAGCAGTCACACACTCGACCAACATGCGTTATGTTTTGTCATGTTATGCACATACAAATATCTACACGTAGAATCGAGTGCATAGACATACACGAGACACAAAAACACGCGTACACTCACACAAGTGAACACACTCAAGAGAAAGCACATACACACATGTGCACACATACACACGTACACACACACACACACACACACACACTCACACACACTCATTGTACGTGTCCCAACTCAATTCGGGAAGAAAGAACAAAAAGGGGGGCGACATAGCTCAGGAGGTAAGACCGATTGCCTGGCAGTCGGAGGGTTGCTGGTTCAAACCCCGCCCTGGGCGTGTCGAAGTGTCCTTGAGCAAGACACCTAACCCCTAACTGCTCTGGCGAATGAGAGGCATCAATTGTAAAGCGCTATATAAATGCAGTCCATTTACCATTTACCAAAAAGGGCACTGTCAAATCCATCTGTATCTCTCTTAATGGCCCCCTGCTGGGGAATGCTCTTACTGCAATATGCTAATTTATAACAACGACCAAAAAAAAAAGGAAAAAAGAAAAAGAATCACGACACCAAAGACGTCCTCCCAGCAGAAGCGGAATGAGGTTTTTTCTCCTGAGCTCTGGCGCTCAGCTCCGTTGGCGGGTTCCGCGGCCCGTCCCCGCCGCGTTCGCCGGAATGCTGACGCCGAACCGCTCAAGCGGGAACCAGCGGTTGGTCCGCTCGCGCGCGCCTTGGCGCCGACGCCGTCCAATCGCGACGGAGCCGAGAGGCGCAGGGAGGCCATTAGCGCTTCCGCACCTGCTGCGTGACGGCCCACGATGCATTGTCCGTATCCATGGATACATCATGACTAAGATTTTTTTTTTATTTTGTCTTTTTTTTTTTTTTTTTTTTTTTTTTTTTTTTTTAAGAGAGATGTTAATTAATTCTATTGTTGTGATCCCAAAGAACTAGACTACATGAATAAATACAAGGAAGGAAATCATCAAGGTACAAAGTAATCATCTTGCAAATGTCAGAGTTACTTAGATGAACTGAAAAAGCCTGGAATCACACAGTCCAGCACAGCCCCTATATTTCCGACTAAAATTCTTCTGTAAATATCCATTTCCAGACAGGTTATGTAAAATTGATGGAAATCAGAGGAGTAGTGTTGAGTGAGTAATTTAGAACAACACTGAGTACGTTTGGACAACAGAAAGAACTGGAATTTCATTTTGTTGGGGGGGGGGGGGTCAAGCAATGCTAGAAAAGCCTTGAATGACATTCATCAGAGAAACTGCTTCTTTTTAATCAATTAATTAATTTATTTTATTTTTTTATTTATTTTACCTTTTCTGTAATATCAGCTGTACAGAATTCCTGACATTGACTTTTTTTCTTCTTCTTCCTTTGCCTTAGTCATGCTGAAATGAGCTAATCATTTACACTTAATTTAGCGTTTTCATTTTAGCCAAGCATCAGACTGTAATTACGACCTAGAGGTTTCAAGGTCGGGCCCTGCTCGTGGACCCTTGAGCAAGGCACTTAATCCGCGAAACGTCCAGCTGTTTCGAGTGAATAAACAGATCCTGTGTCATAATAAGAAGCAAGTAATACGACGCCGTCGTCCAAACGACAGTCCAAAAACAGAAACTGAAGGATAATTCGACTTCAACTGCTCAGCCCTCTCCTTTGCTGAGGCTGAAGTATCCACATAATCATCCCCCATAGGCACCAGTGACGGACGGTTTCTCTTGCATGCGATGTAAGGTCTTGAGCGTGCCGTGCGTTGTCCTCCTCTCCGCTATTGCGACGTACTCACTAATGACGCCGCCGAGCCGTGCTCCTTGACTTTCAAGCCCCGTTAGCATGTGATTTGAATACATTTTCACGAACAAGAAAAAATGAATTAACCCCCTATCCCCCCCCCGCTTCCCGCCCCCCGCCCCCCACCCCTCGCCCCGAGGCAGAAGACCTTCAGCTGGCTTTGCAGTGGGGATTAAGCAGCCAGGCCCGGACTCGGAGGGAGCCCGGTCCTTTGGGGCGTGGGGCGTGGAGGACATAGCGCTAAGAGGATTAGCCTCAGCGGGGGAATAGAGGGGCTCACCCCCTGGGGCCCGGCTGTAGGACTGTCCCCCCCCCCCTCCAGGAGCTACGTGAACCGTACAAGTCAAGGGCACGTTAGCCGCTAGCCTGCGTTACTCACACAAACCTCCCACTGAGAGCAGACATTTCAGGGCAATCGACAGTCCCCCTGGAACACAGCCGTTCAATTTTACCCATGGGGGGGGGGGGGGGGGGGGGGGGGGGGGGGGGGGGGGGGGGGGGGGGGGGGGGGGGGGGAGGACATTCCATCTTACCCACAATCCCTTTGGACAGGGCTGCCCAAAACTTCCTGGATATCTGCTATTCTGTAGGCTTTCCACTCCAACTATAACAAAGCGCACCTCCTTCAACAGCTGCTGGAGATCTCCTCAGGAGGCTAATTAGTAGAATCACTTGTGCCAAATTAGAGTTTGGGACGGCAGATTTCCAGGAGCAGGGTTGGGCAACCCGGCCTTAGGGTAACAGGCAATCCGTTTTACCCACAATCCTCTGGGAGAGCAGGCATTCCATCTTACCCAGAATCCCCTGAAAAAAAACTGGCTTTCTGCTTTACCCAAATCCCTTGAATGAACAGGAATTTCTGTTCATCCACATTTTCTTTGGAAGGTCGGGTATTCTACCATAACTGCAATTCAAATTTAACATGACAATTTCCACCTACTTACCACTGAAGCCAAAATATTCAAATGTTATGCATGTTCAGGAATTTCATTAAGGGGCAAAATGATCAAGGACAATGCCGTGGAATTTCCTGTTCATGACTGGAATTTGCCAGGGTTGATTAGAAGCATACATTATGGACGTAATGCAGGATCTGTGTGTATAAAATATCTGAGTCTAAATCTACAGTTTCACACGCAACCTCCCTGGGGGAGCTGTCACGTCATCTCACTCGGGTCTGTGACTGTAATTTAGGTTCTTTTGTTCTCTCTCTCTCTACTTTCTCTCTCTCTCTCTCTCTCTCCTCTCTCTCTCACCCCCCTCTCTCTCTCTCTGCCCCCCTCCCTCTCTCTCTCTCTCTCCTGCCCCCCCCTTTCTCTCTCTCTCTCTCTCCCCCTCCCTCTCTCTCTCTCCCCCCCTCTCTCTCTCTCTCTCGTCCATAGGGGCTGATGTGGCGTATGACAGCTCAGACTCATACTTCTGGGTCGACTCGGGCCTTCTGGTGCGAGTGCCAAGGCCTAATGGGCCTACTGTTGTTAAGGGGCTGGGCAGGGCATCTATGGGAGGGCACTGGAATGCCTTGATTGCGTACGTATGCTGTATCTGTTGTTTAATAAATGGCTTGAGATCCAATCTGTGTTAGGCGTCGCTGCTTCAAGGCCTTGACAGCGAGCTAGCAATGTGCACGACAGCAGGTGCCTGGACGTCGGGTGGGGTAGGGGGAGAAGCACCCTGATAACTCAGGAGGTAAGAGCGTTTGTCTGGCAGTCGGAGGGTTGCCATTTCGATCCCCCACCCTGGGCGTGTCAAAGTGTCCCTGAGCAAGACACCTAACCCCTAACTGCTCCCAACCTGCTGACTGGTACCTTGCATGGCAGCCTTTCACCGTTGGTGTGTGAGTGTGTGTGTGAATGAGAGGCATCAACTGTTAAGTGCTTTGGATAAAAGCGCTATATAAATGCAGTCCATTTACCATTTACCATGATGATGGTCATCAGCAGGGGTTCTGCCCTGGGCCATGGGGCAACTGCCAAAGCAGAGGGCAAATAATCGGAGGTTGTGTTTAAACCATTTTAAAAAGAAAAGAAAAATAGATTTGAATATTTTGTGTTTGTGCATACATTTTGATAACCGTACTTTGCATTTTGCCTAATATGCTTGTCCGTGTCTCTCGGTGAGACATGCTCTGTCTCATTTCTGAAGATGTTTGTACAAGAGGGGAACTGAGAACAGTGTGTATCACACCAGGCGGCGAACGCTCTCATGCCCAGTCAGACTGGCAGCTGATAGGCTACTCAGGTGGTAGCTTGGATACGGCTTTCCATTGTTCTTTTACCAGACTGTTCTATGTGCAATTTACCGTTTTTTGTGTGTGTGTGTGTGTGTGTGTGTGTGTGCCTGTTTGTTTCGCTTTTTGTTTTTGGTGCGATATGTTGGTTTTTTTTTTTTTGTTGTTTTTTTCAGGACGTCACTTCACCCCTAATTTTAGAACTGGATGGGCATACGGTTGCCGGGATACAGACCAGAGCGGCAGAGCCCCCCACTTCCTCCCTGTTCCGTCGGCGAGGCTCGAATGTTCCGAAAATGGAGCACGAGTGCTAACGGGCTGCGAGCAATTCGCCGACCAAATGTGCTCCCAAGGTTGATTAACGCCTTAATGGGTTCTGCGTGTCAACTGTTGCGCAAACTCTGATTAAAAAAAAAAAAAAAAAAAAAAAAAACAGCCTAACGACATACTTTGAATTAAAGGCACCCATTTAACTTGTCAGCCATTTCATAGAAGGCATTTTAATTAAAGCTTTTAACAAGAAAAATCCCTTAAAAGGAAAAAAAAAAAAAAAAAGCAAACACAGGGATGTATAATTATGCTGCTAATTAACCGTAACTATGGGATACGGGATCTCTGAGACTTTGACTCCGGCGTCCTCCTCCTGAACCTCATTTGGATAAAAGCTCGCAGCGATCTGAAGAGGGGAGATGATACAGTCCATGAAATATTAAAGGTGAAAATGAAAGGAACGGAGGCCATTGTCACAGACATCGCTGCGCCAACTGAGGGACAGAGAGAGAGAGAGAGAGAGAGAAGAGAGAGAGAGAGAGAGAGAGAGAGAGAGAGAGAGAGAGACAGGTGAACATTAATGCAGGGAGGGAGGGAGGAAGCGGGGAGTTTTTAGCACTTGTCTTGAAAGGACGTGTCAAGTCCCGGTAATTACAATAGAATTCCAGCCATCACTGGCAGAGAATGTTCCAGAATGGAAGGAGAAAACATATTATTTTTTTAAAAGAGGGGAAGAATGGGGGGGGGGGGGGGGTGGGGGGTTACGTAATATAGTTACCGGCAACCATATCGTGTGTGTGGGGGGGGGGGGGGGGGGGGGAGCGGAAATGAGGCATTAGAGACCAGTGGATCCGTTGGTGACAAATAAACACACAACGGTCATCGTTTATCACTTCAAAGGGAGCCCCCCCCCCCCCCCCCCCCCCCCCACTGCCCCCGGAATGTTTCAGAGTGTCTCCACCAATCAGAGACAAAGCAGCCGTTTCAGCCTGTCAGTCACACAGGGCTTGTGTGCGATGGAAATAATTAGGAGACTTTTTTTTCTTCTTTTTATTTTTTGTCTTAATTTTTTTTTTTTTTTTTTTTTTGTCTCCTGTCATTCTGAAGCTGCAGCAAGAGCAGCGACAGGAAATTTGTCTTGGTTTGGGGTTTTTCTTGTTCTGTTGAAAAAAAAAAAGTTTTTAATGTTTAAATGAAATGAGTGCTGCCGTCTTTTTCAAAATCAATTTGTCTCAGTCTCTTGTTTCACACTGAGTCTCAGTCTCCCTGTTTCACACTGAGTCTCAGTCTCTCTGTTTCACACTGTGTCTCAGTCTCTGTTTCACACTGTGTCTCAGTCTCCCTGTTTCACACTGAGTCTCAGTCTCTCTGTTTCACACTGTGTCTCAGTCTCTCTGTTTCACACTGAGTCTCAGTCTCTCTGTTTCACACTGAGTCTCAGTCTCCCTGTTTCACACTGTGTCTCAGTCTCTCTGTTACACACTGAGTCTCAGTCTCTCTGATTCACACTGTGTCTCAGTCTCCCTGTTTCACACTGTGTCTCAGTCTCTCTGTTACACACTGAGTCTCAGTCTCTCTGTTTCACACTGTGTCTCAGTCTCTCTGTTTCACACTGAGTCTCAGTCTCTCTGGTTCACACTGTGTCTCAGTCTCTCTGGTTCACACTGTGTCTCAGTCTATCTGGTTCACACTGTGTCTCAGTCTCTCTGTTTCACACTGTGTCTCAGTCTCTCTGTTTCACACTGAGTCTCAGTCTCTGTTTCACACTGTGTCTCAGTCTCTCTGTTTCACACTGAGTCTCAGTCTCTGTTTCACACTGAGTCTCAGTCTCTCTGTTTCACACTGAGTCTCAGTCTCTGTTTCACACTGTGTCTCAGTCTCTGTTTCACACTGTGTCTCAGTCTGTCTGTTTCACACTGAGTCTCAGTCTCCCTGTTTCACACTGAGTCTCAGTCTCTCTGTTTCACACTGTGTCTCAGTCTCCCTGTTTCACACTGTGTCTCAGTCTCTGTTTCACACTGAATCTCAGTCTCTCTGTTTCACACTGTGTCTCAGTCCCTTGTTTCCCATTGCGTTTCAGTGTGCCTAGAAATGCATTAAAACATGTCTTATTTTCCATATGTACTCTTAGTCTATTGGACTCATATGTACTCTTTTAGTGTTGCGTTAACTTTGGACATGTAACTATGTACATTACACTACAAGCATTTAGCAGAGACTCTTATCCAGAATATTTACATTTACACAGCATTTACATTGCATCCATTTATACATATATGGTATATATACTGAAGCAATGCAGGTTAAGTACCTTTCTCAAGGGTACAATAGCAGTGTCCTACCGAGGAATCGAACCTGTGACCTTTAGGTTACAAGACCAACTGCACTGCCTCCCTGTGTATAGGGACCTCCCTTTCTCTGCACTGCCAGCCTGAGACCCCTGAGGGGGGGGGGGGGGGGGGGGGGCAACAAGAGAAGAAAGAATTTAGGGGGGGGAAGAGTGAAAAAGCGGACATGTGAAATAAACAGAGGGATGAGAAGAAGGAGAAGAAGGTGAAAAGAGGGAACAGATGACATTTTTGGGAGGTGAAGAAGGAAGAGAGAGCAGAGAGGAAGAGGGAACCGGCAAGTTGTCATCCATTTTTTTTTTTTTTTTTTTTCACCGACTCTACAGCCCGTCAATCACGTTGTCATGCCCAGAGGTGACGGCACCCCAAGGATAAAGTTATTTATGAACTTTTAAAAAAAAAATAAAAAACGCTACTTCCCACCGCTGCCAGCCAGCATTTGCCCCCCCCCCCCCCCCCCCCCGCCCGTCTGAACTTCATTCGCTCGTTTTTCTCGTTCCTTCTCTCGTGTCTTTCACGCCGAGCCATCCCTCTCTTTCGCTCCGTCTCTCTTTCGCTCCTCACGACACGCAGCAGACAGCCAAGACTCGCTGCTGCTTCCCGTGCGTTTCTGTAAATAAGTTCATGAGCCGCGGATTCAAAAAAAAAAAAAAAACAAGAACCAAAGAGGAACAGGCTTTTGAAAATGTGGGTAATTTCCCTTGTGGAATATATATATATATATATATATATATATATATATATATATATATATATGTATCCTGTCACAGTAGATTTGTTCTCTCTTTTTTTATAGCCATGGAGCTTTTAGCTGATCACTTGTCTTTTGTCTGAGTGCCAGGTGCACACGGCTGTCCCTGCCAAATTCCTATTTTGGCTTACTTCATTTTGCTAAACATCCCTTCAGTTTAATTAAATTCAATCGGCTAAAGCCGATTCCCCGCTTCGCCCGAGGGGACTTCTAAGCGTTCTGGAACTAACATATTTGGGAAGGTACACAGCAAAAGTGGTCTGATAGAGTATATTTTACACTTACGATGTACGACGATATAGTGCATTCTACATTAATAGAGTACATATGACACTGATATAGGTTCATTTTACGCTGATGCAGTATATTTTACACTGATATAGTATATTGCACACTAAGAGAGTACATATTCCATTCATATAGCACATTTTACTCCGAGGGAGTACATTTCACACCCATACAGCACATTTGCCTTGATACTGTGTAAAGTGTCTTTGTGACAGTTCTCAGTAAAACAAGTGCTATACAAATAAAATTGAATTGACTTTACAGAAATACAATTTTATGCTGATGGAGTACATTTTACACTGATAGAGTACATTTAACAGGCCTTGTAAGTGCTGGATTAACACAAAACATCTTCCAGTGTGGGCATGCCGCCCGGGCCAGGGTTGGTGTGTCATACAAACTATTATATCACTCTAGTCTGTTGCTGTTAGTATTATTATTATTTAAAAAATAATTTTATGGTCATGAAACCACTTCATGAAATGATGATTTTTTCTCTATAAGACGGTCATTTTATTAAAACAGAGGCGAGGAATTCTGACCAAGCAGGTGAGACACGCGTTGTTGTTCTCTTTACAGTTCTTAAGATCCACGAAAGCCGCCCATTTTCACACGGAGAGAAAATCCCAGGAACAGCCGTCGCCGGGCAGAGAAAGGATTTACTGACGGCTGCTCAGACAGCCGCAGAGCTTCCGCGCTGTATTTCACGGACTGTAACGCCGTGCTCTGTCTGGCCTGTCTACATCGCTCTCCGCTCGCTCGTATTTTTCATGGCCGAACCGACCCAGTGCCACGGGGGGGCCGGCGATGTTCCGCTGCCCCCCCCGAGAGCGCCGTCGCCGGGCCGTCCGGGAGGGGTGAGAGCGTGCCGGCGGGGTTCGGAGGGGTTCAGTGGGGGGAACGAGAGCCGCATCGGTCAACAAACCTAAAAACCTGACACGAGAACAGAGGAGCGAGAACAGCTCTGGTTACGCGCAACGTGACCGCGCGAGTTCCCCCCCCCCCCCCCCCCCCCCCCCCCCCCCCCCCCCCCCCTCCGTTTGACGCTCAGGCCGGAAACGTACCCCCTATGCGAGTATGCGAAGGCGAATGACAACACCAGGCCGACGCACTGCAAACGCACGGCCTAGCTGTACGCACTCCACGCGCGCTCCCATGTCCAAGTGGAGGCAGTAAACCAGAGTCCTCAAGGGGGGGCGATCCAGGACAGCCGTGAAAGACTGAGCGGAAAGAAGCACAAATGGAAGAAAACAGCTTGATCCTGTTGTCACCAGCTATAGCGCCCCCTCGCTGTGACGCTTGAAACTGCAGCTCGCGCTTGCGTAGCATTAAGAATTTCAGGTGACGCAATGACACGTGAAACTGCCTTTGCGTTGCTGGGAGCGTCTGCGTTTGCGTACATACGCAGGGTTTGTTTCGGGCCTTATGCTAACACGCCGGGGCGGGCTGTCTTGTCTCCACGAAAAAAAAATAGCTCTTCCCCCCCCGGGGACGGTGTGAACCACGAAACTGATTTAGAGCTCAGCTCGCAAAAGGAGACATATGAGGAGGTTTTCACACTTTCTCCGCGCAGTGATAAAATGTACACTGACAGCGGTGGAGGGACACCCTCCTGATTAGAACTGCAAGTTAAACATTCTTTGTTAGAGGGCACACCGGGACTGTTTCCTGAAGAAACACTTGCTTCCAAAAACAAAAGAAAAGCTTTTTGGCTTTGGCACAGGACGAAGTCATCAGTCTTGTAAAAGGCCATTTGCTTATTGTGTGGCAATGGGCACGTTGCCACCGATCCAAGGCCAGCTGACTTAACCCTCCTTGAGCACTGAAAACAGACCGTTTTATTTCCCAAGGACCTTACTGTACACTTTGTACCCTCTGTACCTCACTCCAAAATTATAAACGTGGTGAAGATTATAAAGTCAAAACAATAAGCGACGGGCCCCTGTTCAATTCGCAAAACTTTTTTTTACCTTGCGCAAACACTGATGTTTTCACCTCTATCCGCTGATCTAAATTTAGAGGACAAACATACTTGAGTTTGGGAAAAAAAAAAAAATACCTTCAACAAACCAGGTGTGAAACACCTCCTAAGAGAAGAGGGTCGAGGACAGGAACTGGAGAACGTGTGGGGACAGCGTGGCGCTTGCTTCCCAAAATAATTAGTCTGCCCACTTTGCCTACAGATGTGGGGCTCCAGGGTGGAGAGACTCCTGCTCATTATTCATTCGGGCCACTACATCTCCAAAACCAACATTGATAGTGTACCCCCACTAGCTTCCTGTGGGTAGTTTTCCAGAAAGGGACTACATTTCCCTACGGGCTCCTTTCCACTCCGTTTCATATCCATAAACAAAACGTTGATAACGTAAATATGGTAATTGACAGTTTATCTGAAAAGCTGAGCAGGTGCAGTCCCGCGTACTTGCTGGGTTACCGGGGCGACGTGAGCGCGCGTGAGGATTCGGGATGCCTGTGGGAGTACGCGGGCTCTCCGTTATTACCACGAATGAAAAGCACAACGTTTTTTATCAGAGAATCCCCCGTGCCCACAGGAGAGCGGCCTGCTATCCCACAGGGCTGGCAGTGACAAGCGGCATCATGGGTAATTAAATTATTGCCTCCATTAGTCATTGTTCTCCATCGCTCCTGGAGATCTCAGTATTTTCTTTTTTCTGCTGGGAGAAGAACTGGCACACAACTGCAGATATTTACGCTCAGGGACCAGAGTTTTCCCTAATCTTGGAAAGCCAGGCAGAATTGCACTTTACAATGATAGTAAAACCCAATAATGATAGACTATCGCTTTGCAATGATAGTAAAAAAAAAATAACCAGAGTGCAACGATAAGCCAAACTTGAAAGGAATGTTGCATTCTGAATGCATGTTCTAGATCCCAATCTGTGTACGACCGTGTCTGTCCATTCAGGTTATCCAGGAAAATACACTGCGTTCTCAACGTGAGCGGAAATTCAACATGAGCTGAAGCAAGTTTATTCAGTTGTAAAGCTGAAACTATTTATTTAAAAGGATGCCTCAAGCTGCCAGTGATCTCTTATTTCAACGCCTGCTCTGATTGGACGTTTGGCTCAGGTTCTGTCGACGGGCAATCAGGGCATTTCGGTCCCCTTCACGGTGTCTGAGGCTGTGCCCATGTCATTGTGCCCACACCTGATCTCCATAGCGACAGGCGCGGGGCTGGAGGAAACTGCAACGCGATTTCTTGCGAGGTAACTTCCTGCGACTTGATGCGGGCTGAAAACTAACCCGTCACCTCAAACCATCTTGGATCCGTAGACCCAGACCTGCCTCTCTCCCAAAATTACCTAAGATTCGCCAAACATTTCTTCACTATTGTTAGTCAATGTAATTAATTCTATGGCTCATTTAACATGTGCTATTACTGCTATTTAACGCTGTAAGAAATGATGAGGAATGGTTGTTGAGAAGTTGACAAAGATTCATTTTTCTATCCAAAGAGTTGCAAGGAGAAAGCAATGCAGCCATGTTGCCAACAACACACCAAAACAGCCTTTTCGGGCATGTGGAGTAACTGAACTACATGTGAAGAATGTTTGGCTCTTAAAAGGCAGGTATATTCCGCATGTGTATTAATACCTTTGCATGTGGCTGCCCTAATCAATGGCTCCTACACCCATTACTTGATGACTGTTACAGTCAGTTGGAGCTCCGATGCTCCATCATCCTCCAGATTTGTCCTTCAGTTTAACTCACAAATAAATATGTGAAACATTTTTTTTTCCCCGCACGAACACTGTTTGGTGAATAAAATTTGGCAGTCGCTGAGCTCGCGAAGCAAACTGTGCTTGTGAAGAAAGAAAACTAACAGTTACATTCAATTGGGAGTTAAAGTTAAGTAAAAAAAATGTGGAGAATTGACATTAATGACAATTGGCATGCCTTTATTTAGATATTTTTATTTAGTGATACAGTAAAGTTTCATATCCTGATGCCTTTTCTAAACGTATTGCACAGACTATAGCCTTGTTACTCAACTCACAGTCCTCGAGGTGCTGAGAACTGCTGGTTTTCCAGCCTCCCTTTGCCTGGGTGTCAGGTGGGTAGACAGTCTGGCCAATCAGTGGCACTTAATTGGTCGGTTAATTACCCGGGAGAAAAGGCCACCAGGGCCGGACATCGATTTGAGGGCGAGATCTGAGTATCCATGGACTACAGGCGGTATATACTGTATATTCCCCTTAGGGTTTCAGAATGTGTAAAAGCTGTAAGAAAACTTATATTTACACCAATATAATTGGTAAAGACTGTGGTTTGTGCGTGCAAAAACCTCTACAGCAAGGATCAGCAACACGCGGCCCTCGCGGGCCGAGAACTGCCTGTTTTTCCACCCTCCCTTTGCCTGGGATTCAGGTGTGAAGACAGTCTGGCCAATCAGTAGCACTTAATTACCCGGGAGAAAAGAAAACCAGGGCTGGATTTAGATTTGAGGGCCAGAGTTGATGATCCCTGCTCTACAGCAAGGGCTGCCCAACACTGGAGATCCACCATCCTGTACGTTTTCACTCCAACTCTAATTAGGCACATCCGATTCGGCTAATTAATAATGAGAAATAACAATGTCCCTAACAATACCAATTCAGCAAATCAAAATTTGGAGTAAGTCTGATTCTTCTTCAGAAATTATGAGGTGGTCTCTGGGGTTTCCAGAGCTGTACATTACATTACATTTTTTACATTACAGGCATTTAGCAGACGCTCTTATCCAGAGCGATGTACAACAAGTGCATTAGTTCAAGGTGCATTTGAGGCATTTAGCAGATGCACTTATCAAGTGCAAGGTACACAGCTCATATTCCTTATATGTGTAACCCATTTGTACAGACGGACATTTACTGACAAAAACTATATTAAACTCATTTCTCAGGACGCAACAGTGATTGTAGGGAATCAAACCTATAATCTTACTGTGGAAAGCTCAGTTCCCTAATAATTATGCTGCCGCAGTGCTGGTTTGGTTTTCAGCATTAATAATCCAGTGTTGCATTCATTACATCATGTTACTTATTAATTATTTAAGTCAATCCTATCTAGAGCGACTTATGGCATAAGAGAAGGTATTTGCATTCTTCATCTGATACTTTTTTTTTCAAATCACATGCATGGTGACAATGCAGCAACCGGAAATTCTGCAGTATTTCACCTGCAGTGTTCAGCAACCTGGATTTTTCAGGAATTTTGTAAGAATTTTTGTCATCCTTTTGCAAGAATTTTGTAACAGTGTGGTTTCTCAGTTCCCTGCTTAGACATAAGGGGGAAGTGGGAAAATACTTTTGGGTTGACATATGGGGCATCCTGACGGTTGGCAGCTTTGGGCCTCTCAGTGAGAGAGTATGGTTGAGGGAAGGAGGGAGGGGGGACGGGAGGGGAGGGGGGACGGGAGGGGGATGTTATTCTGAGACTGAAATGTACTGTATATTGGGGGGGGGAAAAGCATAACTAATTTGATGAATTATTTTCAAAGCAAAGCACGCTAATTTGAATTCTGAGTGCAGTCCAGATAAAATGAGCTCAAAGACTCCATAACCATAGAAGGGTTTTTTTTTTTTTTACAGTTTGAATTTCGAACCCCGTGCGCTGTTTGAAAGAGAATGAGAAAGCAGGACTAGAATACCAATACCCAGAGGGACGCTTGCAGACAGGGTTAACGGATGCCGCCTTTTTATGTCTGGAGGAGGATGTGCAATGACGATGAGAAAGGGAACTCGTTAATTTGTTTACCGGAAAGAGCAGACACGACCGTCACTCGGACGCTAAGATACCACTGTCACACAGGAAAATATCAACTGCACTGCACCACGTGTCTGTATGATGCAAAATATTCAGATGCAAAATAAGGCATTTTATTTGTTTTTTTGTAGATACTCTGCAGATTACAATGGAGGTTATACAAGCCATTCTGACAATCCGGTGAGCACTAGCCTGAACTGCAGATGTCTACCGGTGGACGTCTAGGGTGAGAGACATTTTTTGACACAAAGGGACTAGGTTAATCACAGTATAGCTCAGGTTTTACCCAGAGTGCACCCTGCATCCAGGGGCAGCAGAGTGATATAATAGGTGAGGAACTGGGCTTGTAACCTACAGGCCACAGGTTCGATTTCTGGGTTGGATGCTGCCCTTGTACCCTTGAGCTAGGTACTTTACCTGCATTGCTTCAGTATGCTATATATCCAGCTGTATAAATGGATGTAAATGCTATGTAAATAAGTTGTATGTATGTAAGTCGCTCCGGAAAAGAGTGCTTGCTAAACGCCTGTAGCGTAGTGTAATGTAGTCAGCTGGAAAACTTCCACTTTTCAATAAAAATGTAGCTGGGTTTTCACCTGAATGCCTAGAAGGACAACTTTTCACCACAAAAATTTTCAGGAGGAATCTGCACCGTGATTACACAGCTGCTGGATATTCACCTGAGTTGGATGAAAAAAAAAATATTTTTATCGACTGTTCCTTGCAGTGCTGGTTTCAGCATAGTAGAAATATGGTTCTTAAGAAGACAGACTGGCGTCCCCAACAGGGACAAAGACGAATTTCCCAGTTTTAGTAGATTGTGGGCAGATTATGATGAAATGTCACCGCCTGGACACATTCATTCATTACATTACTGGTGTTCAGCAGAGCACTCTTATCACTTACCCACAGCTGGATACGTACTGAAGCGATTCAGGTTACGTGCCTTGCCCAAGGGTACTGAATTCCCATTTAGCATCCAAACAGGGAATTGGGTTAGGGTTGCCAGATTTATAATTTGTCAAAAGTTTAATTACACGTAAGGTGGGGAGCTCTCAGATGTTAGCTGTCAGAATGGACCACGGACGAAGGGGTGGTTAAGGACCTGTAAATTCATCACTGTCTAACGGTAAATTTTTTCAATCCAAGACCAGGACTACACACCGAGAGAGCACGTTTTTGAGTTTTGTTTGTCCTTGGACAAAAGAAGAAAACCCGCTCCTGAAAAGCTGGAGGAGCCGATCAGCTGAAAAGCTGGAGGAGCTGGTCAGCTGAAAAGCTGGAGGAGTCTGAAAAGCTGGAGGAGCCGGTCAGCTGAAAAGGAGCTGGTCAGTCTGGAAAGCTGAGGAGTTGGTCAGCTGAAAAGCTGGAGGAGGGAGTCAGCTGAAAAGCTGGAGGGTGGTCAGCTGAGGAGCTGGTCAAAAGCTGGAGGAGCCGAAAAGTCAGCTGAAAAGCTGAAAAAAGCTGGTCAGCTCTCAGTTTTACTTTCTTTTGTCTTTGTTGTTTTAGTTTAAGATCCCGGAACTCGTGAGGGGGAAGGGTGTTTGTTTATTTGATTTGTGTTGGTTGTGGGTGCGCTCTCTCTCTCTCTGCAAAAAATGTTTAAAAAAAAAAAAAAATGTGACAAAGGGTTATCAATCGCCAGTGTGTTATGACCAGTCCATTGCACCCTCATTATTTGTTACTTGGAATGTGGGCGATTTACAAATCTAGGCCTTTTCCATCGTCACTCAGGATAAAGGCACGAGCTGAACGCCTAAAATGTTAACTGTAAAATGCAAATCTCAGCCTGCAGGGAAACGAACCTCAAACTTTTTTTTTTCCAATATCTGGGGATATATGGCTGAATCCTTAGTTTAAAATAAAAACACACCGTGCCAATCTTTTTGGGGGAATGCAGCCTGTTTCGTTAGCCAACAGCGTGTCTGGCTTTGAAGCGGTGGTGCTCACTCTCGCCCTGGGAGAGCCACAGGGCACACAAGCTTTCGCAGTTGGTCAGCACTTAATTGATCGACTGAAGGAGCCCCACAGAGCAGCGTCTGATTGGCCTGCTGGACATGGGGAGGGAGGGGGGGGGGGGGATCTCTCTTTGTACACCAGTCTGAGCCTGCATCAGCTACACATATAGGATCTTCACACGCACACACACACATGCACAAACACACACACACACACACACACACACACACAACACACACACACACACAAACACACACACGCACACACGCACACACGTACACACACGCACATACACATGCACAAACGCACACACACACACACGCGCACAAACACACACACACACACACACACACATACGCACACACGCACACACGTACACACACGCACAAACACATGCACAAACGCACACGCACACACACGCACAAACACACATACACACACACATACGCACACACACACGCACACACACACACACAAGAGTGAATAACTCAATTTAAACAATAACTCTATTAGAGTCCAGTGACAGAGAAAACGGACAATAGCACCCCTACGTCTGCATGCACATCTAATGCGCCACCCTACCCCCGCCCTCCCCTGACTCAAACCCGCCCCCCCCCCCACCACTGGTGTACCCCCCCCCCCCCCCCCCCCCCCCCCAATTACCGCCTCGCTCATCATCGTCACGCTCACCTGCTCGGCGGCGGAGCCGGTGGGCGTTTCCACGGCAACGGGAGCGCGGCTCCTCATTAGGCGGAATGATGCGTCGCTGAAGGGGCGATGATGAGGAGCAGCGGGAGGGGTCAGCTTGAGGTCGCGACGCCCACGCCGTCCAGCCGCGAGCAGCGAGCCGCGGGCCGACGACCAAGACGCTTCCACGGCGGCTTCGGGTTGGCAGAGTGCTGGCTGCCCAGACGCCTTCGGGAGTCCTAAGCTCTTTCTCAGTAAATAAAGAATAAACATAAATGCAATACAAAAAATATATATATATTTTTTTTTTTTTTTTTAAACGTGAGGATTGAGACTCGGGAGCTCCGGTTGGCAGAGCGTCACCGTAGCAACCAGCAGGAGACCCAGTGTGCTGGCTGATACCAGGTACTGTCAGACACCGGGCCCTGTCACCTCTCCCAGCCTCCCAGGGCCCCAGACAGCAGCTCCTACATCATTACCACAGCTGCGCTTCAGCTCGACAGCGACGCAGTTCTGAAACAGTCCTGCTCTGCGTTCTGAGCTGAGAGACTGCGCAGAAGCTCAGTCGGACTCAAGGCCGACATCGAGCATTGGTCCCGACATTGCAGTGCAAATTTCAGAAGAAAACTAATGAATTTTATTATTTTGTGGATGGGGTGCCATACACAAGACCGGGTCTTTTTACAGTCTCCCGCACACACTTCCTGGGGGAAACTACTTATAAAAATTATGGCTGCGCTATTCACACACACACATATAGACAGACACACACTCACACACACACGCACACACACACACACACACACACACACCCACTCTTTCTTCCACTCTCTTTCTCTCTCACACACACCCACATCGTTGTGGAAAGTAAAGACTATTTTTACCTCGCAAGGTAAATTTTTTTTGTTTACAGAACTAAAGCCTGTTCCGTTTTGTTTAGATAGCACTGCTCTGTTAGACACCAGAGCACCTGCAGTTCGCCTTTCTCACATTATTTTCAGTCAGAAGCAGCGGCCCCCCCCCTCCCCGCTCTACCCCCCTCCCATCCTTCCACTTCCCGCTAAAAAGTTTACTCCTTCAAGTGTACATAATGAGTCACTGCAGGGAGATCTGCAATCGCTCTGAAAAAAAAAAACCTCATATTCCATTAAATGTCAGCTATTTTTACACGGGGGGGGGGGCTCTCTCTGCTTTCCAGCGGTAACGGTTGACCATAAAAGGACATTTTTCTATACGTATAGTTTTCCAGGTTTTTTCGCCGAACGGTAAACATCGCTTGCATACGGGCAGATTAGCTCGCTCTTTCGACGCCGCGCTTTTTGTGCTTTTTTTTCGGCCTAATTCTCCCCAGTCGCTGCACGTATGTCAGCATTCATCACCTTCCAGCGTTTTCCAACGGAAAGGTCGTCATTGGTGCAGACAAGCACCTACCCGCCTCTAAAGCACACCATGCCAGTCAGCGCTCCTTATTGCGCTGAATTTCGCAAGCCGACCACGTGCGCAGACCGGCGCTAGGTAGTCCTGATCCTGGAGCGCCGGTGGAAATTTCTAGTTCTCGTCCCATCTGAGCTTCACCACAAGGAGTTTGGAAGCAGTGATCTCCATTTCTGGTCCTGGCGGGCCGCAGGGTCTGCTGGTTTTTGTTGCCACTCGGGCACTTAATCGAGCAATTAGACTGAATTAAATTCTCATTTAATTTAATGAAAACAGTCAATTACACGGTTAACTCGCCTCACTTGGGTCTGAACTGGTTGCCGATATTACAGCGAAATCAAAAACCAGCTGACACCTGCGGCTCTTCGGGTCCACGAATGAAGATCACGGGTTCGATGGATGATTAACGGTCGGAGCCTGAATATTCAGAATGGTGCAAAAGTGAGTGCTTCCAGCACCTGAATAGTCACCTGTATTTACTACCTGATTAAAACAAAATTAATCCTGTGATATCGTTAAGGTGCCAAGGTGCTGCACAATGACTGCAACTTTTTTTACAGCGCGCTAGTACGGTTGTGGCTTATAAAAACACCGCAGCAATTACAAACTTTTTTTTTTTTTTACCACACCAAAACATAGCTTTCCAGCTACATTCTAAATAGGTTTTTTCCACAAGAAATCATTGTAAGGATGTGCTTGCGACCCACTAAATGCACAACAATACCATGTCCCCTTAAAACCCCAATAAAATCTAGATTTGAAAAGCCAGGACCACTTGTCGCACCCCAGGCCTGCCCTTGCCTTCAAGCAGTGGTTCCCAAACTTCTGCATGTGGACCCCCCCCCCCCCCCCCACCCCCGGTGGATACAGGTATGTGTTCCACCTCATGCGCGACAGACAAAACTAATCAAGGGCTTGACTTGTAGCATCAAGGCTTAATTGTGTCTGTATCTGAAACAGGCCTCACAAGTTTAACAGGTGGAAATGCAGCTGCCAGATCGGCCAGCAGGGGTCGCTGGTGTGCAGTGTGATGCCAGAGACAATTGTGGGACTGCTGGCCACAGTCAGCACTGGTCACGGTCCAGATTTGACACCAGACCGTGGGAGATTTCATAGTTTAAGGTTACCTCCACAGTGTCCTGTGCTAAAGTTCAGGGACTCAGGACTGCTCACCGTCCCGCCCCCACCCCCCCCTCCTCCCCCATCCACTGTCCAGGACGTGTACCTCCCCAGGAGAACACCTCCCCTTTTCTGAATTACAGGCTTTTACGTTACAGGCATTTAGCAGACACTCCAAATTCAACCATCATTTCCACTCATTTCCAGGAGAAAACCCATTCAGGGACGAGAGTCCTCTTCTTCAAGTGCGCCGAGCATCAAATTAAAATGGCCAAATAGGCAGACAAAGTAGGGCGGCAGTGTAGTATAATGGGTAAGGAATTGGTCTTGTAACCTAAAGGTCAGGGGATTGATTCCTGGGTTGGACACTGTTGTTGTGCTTAACCTTCAGTATATATCCAGCTGTATAGATGGATGCCTATGAAAAAAACGTTGTGTAAGTCGCTCAGGATAAAACCATCTGCTAAAAGCTTGTAATGTAACAAAGACAAAATAGCCCAAGTTTCATAAAACATCAAAAGGGCAGAATCTCAATCAAAAGGCATCATCACTGAAAACATTGAATATTAAAACAAATCAGGCCATTAAATGAGTTCTCTAAAACTACCCAGAGTCATCTGAATATCAAGCTTTAATGTCTGGCTGTAAGTTATTCCAGGAGGATGGAGAGCTAAGAGCATATCTGACCTAGTTACTGTTGGAACAAGAGCCAATCATGAGAGCAAGTAACTGTTGGGACCAGTAGCAGAAGCCAATCATGAGAGCAAGTTACTGTTGGAACCAGTAGCCAATCCTGAGAGCAAGTTACTGTTTGAACCAGTAGCCAATCATGAGAGCAAGTAACTATTGGAAACAGTAGTAGAAGCCAATCCTGAGAGCAA
The DNA here is from genome assembly GCA_025169545.1 of Anguilla japonica. Taxonomy (NCBI): domain Eukaryota; kingdom Metazoa; phylum Chordata; class Actinopteri; order Anguilliformes; family Anguillidae; genus Anguilla; species Anguilla japonica. The sequence goes on along the minus strand of CM045883.1, from coordinate 82,032,759 downwards.
GTAACTGTTTGAACCAGTAGCCAATCATGAGAGCAAGTTACTGTTTGAACCAGTAGCTAATCATGAGAGCAATTTACTGTTGGAACCAGTAGCCAATCAAGAGAGCAAGTTACTGTTGGAAACCAGTAGCCAATCATGAGAGCAAGTCTGATCTCAACCAGAGTGACTTCCATGGTGTGCATGCATCTCTTACACTTACGCAGCTGGATATAGGCTAAGCAATGCAGGTTAAGAACACAACAGCAGTGCTTTACCTGGGAATTGAACCCACACCCGTTCAGTCACAAGGACAGTTCCTCAACCACTACACTACACCAGCCTATCAACCTGGGGGGATAACTTGCCCCGCTCCCCCACCCCCTCACCCCCGCCACCACAATTTCAATTTCACTTTTGGCATTTAGCGCGCACTTTTGAACCAAGGTGACTTATAGCAGATGCATTTATAATGGATTAATAAACCACCCCTAGGGGGATAGATCAGTCAATCAAACTGCCACCAAACTTTCAAGCACATGAAATATGCAAAACAAAGGTGAGCGGTGAGTTAGGGGTTTCTCCAAATTCTAATCAAAGTTCCTTCAACAGGGACTCAGATTAAAATAAGCTCATAAGTGAATTCTGCCGTGAAAAGATCGCACTTAATGTTTTGGAATTTACGCAGAAAATACACACGGTCCCCGATCAATACTAATTAAAATAAGGGAATAGAAACATCTGAGAGGAACCCCGAGTACTTCTCAGCCAAAAAAAAAAAAAACCACATGGCCGGTCTGAAGTGGACCTCGGCATTACACACGCCATTAAATTCCTTTTGCTTTCTCAAAGCCCATGCAGAAGAACACCTCTCTTAAGGGGCCCTGAGACACTCAGTCATCTAATCCTCTTCAGGCCCCTCCTTCACAGGTCAGCTGAGCATCAATGAGGGAAAGATGAGGGCTGCACTCTGACTGCTAACAGCATCCACCGTAGTGAAAATTATGCCAGTGAAGAGGAAAAAAAAACTTATCTGTGATATTCATCCCTCTACTGTACTGACATGGGCCCTGGCAAAAAAAGAAGCTCATTGAGAGACATTAAGGTGTTGGACAGTGAGGTATCATGGGAGCAGAGGCTAGGTACAATGAGTGTGGTGGACAGTGGGGGAGGGGGGGGTGGGAGGTGCACTGATTTAACCCTTCGAAGAGAGGGTTTTTTTTTTTGGAATGTTTGTTTTTTTCTCCAAAAGTCAGTGTTCTAGAACTCCGTTGCTTTCAGTCACCCGCGGTGATTGTGACATCAGCGTTAGAATGTTCAGTTAGAGAACATTCTAATCGCACAATTATGCGATCTCACACCTCAAAGGGCAGGAGGTGGGGAGGCCCTTTTGGCCCCCTGCTGGTGTTTTTGAGACTTTTGAGACTAGCGTGGACAGCCAGCTCCGCGGCAGCCCAGAGAATGGGCTGTATTTCAGAGGAAAGGATGGGACATGGTTTGGAACCATTATCACTACTAAGAGACCCATTGCTGGGGGAACCACAGAAGACATGAGACAACGAGGGAGGGGGGGGAAATGGATGGAGGGAGAGAGATAGCAAGAGAGAAAAAAGTAAGGAGGGTGGAGAGAGAAGGAAAGATAGATTGATGGAGGGTAGAGAGACAGAGAGTGAGAAAGAAGGGGAGAGGGAGAGATGGAGGGAGGGAAATAGAGATAGAGAGATGGAGATGGGGGAGGGAAAGAGAAAAAGATGAACAAAGAATGATTAAGACTTTCATAAAGCCATGTATTTAACCTTAAATTAACTAAAGAGCATGGAAGAAATATGGCTATAAAATTATTTCTATAAAAGGAACAGAATAAAAGAGAGAGGGAGAGAGAGAGAGGGGGGAGTTGAGTGGAATTTAATTTATTGCTACTATGAATAGATACCTTAGGTGAGAACCAAATCAAAATGAGTAATGTATTGATGATAATACCCAAAATCTCTCCTTATCATTGCCTGTCTCTGCTTGCCTGTGTGTGTGTGTATGATTCTGTATCTGTGTGTATGTGTGTGTGTTTCTGTATGTGTGTGTGTGTGTGTGTGTGTGTGTGTGTGTGTGTGAGTATGTGTACAGGTTTGTGCATGTCTGAGTGAGTGTATTATGTGTGTATGTATGTGTGTGTAAATGTGTCTGTGTGTGTATGTACGCATATGTGTGTGTATATGTTTGTGTGTGCGTGTGCATATGTGTGTGTATATGTGTGTTTGTGTGCGTTTGTCTGTGAATGTGTGTGTGTCTGTATGTGTGTTTGTCTGTGTATGTGTGTGTGTGTGTGTGTGTGTGTGTGTCTCTCTGTACAGTATGTGTGCCTAGCATGCACACACAGTGCAAAGGAGCCACTGCACCAGACCCAGAGCCCCCGCCCCACTCTCCTCTGTGGGCTGTGATGCGTCTATCCTCTTTTCTCAGGTCCAGCCATTACCACCCTCTACCCCCAACCCGCCAATGCAAAACATCACAGTATCTCAGTGACTATTCTCATTCATCCCCAGGGGAATCTGTGTGCTGTGAGCTTGCATCGCCCCCCCCCCCCCCCCCCCCCCATTTCAGCAGCCTGCTCGTGGGTTTGAGGGTTTGAGTGCTCGATGCGTATGAAATTCAGCGGAGAAACGGATCTCACTTTCCCCGACAGCAGAGCTGCGTTCGACGGATGCGTGGGTGCGCATGAATGAATCCTGCGACCTCTGACCGACGCTTTCAATGTGGCGAGCGGGTTCCAGCCCGCAAAAATCAATCAGTCTGTGCGTGTGCGTGTGCGTGTGTGTGTGTGTGTGTGTGTGTGCATGTGTATGTGTGAATCTGTGAGTGCTTGTGTGTGTGTGAATCTGTGAGTGTTTGTGTGTGCGTGTGTGTATGTGTGAATCTGTGAGTGCTTGTGTGTGTGTGAATGTGTGTGTGCGTGTGTGTGTGCGTGTGCGTGTGTGTGTGTATGTGTGAATCTGTGAGTGCTTGTGTGTGTGTGAATGTGTGTGTGTGTGTGTGTGTGTATGTGTGAATCTGTGAGTACTTGTGTGTGTGTGAATGTGTGTGTGCGTGTGTGTGTGCGTGTGTGTGTGTGTGTGTGTGTGTGAATCTGTGAGTGCTTGTGTGTGCGTGTGTGTGTGTGTGTGTGTGTGTGTGTGAATCTGTGTGTGCTTGTGTGCGCGTGCATGTGAAGGAGTGTGTGAGTGCACAAGTGTTTGTGTGTGCATGTGTGCATATGCGTGTATGTATGTATGAGTGTGCACGTTGTGTGTGTGTGTGTGTGTGTGTGTCAGAGGGTGTGTCAGTGGGTGTGCATGCGAGCGTGTGTGTGAGTGAACATGCGTGCACGGTGCACGGTGCACGTGTGTGTGCGAGAGAGGCTGATCTGAGAGAGAGAGAGAGAGAGAGAGACTCACTGTTGCTTGCTGCCTGAGCATATCCTTGTTTCTCCAGGCAGTAAAAAAATAAATAAATAAATAAATAAATAAAAAAAAAAAAAACTCAACCAGATTTTACGGAGCTCAACAGGTCAGACCAGGAAGACCGGTTCACAGTTCACTGTTGTGATGGTGTTTTTTTTTTGACAGGCCACCTGCCACTCACGAATGCTGAGAAAACTGAACCGCTATTGTAAGGGAATGTCTAGCTTTCAACAGGCAGCCACCGAACAGAGCTCTGCTCTTCACAAGTACACCAGTGTGAAATACTGAACAGGCTGATGCAAACAGCCTCTCTCTGCCAGTAGCTAGGATCAGCCCGCCAGAGGAGCCTTCGTGTTTCTATGTGGATGGTAACGGTGGGTGTCGGGGGGTAAAGGGGCTTGTATGAACATGTGCTGTAACTGATCCGGGAGTGTCTAGTGTCAGCAGGGTGAGATCCATTCAGTGTAAATTTATTCATTTCAGCAAAAATGTTAAAATTCTATTTGTTGAACTTAAAACAAACAAACAAAACAAAAAAAAAAACAATTGAAACATGATACTGTTTCAAGTGATTCACTGACTTTACATTTATTCATCGAATGGACTAAATTGAAACGGACCACCACGTCTGTAAAGGCTACGACACGTGGTGTGTTCCTTATCGCCAATTCATAATGTGTTCCTTTGAGTGTTGACGAGTTTCCTTTAATTAACGTTGAAATTCAGCGTCTGTAAGCAGAGCTTCGATAACATAAATCATGCATGAACAGTTCGGATCTTGCAGTGCGGCGGGTGTTGATGAGAACGAATGTTTTGGTCCTGCCAGCACCAAGCGGGCGATGTGTCCGCTTCTTGCGCGCCAGAAATTTTTGCCAGAACTGTTCTGGCCCACGGTTTCACAAGACCAGCTGACGATAATCATTGCCAGTAATCGATTAAAATGAGCATTACCGTGCATTTTATTACGTCTGTTCTTTAAACGGAACACACAGGCGTCTGTTGTGGAAATGGTCTACGATTTTAAAACAACTGATACCACAGAAAGACATGCACATATTACAAATATGCACATATTACAGAGCGCCTGAACGAGTCATGCGCATGGAAGCAGCTGGCATAATGTTACTATCATCAATTCATTGATTTTGATGTTCTTTACCCAACTTTATTTATTATTATTTGTGCATATATCATGTACGCCATGTGTTAATTTATTATTTATGCGCATTTTCATTACATTTTCATTCGTTCATTCGCCAGATGGCCACGATATAATTACACAGCCACCAAGAGGAACTATTCATGAGAAGATGGCCAGAAATTGAACAGGGGTCCGTTTTATTGCACGCGATGGGTGGTAAAAATTGTCTACAGATATGCGCAGAAGATTGGAATCAATCTAGGCTCGAGTGGACTGTTTGATGTGTTCAGCGTACGCCCTCCTTCACCCAACCGCACTTTCGCCGTTATGGTTTTAGAAACGGGCGCCAGATTGCAAGGTCCATCAATATTTCAGGCAGCGGCAGCGCGCGCGCGCGCCGCGAGCACCAAAGGCATTACACAACTGCAGCTTCCTTGAGAGCAGAACGCGAATGCACCGCAAACGGCACGCGTCGTTACGCACCACACCGAGGAGCCTCCGCAGTGTCCGCGGTGCGCCGAGCTTGAAAGTACCGAAAGCAACCTACCCGAGTTCACATTTAAGTATGTTCTTCTTCGACCTTGGAATTTCCGCGCGGGGAGTTCTGCTCACTGACTCTATCTGACCCCGAAAGAACGAGAGAAATTTGATAGCCCGGGCGTGAGAACTCAAGGTCTCCGACTTTAATAGAAAACCAGTCTGGGAAGTAAACACAATCACTCTCGGGTCTGTTGTGTTTTAACTCCCTTGTCACAAAAGTAATTTTACACTGACGCGATGTGGTTTCCCCTTATGAACGCGTTATAAAACCCAAAAAGGTTACCGATGAAGGTAAAGCTCTGCAGTGGTGGTGTGATGGTGTGAATACCGCCACAAACTTGATCATGATTTTTTTTTTTT
>CM045883.1:81967308-82024808 GCA_025169545.1 Anguilla japonica | reverse complement strand
GTGTGTATACTCAGATGTGTTTTCCGTCGTGTGTTAAAACATTTGCTCTTCGTATTTTAGCATGCTGTGTGTACATTTGGCAGCATTTTAGAAACTGGCGTCTGATGGAGAATGTACGCGCTGGTAGTACAGTGTGATGATGGAGAATGCTTGGGAGCTGCTGGCCTGGGGAGTGCTGTCAATCATATTTATATGGAGAGGATGGCTGTGTTTTTTTTTTTCTTTCTCAGAACTGTAGTGTAGCAGTTCTGTAAGAGCTCACGTTGTGAACGAGGGCTATGGCTTACTGCTCGAGGGCAGAGGTGGAAAGTCCAAGGGGTCGGAAAGTAACAGTCCTGCCGTGTGTTTCTTCCACCCATGAACTCGGCCGGCTAATTAGCCGGCTGAAGAATTGTGCTCATTAGCAAATCCAGGCGACTGGAACAAAAATACCGGGGAGGACTTTAACTTTCTGGACCTGGATTTCGCACCCCCGCTGAAGGACAGATGGCTGCTGGAGGGTAGACACTAGAACCCCTCTTTCTCAAATCACAGAGAGTCCTGAGAAATGCTGTTTTTTCAACCTGGGAGTCAGCTGTGAAGGCAGTCTGGCCAATTAGTAGCACTAATCGTTCAGTTACTTACTTTGGGAAAAAAGAAAGAAAGAAAAAACTAGAACTGTAATTGGATTCAAGGGCCAGATTTGAGTATCCATGCACTAGACTGAATTTGGAATTGCAGACCAGACCATTCCTCTCAAATACTGATGGGGTAGCAACAAACCCATTATGAAAACACTCATTGGTTTACTATATTCAATGTCTCAGCTATTGCACTGTTCACTTCCCCCTCTGACTCACTAACTCAGTAACTCACCAACTCAGTAACTCAGCAATATACTATCTGACTTTTTCACTCAAGTAACTCACTACCTCACAAACTCACTCAGTAACTCACACAAACTACTCTCACAAACTACTTCCCACCCTCCTCTCACTCACTCACTCACTCACCTTAATTCCCCTCTTTTGCCTCTTCCCTCACCATTCACACTTTCCCTCCATCCCTCATACTTTTTACTAGTACATTCCACCTTTCTTTACTCTCCTCTGTCCACCCTTCCCTCCTTCACTCTTTGGTCCCCACTCAGTATCACCGTCTTTGGCTTGTCACACAGTCACCTCTGAGTTAGTCACCTCCCTCAGTACCCTTTTGTGTGTCGCTTCCTCCATTCAGTTCCTTTAAACCTTTTCCATTTTTTTTTAAAGGAGATCTACACACCCTGCGCTGACAACAGAACTTGGCACTGCTCAAAGTAAATCTTACAGAAATTCAATAAAAATAACATCACGCATTTTCTACAGCCGCGCCAAGTGTAGGTGTCAGGTGTCTAAGATTACGGTCGGTCTGTGCAAAATGTGGAAGCTACGACAAGGCGCGCCGAATGAAACTTTGAAGGAATCTGGCGCCATCTACCGGACTTGAGTTTAGTGTGCCGCGCGTCTCTTAGTTGATAGCGCGACCTGATGCGCTATTATAAAATGGTGAACATGATTGGACGCAACGTTGTAAATGCAGAAAAGCATTAACACGTCAAATACCGTTGAGTTTACTGTTTACTGTCAAGTCCCTCGCTTTCTCAACGGAAGCACACACAAGGATTATTTTTCTGTCGATTAAAGGGTCTTCGTCTGTGTGCTGTATTAATTATAGGAAAAGCAGAAAAAACATTAGTTTTGTGGAGAAAAAATGAACAGAGGACACGCCTGCACAAATGACAGATAGAAAACATCATAATTTTGGGGCAGAAGGTGTGTGTGTGTGTGTGTGTGCGTGTGTGTATGGGGTGGGGGGACAGTTCCTACACTCGTAGAGATTGGACTGATTTTTTAACGGAATGTACAGTACTACACCGACTCTGATTGCTCTAATATATAAACCAATCAGGAAATGTACATTAGATGAGACATACCCTGCAGATCGCATTAACACGATTGTTTATAGTATCTCGCCAGTCTCATTCGAATGGATTTCTCATGTAGGCTTTACACATGGTGCAGACGTGGGTCACGTGACAAAGCTTTTTCTTTTTGGCCGTTGCGTTGTGTACGTATCTAAGGCAGGAGAGATTAATCCTCAAGGGACATTCTGTTGCCTCACAGCCAGCACGAGACACCTGAGGAATAACGTCATGTGTCACCTGCCGTACGCTCAGGTGTCTGTTTTACAAGGGCACCGCTGCATGGGGTATTATTATTGCAAAGTGGAGGCCGTGCCAGGCGTTTTGTTTTGGGACCAATAAAAGAAGATAAATGTTGGACGTAGAGGGTGTAGACGAGCGGCCGCTCAAAGTATTTAGAGAAAGAGAGATGTGCTCGGTGGTGTTCGCGAGACAGTGTTTCCAGGCTTCACGCGCGTTCGTCAGGCCCGCCGTTGCACTTCACGCGCTAGAGTGAGAAGTGCCTCGAGGGGAGTTGAAGCTGTCGTGCCAATTTCACAATCCCTGTCTTCCAGAAAACAGTCCCCTCATCCGACTTCAGCTCTACGATAATATATGGGGAGACATCGGCATTTGTCCTCAACTGAGTGTTTTAATTGAATCAGTCCAGAACTTAACGCTGTACCCTTGCTAATGCGCCCGTCTCTGTAACTGCAAAAATATTGGCGAAACAGGGAAAATTGAGAATAATATTAATTGCATGCGTTAAAACGTAAAATGTTCACTAGCGTTTCGGCCTTTCTGGCCTGAGTGCAGTGATCCAGATATACAGGTTGTAGGATACATATACTTTTTTTTTTTACATTTCATCTTGTATTAATTTCTTCTTATTTTTATTTTTGTAGTTTTATTGCTGTTTGTCATTGTGTTTTGTTATTTTCCCTGCTATGCACGGCACACCTGTGAAAGAGACCTCGGTCTCAAGTATACGCCCTGTATAAATAAAGGAATTATTTTTAACAAAGGAAGAAATTCCGGATTCTTACGCAGGATTTTATCGGCCCGAGAATCTGTGCCATGCCGGATGTCCCGCACAACCAAGTAAGCCAATGAGGGGGGTAATGAATATCCGTGAATTGCCGGCCTGTTTCCAGGGGCGACGGTCCAAGTAAACAACAGCCTCCGGCGCCAGTTGAAGCAGTACCCCGGTAGTGATTGGCAGCTCGACCTCACTCTCAGCCACAGAAAGGGTTACCAGCCTTCTTAGAAAGTTTATTATCGGAATAAAAGCTCCAGTAAATCTAAATTCCACCCCATTTAACTATTCTGGACGTGTCTTGCATCATACAATAATTTTTTTATTTTTTTATTTTTAACTCGCATTATAGTTAACAACAGCCCCTGTGTTGTATCGACTTGAGAACCTGGACTGTTTGTGGAGTTTAGAGATGGCCAACAGTAAGTCGAGCTTCAGGCGGACTACGTCGGCGGGTTATCGCATACCGGATAGATCGGCGGTCGCCCTGACGTCCCACTCCTCCGCCTCGGTGTGCAGGCAGCAGCCGGGCAGGACGCGGAGCACCGGGGGCGGCCCAGCACCCGCGCCGGATCCAGACACGAGAGACCCGGTCAAACAGGATCAAGTGTGGAGGGAGTACATTCAGACAGAGTGGGCAGGAGTCAAGCAATGGTAAGGATGTTTAAACATTTAATCCACTGGTGACAAGACTTGTTGTGCCATAACCAAATGTGCGTATACAGCATGGATAATACAAATGTAAAATGCAACCGCATTACTTACGGTGATACGCTAATTCTTTTTTCGATCATGAAATAGAATTTAAATGTTTGTTTCTGAGAGGTAGAGAGCTGTACCAGCTACTGTGTCTCATCGTTACCGGTGGCACTAATCCCTCGATCGTTATTCGATACGATGACCCCAGGACGGTATCGTCTACCTGTCGTGGATAGAAGTGTATTGTGAAGGCTGCGAACAAACTTTTCATCTATTCATATTCTTGAATACCTAACACAAAACAATGTTTTTATCCATTATTTCAGTTGAAAATTCTCCATATTAAAATATAATTATAATTCCAAACTTAATTTTTTTTTTCTATATTGTATTACTTACCGTGTTAACAACAAAATAAATGCAGGACCAATGCAGAAAATCGATAGAAACTATTTCTAATACCGGATCACGGTGGAACTATCAACCTTCTGCTCACTTCGTTGCTTTTTTTCTTTGAATCCACAGGCAAAAGAACTGGGGTTTCCTCACAAATTATGACCAGCTGGTAAGATGTTTTTAATGTGTGCACATGGTGAGCAAACGCACACACACGCACACACAGGCACTCAGGCACACACATGCACATATGCCTGCGTGCATGCACACACACACAACGAACACGCACACAGTGTCTGCAGTAATTACACTCATCCAACACTCTTGACACTAACTCCTATTTTCAAAATGTTTTGTGGAGAAAGTAAGACCACGACTGTAAGTAGTAAGTCACCCATAAAACCGAACATCTAAATTAAGTTCAAACTTAATGCAAAATTCCCTCAGTTTTATAGTTGTTGAATTTAAGTTGGTCTTATTTTTTTTTACATTTCTCACACAGTAATCTTGTTTATCCAGAGACCTCCCGACTCACATTGTGATATTAACAACTTTATTCAAGTTTGAGCACGAAGCACATTGCGGACAGATTAAATCTGCACTTTGTAATGTCTACACAGTGTCAGTTAGGTATATAATTGCGTTGACCTGCTAAATATTACATTATAGACCCTTGAGCAAGGTACTGAACCTGAATTGCTTCAGCATATATCCAGCTGCATAAATTGATACCATGTAAAAAATTTTACAAAAAAATAGAGCTAAAGTCGTGCACTTTTCTCTGGATAAGAACGTCCGGTACAGTTATGTTCAGTGAAACTTTGTGTAATTTTGACCCCCTGTCCCACCCCCCCCCCCCCCCCCCTTCCCGTTGTCCCCAGGGGCGCCCTCGAACAGAGACCCCCCTCCCCAGCTATGTACCCGTGTTCTCGGACCGCGTCCCCAACACTACCAGCCAGGCGCTGGGCAGCCGGATGTGCACGGACCTGGGCCAGGCGCTGATCCGAATGGACAACCTGCTCCTGCTCAACTCCGCGGGCCACCGCAAGACCAAGCCCAGCCCGGAAATGCAGCCCTGCTAGAGCCAGGCCACCCCAGGCCACACCAGGCCAGGACCATAGACTGTATGGCCAGGGCCGGAGTGCAGTTCTCTCAAATGTCACTTGTGGACTGAACTCGGGAGCATCTGATGCTCCACCAGTCAAATGAAGGTATACGCTCGGATACTCGTGTTTGATTGGTCGAGTGTCACATGCTCCCCCGAATGAAGTTCGCAGGTAAAAGTTCTCCAGGGCAGAAGATTTAGTGGACTGGGCCATCTGCCCGGAACTCGCTAACACCCGTCTTTCAATGTCTACCCCAGTCCTCTAGGGGGCGATAGCAACCTAACACCATTTTACCTCCGAATTTAGAGTCTTCCTTTCGGGTTACATGCGTCTTCTTCCTGGTTTGTTTGGTAAGTGACGTGATAAGATTTTAGTGAGAAAACAGATGATATGTGAATGTGATGGATTTTAGACAGTGTGCTTTTGAAAATCAACATGAAACATGACTGTCCTTTTTTTAATTTTCTTTATACAATAATTTGCCAATATTTTCTTTTGACTGCACTATTTCAGTAGGTTGTTAATGTTTCAGTTATATAACAGCTTTACAAAACTTTTGTTTTTCAATGTCTGACTTACACATTGTCAAAATGAATATATCTTTGACTTGGACAAGAAGTGGAGGGTTCTCCACTTTCCAAGAGAGAAGGTCTGAATCGTCCTCTTCCATAGGTGACTGCACAGATAGAGGACTTCGTGCCAAAAGCTGTCCTACAAAGTTTGTCCCTCTGCTGCTTCCGTAGGCTGGTGTGTTTGCAGCTGTGAATCAGCTAAGTTTCTTCCATTAATAAAGATGCAAACTTTTGTACAAGTCACTGTTAATGTTCAGTATATGAAATGCCCACAAACATACACAAACAGTTTGAGCCAACACGTGTTAGATGATACTCGATGTGCACATTGCATGGTTTGTTATTTGTCTCAAATCAAGCACATTTATTATTTTAAATACTTAAAAGCTTTACACACCAGAAAAAAATTCAGCGACATGAAAACGTAATCAGAACAAATATTCAGAACAAAATTCTTTCAAATCACATTTTTGTAACAGTAACATTAAATTATCAAAAAAAAGAGACTGGCTCGTGAAGCTAAGGATCTACAGGAGTGCTTTCAACTCTTTATAAAAAAAAAATATGAATAAAGATTCTTCTTCCCCAAGCAGTGTTTCCGAAGTGAGGGACTGAGTGAAAATCTGGAGCAACACAAAAGCTCAAATCCTGTAAAAGTGTGATAAAAAAGGACGGAGAGTGACTTGCCAGGCTGCCATTTAAATACTGCAAGCATCTGGTCTTTCTGTAGGGTTTCCTTCTTATCATTTTTTTTTTAGATGCAGTTTATACATTTTCATAATTCACAGAGCCAGACGACACAAAATTGTGCGGTGCCAAGATACTTGCGGTGTTTCGGCTCTGTGAAGATTATTTTGAAGTGCGTCCAATTTTTTTTATTTTCGTCATTGATTTGTTTTTAGGAAAGGCACTGATGTATTTTTGACAAAAACGATTTTGAAAATGTCTCAGGGTCTTTCTTCAATGACTTTTCATCTTTGTAAACAAAAAGTGCTTTCTACTGGGTGACTCATTCGGCTAAGATGCCACGCTCTGGGGCGTGGATAAGTCCCACAGTCTCAGATCGAACCCGGACAGTGCCAGCGTCGTCTGTGGCCGGTAGCTCCATAGGGTGAAGCATAATGGCGATTGTATTTGTCCAGGGTACGGGAGTGTTCAGTCAGTTAGCGGGTCCGCATTTCATCGCACGTCAGGTGCCCGTGGGCTGCATTAACAAGGACGCACACGAAAAGGTCTTCCTCCTCCTCAGTTCTGTGTGAGCTGAGCTGAGCTGTGGGCTGTGGTGTGAAAAGAAGCGGCTGGCGACACCGCGGAGGAGAACCCGCGAATGTCTACACTTCCCCCAATCAGCTGTAGGGTCTACGCATGAACGCAACTGTGGTTTCAAATAGACGGATGCTCCAAATTAGGGAGGGAAAACGGGCCCCTACAGGTATATGTGCAGGCAGGTAGGTATAACTATATGGCAGTGGCCTTCCGAAAATGTCAATCGTCACACTGCGGACACCTGCTCTGCGGGGCCCCGGAGGGTCGCGGAAGGGCAGGGGTTGCCGCGGCAACGCGCCCCCCAGTCCAGGAGGGAGTAGAGCAGGGGGTTGACCCCGGCGCTGAGGCCCCGAGGCCCAGGAGGGCTCGCCCGGCCGAATCCGCCGCGGCGCCGGGCCGCGGGTCCGACAGCACCAGCGCGTACGCGGGGGTCCAGCAGAGCAGGAACGCGCCCACGCAGCCCAGGACGCGGACGGCGGAGGACCTGGCCGCCGGGCCGCGCCCCGGGAACCGGCGACCCGCGCTGCACAGCCTGGCCAGCAGGGGGCAGTAGCAGGCCAGCATGGTGGCCAGGGGGAGGAGGTAGCCGGCCGAGACCGCGCCCCACTTCCACGCCGCGGCCCAGCGCCGGGCCGCCACGGGAACGCCGGGGCGCACTGTGGCTCCGCCCACAATGCACCCACCGACACCGGCGGCGGGGTCGGCCCCGTCGCTGGCACCAGCCCCGAATTTGACACCGGCGGTGCCGTCACACGGTCGCCGAGTGACACAGAGACACGAGAGGACTCCTGAGGTGCTGAGGCGAACAGATTTTTGGGCGGGGACGCTGACGAGGGCCCGGGCGTTAGCTCAAGACCTGTAGCGCCCTCTGCTGGGGGCTCAAAAACGGGCCCGGATTCTGTCGCCGAACGCAGCAGCACCGGTGCAGAATCGGCTCCAGAGACTTGGTGAAACACCGGGTCTGAAGTCGGCCGTGGCTCTGGCTTTGCCCTGGCCAGGAGGCCAGCAGGAGCGGCGAACAGCAGCGACGTTAACCTGCGGAAAGCAAAAAAACAAGCTTTTAAAACAGGTCATTTCTGTTAGGCTTTCGCAGCACAGTTGTGGCATTAACAGAGGTAGTAAACAGTGCAATCGAGCTGCGCACAAAGATACTAAATAGCCAGAGATGATTCACTCCCAGTACTCCACTAACTCGTACTATGTCAAAAAAAATTAAAACACTTAAACTTATTTTTCTTCCGGGTCTCAGGAGGTTATTAGTGTTAATGTTGGTAAATAACAAATATTGGGGAACCCCCACTCACCAGATTAGGCAGCAAAGTGCCCCCCAGGTCCTGGGACTCCCCCGCTGCCCCCACCCCGGCCGCAGCAGCAGAAGCCCCCGGTGGAGGCTGAGAGCGACCAGGGCGAGACCGGCACTCAGGTGCGCCAGGTAGGCCAGGTACAGGTAGGCCCCGCAGAGGGCGTGTCCCAGCGCCCAGGGGTCCCGCAGCAGCAGGCCGGGCAGGCGCAGGGACAGGGCCAGCAGCAGCAGGCCGTCCGACAGAGCCAGGCTGCGCAGGAGGGCGTCGCCGGGACGGCCCGGACGCGTCTGCGCAGCCAGGACTGCGCAGTTCAACAGCAGCCCCGTCGCCAGGGCTGCGACGCATGTCGCTGCGAGCAGGAGCCTGGGGAGGTCTGTCGCCGGGGCCGCCGGCAGCTGGGCGGACATGGGGCCTGAGAGCACCCCCGGTGCTACGGTGTGTACGTCCAAGTGCTGGAGCGTGTGAGTGTGCGCGAGAGAAAAGTCGTCAGGATGTCATCAGGATGCTGGAGAAGTTTCCTGCATGTGTGTATCTCAGTGTAGGTGTGTATCTCAGTGCAGGTGTGTAACTCAGTGTAGGTGTGTATCTCAGTGTAGGTGTGTATCTCAGTGCAGGTGTGTAACTCAGTGTAGGTGTGTATCTCAGTGCATGTGTGTATCTCAGTGTAGGTGTGTATCTCAGCGCATGTGTGTATCTCAGCGCATGTGTGTATCTCAGTGCATGTGTGTATCTCAGTGCAGGTGTGTATCTCAGTGCATGTGTGAATCTCAGTGTAGGTGTGTATTTCAGTGCAGGTGTGTATCTCAGTGCATGTGTGTATCTCAGTGCAGGTGTGTATTTCAGTGTAGGTGTGTATCTCAGTACAGCTGTGTATCTCAGTGCAGGTGTGTATCTCAGTACAGTTGTGTATCTTAGTAAAGCTGTGTATCTTAGTACAGGTGTGTATCTCAGCTCAGGTTATGTATCTCAGTACAGGTGTGTATCTCAGCTCAGGTTATGTATCTCAGTACAGGTGTGTATCTCAGCTCAGGTTATGTATCTCAGTACAGGTGTGTATCTCAGCTCAGGTTATATATCTCAGTGCAGGTGTGTATCTCAGTACAGTTGTGTATCTTAGTACAGGTGTGTATCTCAGCTCAGGTTATGTATCTCAGTACAGGTGTGTATCTCAGCTCAGGTTATGTATCTCAGTACAGGTGTGTATCTCAGCTCAGGTTATATATCTCAGTGCAGGTGTGTATCTCAGTACAGTTGTGTATCTTAGTACAGGTGTGTATCTCAGCTCAGGTTATGTATCTCAGTACAGGTGTGTATCTCAGCTCAGGTTATGTATCTCAGTACAGGTGTGTATCTCAGCTCAGATTATGTATCTCAGTACAGGTGTGTATCTCAGCTCAGGTTATATATTTCAGTGCAGGTGCGTATCTCAGTGTAGGTGTGTATCTTAGTACAGCTGTGTATCTTAGTACAGGTGTGTATCTCAGCTCAGGTTATGTATCTCAGTGCAGGTGTGTGAGACAGATGGCAGTCGGATACCTGCAGATGCTCCCTACCCTTCGGAGCTTATATCCATTTGGTCGGAGACCCGCTTCCTGGAAACGGTCCCTGACGACGCCGGACCCGTGACTTCCTGGAGCCTCGGCCGCTGGGCCTAATTGGCTGTTTTGCCCGTGGAGGCACACGCTCCCGCACTGCCCAAATCGTGGCGTACGCCCGCCAGAGCAGGGCGTCCGGGAAACGAGGCGGAAGAGAACAGGGCGATCCCGGTTTGGGAAGGGGCGAGAGGGGGCGGCTCCACCGTGTCAAACCATCCTTTACCAAAAAAAAAAAAAAAAAAAACACGCACAAACCTGACTGCTTCCCGTCACGACAACAATTAGTTTTTATTTGTCAGTTGTTTTTGTTCTTGTTCTTTTATTTCCCTCTGATGTAATTACTGAATCTATTCTCGTACTGCACAGATTTATTTTTCTGAACAATAGTTGAATCCTTAGACATTTTTAAAAGATAGCATTGTAATTTTTTGAAATATTCATTCTCCTATAGCATACTGAATGAATATTATCCATACGGTATATATGTGTGTGTGTGTGCGTGTGTGTGTGTGGCAAATGCTGTCTCTACAAGAAATATGCACTAAAGATTGAAGGATGTGTTTGTGTGGCCATATCATTTCAGAAGGCCCTCCTGTTCAGAGCAATTACAGAGTTGTTTTTATGTCCAATTCCTGTTTACTGCACAATTAGGGGAGCAAGTCGGGTTCTGTACCTTAGGTATACAACACAGAACCCCATTTTGGGAATAAAAATCTGCAATTACATTTCTGACCGACTCCTTAATTACTATATATTTTATTTCCTTCTTCAAATTTCTCTCCACTGTTCAATGTTTAAATTTGGTGCTTAACAAATGTTTAAATTGACGCTATTGTAATATTTTGGTGTCTTATGTTGTCATTGTCTGAAACTGTATGTGCTGCTTTTCTTTGCCAGATCTCTATTGCAAAAGAGATGTAAAGAGATGTGAGACTCATTTGGTAAAATAAAGTTTAAAATGAAGTTTACTGCACTGCCACCCTCAGTGATGATGATGATGATGATGATGGTGATGATTATTATTATTGCTACGACTGTCAATAATAATAATAATAATAATAATAATAATAATAATATAATAATAATAATAATAATCGTAATAATATATAGTATTATTGATACTAATTATTATCATTATTTATTTGTTTTTTTTTTTCTTCTTCTTTTATCTCTTTTATCTTTTTTTATTATGTTAAGGGAAAAAAACCCATAGTATTAGGATAAATTGTAAATCCTAGAGGGGAGGTTTTTACTATAAGCCCTTTGGGGTTTCTTACCTCTCCTGCACAATCCCTGCTAGGTTTGCTTTTATATACTTTTGTTTTATCACTTACTTTGTTGAATAAAAAAAAAAATATATTATTATTATTATTATTACGGAATTCAGCTATAAGCCCGGAGGTCTGAAAAGAGCCATTACATTGAATATATGTCTTTACGTTTAAAAATGCGTAACAAACTGAACCACTGATCTCGTATTTTTATATAGGAGCTCGACGTGAACTAGCCCTACACTGAAGGCGAATTTGCTCTGCATTTGAACAAGCGTCTCATTCAGAGCGAGAACCAAGTACAGACTTGCGAATTGTGCAGTTTCTACTACGGGTCGCCCGGAGGGTAAAAAAAACTACCGAGGTGATGTGTGCGGAAGAGAAACCCAAAAATGCATTGCTCGGTTAGACGCGGATGCGCTGGAGTAACTTAACGCTGCCGAGATAGATAGAGGACCTCCGAGAGGAGAGACCGGGCAATAAAAATCCATCTCTACACGGCTCAACAATGGACGCCAATATGATGCTTGATTTCGCCAACTTCAGCACTCTGTTCGTGTGCATGGTGCTCAAGTTTCCGCAGATATTCGTACTGATGCAGGCGAAATCAACCAGGGGCGTCAGCCTGAAGAGTCTTCTGTTAGAGCTAATCGGGTAAGCCGAGTTTTACCTAGAAGTAGCAGCTGCACTAAAACCTCCTGGTTGACAAATTGACCTTCTGTGAGATGTTTTTTAACAAGATTTTGAGATTTCAATGTAACTGTTTCATGCTTCATTACTTCGCAGAGAAGCAGGAAAAACTCGTGGTTTCAGGTGCAACCAAATTTCTCTTGTCACAGCTAGTCAAATTAGTCCGTAAGTTTCCAAGTTATGCAACGACACAGAATTGCCGAGCAGCGAGAGAAACGGCTATCGTGGTATGGCGTGTTTAACACGAACGCATCGAAGCAAAAGGTCTCCTTTGTAGTTACCCGCCAGAAGTAGCAAGGAGACTTAAGGCAGCCGTTTCCTTTCTGAAAGTGCGGTTGCAAGTGATTGCTGCCTGTGTCACGTTGTTAAATACGAGGCGTTATCTGTATTGTGGCTGCACCGATATGCACCTTGAAGAGCTAATGCAGTGCTTATCACGAATACAAGATAACCTGCATAAAACTCCTGATTGTGGTTGATGTACACTAAAAAAACCCCAAAAAGTTCGGTTTTTGTTGTGTGTATTGCTCGAGACGGAGGGAAATGATTAATACACTTTGATTCATTTTACGACGTGTGTGTGTAGCGCCTCCCTACCAGATTCCAAACGGTATAACTATAGGCTACGACTTGATATTGCACCCCCACCTGCCCCAGCTTTGGTTTTTAGTAAAATCAAAATTTAATCAAATTAAAATTTTTGCTCTGTTAACTACGCTGGTTCACTCCTGTACTTCAGCACAGTCAATTTTTAGGGTGCACTTGCAGTCTGCAGCTGGTGCATACAAATGTCAGATCAAGATATGATTGAACAAATTAAATTATTAAGAGCAAAAGTTGTCACATGAAATGTATCTACCCTTGTGCATCCCTAACTTAACACATCATGACTCTTGTAGGCCAAGATCAGGAATACCTAAATCTGGCTCTCAAGGCCAATATTAGGCGACTGCTAGTTTTTTTTTTGTAAATTAAAGCCAAAAGTACCATTGGCATTGAGGACTAGATTTGAGCTTCCCTGGCCAAGATCAGCTTGTTTTGAGTGAACCAAGGATGTGGTTATCGCATGATACAAGTTCAGCGAGATATGGTGCTTCCAAGATTTTTTTTTTTTTTTTTTAAACAGAGCAGGCCCATTGCTTACTGAAACACGTCCTCCTTTCTTGTAAATCTCTACATTGCTCATAAACCGCACATTGATTGGCCCACAAGCTTTTACACAATTCCCAAAGTATTTCAGTGAGATCAGAGAGCTACCTGTTCCTGTTTTTTTTTGCGTGTGCGCACATTTGTAGGCCTATTTCGCAAGTGTGTGTTTTCCCTCTAAGGAAAAGCTGTGTAGTGGAGGGAGGGGGGGGGGGGGGGGGGGGGGTTGGGGGGGGGGGGGGGGGGGGGGGGGGGGGGGGGGGGGGGGGAGGGAGTGGAGGGAGGGGGGGGAGACACAGGTTCTGTCTTAGAGACAGTGGTGGAAAATCCAGGTTCAGAGAGTAGAAGTCCTCCTCAGTGTTTTGTTCCAGTCACCTGGATTTGTTCATTGGCGCAATTATTCAGCCAGGAAGTCGAACTAATTTGTGAAATCAGCTGGCTGAGTTCACAGGTGGGAGAAACACATAGTAGGGCGGGACTTTTACTTTCTGACCCCTGGACTTCCCACCTCAGCTTAGAGGAGCCAATAGGGATTATCGATTGTGGAGAAGAGTAGTTACAAGACGCACGATCGAGTGCACCTGGTCATTAAATATCAATACGTAAATATAAATATTAAATGTCATGTTCACCGGAGCTCTCCTTTGATTTTTGATCGGACTCTGTGTTGTGTGGTGCTTTGGAAATAAAACCGTAGTAAGCAGTGGGGGGGGGGTGGTGGTGACCAGTGTGGCCTGAGCGTTATAGCACCAGTAGTGGGTGTGTAGGCCTGCGTGAGCTGCGATGGGCCCTGGTAAATGGACTGCATTTATATAGCGCTTTTATCCAAAGCTCTTTACAATTGATGCCTCGCATTCACCAGAGCAATTAGGGGTTAGGTGTCTTGCTCAGGGACACTTCGACATTCCCAGGGCGGGGTTTGAACTGGCAACCCTCTGACTGCCAGACAACCGCTCTTACCTCCTGAGCTATGTCGCCCCTGGTTTTATGAATGATGCTTGCAGACGTTGCCCCCTCAGCAGACGGTGTGCGTTGCGTGATTTAAGGTTTAGCTGGACGTTCGCGGGCCGTTCAGGAGAATCCCGTCCCCTAAAGGCTCGGTCTCCCCCACAGCTTCCCGGATCCCCAGTCTGGGCCAGGTGAGGGCTGGCCCGGCAGGTAGAGGGCGTGTGTTGTCATGTGACCAAACGCACACGCGCGTTGTCTGCA
This sequence comes from Anguilla japonica, assembly GCA_025169545.1. NCBI lineage: Eukaryota > Metazoa > Chordata > Actinopteri > Anguilliformes > Anguillidae > Anguilla > Anguilla japonica. Next base: position 82,010,600 of record CM045883.1, on the reverse strand, counting down.
CGCGCAGAGAGGCGCGCGGCCGTGCGGATCCATCCCATGCTGCTTTGCGGTCGCCGGGTCGGGTGCTGCTACGGGGCTATGCTACACCGTCACAGAGAGAGGTCCCAGTCCATGTTAGCCAAGGCTGCTAACAAATGCATGTAGCTTTAGGCTATGGCTGTGCTCCAAGCGGCTTCTTTCATTCGACACAGGCCTGTTCTGTCACTCCACGGTGCCCTCTGGTGGTTCCATTTGGGCGCACAGCTTGCTTTTTGATGACTCAATAACATTCGGCAGTGAAAAACTTTTTGTGTGTGTGTTTCTGTGTGTCTCTGTGTGTATGTCATTGTTGTGCGGCTGACTTGTGTCTCTGCTGCTACATGCGGTTTGGATCGCTGCAGCTGTGATGCGCTTTTGGGTGGCACTTCAGCGCTTGTGCTTTCTCATGGTGACTTTTGGGTGATGCTTTTCACCCACATGTGCTGTGTGTGTGACCGTCATTCAGAATAAACTGAAATCACTGCTCACCTCTGCTTGCATGTTTACGCGTATGAACATTCAACGTATTCACAGAGGACAGTCGAGTCCAGAAAATCCAGCCCCCCCCCCCATAGCAAGCGTGAATGGGACCCTAAACAGAGGATGGAATGTCTTGTTATTTAAGCAAGACTTAGCTGGAGAATGCTAATGCTAACACAGACGGGAATGGGAATGTGGGTGTCAAACAGTAACAGTAACCGGCTGGTCTCTAGGAGAACATGTATGAGCTGGTCCTGCCCTCTGAGTTAAAATGGACCTTACACTGGAGTGAAGTAACACTAGTAGCTCCAGATCTGGTTGCCATGGAACCGTAGCTGGGGTGTCAATCTCCAGTTCCTTCCAATAAGCAGCCAGTTTAGGCCTCGGAACAGGAGGTGTACAGACTGTTCAGCCAATCAGTGACTTACATTAAGCGTTTGCATCAAGTTCAGGAACACATTCAAAAAAAACCAGCAGACACAGTGGCCTCCAGGATTTGAGTTTGTGATCCCTGAACTACCGTGTCACCTGGCTCTCATGGAATTACAGTGTCACCTGTGTGTTCATTCAGGTTCATCGTGTTCATTACCTACCAGATGTACTACGACTACCCACCCCCCACCTACCTGGAGTACCCCATTCTGATCGCTCAGGGTAAGGTCAAAATACAGTTCACAGTGTACTTACGCAAACACAATATAGGGAAAATGTATGTAGTATATCATCAAGATATTGCAAGACTTCACTGTGGATGGACAGGTATAAGATTCATTGAATTATTGCCACTTTCAGATACTGCAGTATTGTTGGTACACGGTTGTGAAATATATTGATCCTTATATTTTCTATTTAAAAAAAGTACCCACATTTGCAATATCACAGTGTATTCCATTTCTGTAATTGCAGAAATTCTCATGTTACAAAATGGGTAAAAGTAAAATGGTCCAGGAAATCGTTACACAGACTCTTCCAAAAAAATATATAAATAGTAAATGCCTGTCATTCAGAAATATTGATATCAGAAGCTTTGAGCCGTGTGTGTGTGTGCGCGTGTGTGTGTGTAACTGAAGATGTTCTCTGTCTCAGATGCCATTCTGCTGCTGATGATCCTCCACTACAACGGGAACCTGAGGCAGAGCCTGCTGTACGCAGCAGTGTATCCTGAACCTTCACTGTGCGCAGCTCAGCAGCTACCAATCACACGCAGCTGAACATTTACAGTAACCAATCACACGAAGCTCAGCATCTACCGTAACCAATCACATGAAGCTCAGCATCAACTGTAATCAATCACACAAAGCTCAGCATCTACCGTAACCAATGACATGCAGCTCAGCATCTACAGTAACCAATCACACGTAGCTCAACATCTACGTAACCAATCACACGCAGCTCAGAATCTAGAGTAACCAATCACATACAGCTCAGCATAGCTATAGTAACCAATCACACGCAGCTCAGAATCTATAGTAACCAATCACACACAGCTGCCACATCTACAGTAACCAATCACATGCAGCTCAACAGCTACAGTATTCAATCACACACAGCTGAACATCTACAGTAACCAATCACACGCAGCTCAGCATCTACAATAACCAATCATACGCAGCTCAGCGTCTACAGTAACCAATCACATACTTTTGTACAATACTGCTTTATAATGAGCCAAAAAACATGCACCTTAAATAGCAGATGCACACACTTCCTTTGGATCTGATTTATTTATTTATTAATCTTTCCTCTGGAAAACGTAGGTACTCCCAACAATGCTGCATAACAGATTGGATAAACTATATTTCTAGTTACTCCTAGTAGCCGCCTAGACACTACTAGGTCAAGCTGCCTGTTTATTAGTACGTACGCTTTTTAATTAGTGAAGTTACTAACTCCAGACAATGTCTTTCCCACACATAGCCATGTGTTTTCTGCTATGTAGCATTGAGTTGTCTTTGTTGGTGTTGCTAACGGATTGGCTAGCTCACTGGTCTGTCCATTAAGCCTACAAAGAAAAATCAGTATCACTGGTGGCTATTCACTAACCAGTTTTCGCAAATGTGTGTCCACACATTCCCAGAATGCAGTTGATATTCCGTCCTGCTAATCTGTCTCTGAAGTACCTTTGAAACATTAATAACCATCATATCAGCATCATATCTAGACTCATATTCTCATCATTGAATAAGTGCCACATTTCGCACAGAGATTTTAATGAAAAATAATCATTGGTCCTTGATAATCAAGTATCATTTTATGCCTAAACCTTGTTTGAAGAATGATTAGAAAGATATCAGACTTAAGTGGATAACCTCATATTACCATAGCAACAGTCTACCCATAATCACTTTCATATATTCACACATTTCATATATTTACACACGCTGTGTAATGCAGGACCGAATCCTTCCCTTTCCTTCTCTCTCGAGTTTCAAACTGGTTTTTGGCTGCAGCAGTAGTGTTCGCGGGCAGAATGCTAATGCTAACGCTAACCTTGATAACGGCACTGTTGACTTGACCCAGCTGACCAGGTTTGTAGGCGGCTGGCAGCTTCTCACCGTGCAGAAGTGGATCATTGACCTGGCCATGGTGAGCATTTCCAGCTCATTTAGTCAGAGTAACTGGTGGTACATTTTGTGAAAAGTGTTACTAAATTGCATTATTATGTATTATTTTAGTAGGTGTATTAACAGATGTCCCGTTTGTTTTATTTTGTTTTGTTTTTAACGTTTCCTGCAGAGCCTGTGCACTCTCATCAGCGCGGGCAGTAAGTTCGCTCAGCTGCAGTGTCTGTGGCAGGCCAAGGATTCGGGCCAGGTCAGCGCCCTGTCCTGGGGCATGGCCACCTACACCTGCCTGGGTGAGTCCTGCTCCCCTGGGGGGGCCTAACACTGGGGTCCCCAAACCGGGTCAGGTCCCACGCAGGGATGGGGCCCATGGTGACACAGAAAAGAAATGACGCCTGTTGCCGGCGCTGTGCTAGTTTCAGCATGAACTCGGTTGTTTTAGCATGTTTGTCCGTATCAGTGCTTTGCTGTAGTTTTTTTTCATGACTTTGCCTTTTATTAATTTTTGATGTTTGACTCTTATTCAGCCAGGATTTTCACCACAGTCATGACGACAGGAGACATGCAAGGTGGGTTGGTGTTACTTCTCTCCGTCCTGCCCCCCCCCCCCCCCCTCCCCCCAATTTGTGTTTAGATTATTTCTGTTCCAACCTCATGTCATGTTGGCCTGTGGTCTGGTTCTATACGCATCTAATATTTTACATCACTCATTTACATAAATGTTTATTCCCCTATAATATCTGCATCACCCAAAATAGCATGTTTAAGTGTGGACTGGGCCATGCCTGTGATAAATGTGTGTACGGTTGTTCCTACCACCCCCACAGTTCTGGTGAGGTTCATCGTCATGGCGATACTGAACGGGTGGGTGACGGCGGTGGTGCTGCACTACAGGCGGAAGGGGACCAAGCAGGACTGAGCGTCGGGCCCGTCGCCATGGAGACTCCTGCGCTTCCTGCGTCTCACCGGGCCTCCGGGTGATCCTCAGACCAGCCGCTCAACGTGGCCGTGCCGCCACAAAGCCCTCGCGCAAGGACCGCAGTGCACTATGGGAGTGAACCACGTTAAGAGGAAGCAGCTGACCGTACCGTACTGTATCTGCCACGCTGAGTCTACTGCACAGATGCAGAAGACAAGTATGCAGTGGCACAAACCCCAAACCTCTTTTAAGTGTACTTACCTCAGCTCCCTGTCTCAGTGTCACGCACCACCGTTTCATCCTACACATTCCAGAATTACACTCATTTCATTCCTGTCCCAGAACTCTGCTTCACTGTTTCATTCCCATCTCAGAACTCTGCTCCACTGTTTCATTCCCATCCCAGAACTCTGCTCCACTGTTTCATTCCCATCTCAGAACTCTGCTCCACTGTTTCATTCCCATCCCAGAACTCCACTGCTGTCCACTGTTTCAGAACTCTGCTCCACTGTTTCATTCCCATCCCAGAACTCTGCTTCACTGTTTCATTCCTGTCTCAGAACTGTTTCATTCCCATCCCAGAACTCTGCTTCACTGTTTCATTCCTGTCTCAGAACTCTGCTCCACTGTTTCATTCCCATCCCAGAACTCTGCTTCACTGTTTCATTCCTGTCTCAGAACTCTGCTCCACTGTTTCATTCCTGTCTCAGAACTCTGCTCCACTGTTTCATTCCCATCCCAGAACTCTGCTTCACTGTTTCATTCCTGTCTCAGAACTCTGCTCCACTGTTTCATTCCTGTCTCAGAACTCTGCTCCACTGTTTCATTCCCATCTCAGAACTCTGCTCCACTGTTTCATTCCCGTCTCAGAACTCTGCTCCACTGTTTCATTCCGGTCTCAGAACTCTGCTCCACTTTTACATTCCTGTCTCAGAACTCTGGTCCACTGTTTCATTCCTGCTTCTGAGCGGTTTTCTTTTTTTAATCATAATTCTACTGTTTCATTCCTGTCTCAGAATGGATTTAATTTCAGTTTCTGAAACATGCTTCCTGCCATTAAGAACCCCCCCCCACAGTGAGGAGGGGGGGTCCGTAATAGGAGCATAGTGTAAAGATGTGTCTCTAATCCCAACCGTGTTGGTTCTGTGATGTGTTATATGAGTCAATAAAAAAACCCAAATCTGCTGTGTAGTGTGTACCGGTCCATCTTCCCAGCACTCCATTTTTTGTAGTTCCATGAACCAATAAACTGCTAATGTAGATAACGTTTTCACATAAGTTAGGACTCCACACTCTGAGGAAAAAACTTTAACAATTTGGACCATTTTTTTTTTTCTTCTTCCAAAACTACATACATTCATATACACGATTTCATAAAATCACATTCAAAATAAAAAGCCAATGTAGAACAAAGGATTCAAAAACAGAGGGCTACATAATTTTATTGTCAGGTAGGTTAACAATCTTTTCTCCACTCTTTCCAGCAGTATAAAACATGCAGATTGAACATAGCACTTTATTTAAATATAAAGGTGGACAGGTCATTATAAATAATGCATTTTCTAAGATGGCATGTAAAGTATATGCTGTATATATATCGTGTGCCATTTTCCAAACCCTGGACATTATCAGCTAATTCACACAGCACACCAGAACCTCCAAGTACGATTGGAGCTACATGAATATACTATACAAAAAAAAAAAAAACAAACATAAAACCTTCCAAAGGCTCTACAGCAAACCGTAAATACTTTAGTGCTTGTGGATATATCTGCAGTGATGTTTATTTTTTTTCCTCCTTTTTATTTTTTTATTTTTTAAATTTTGCTTTTAGTAAAAAATAGGTCAACTCCTTTGTTCCATCTCAGGAATAATAAAAATAATACTTTTCTTCTCGACTACGAGCACAAGGATCAGAAGGCAAGTATGTAATGGAACTTTGAGGCAACTGTAAGGTCCACACACACACACACACACACACACACACACACACACACACACAATAGTGATAATGAACTTGCACCAATGACGCTCAATCCTCCAGAAATTAAGCGCACAATTTCTCCTCTCTTCCAGTGCCCTTCCTCTCTCACTCGCTCCTGCTTCCTGTTCGGATACATTCAAAAAGGAAGTGCGGCCGTCCGATGACGTACAGCACGCCGATTGCGGCGCACGGACTCGCTCTCGCGCTCCCACACACGGCCCACAATGCCCTGCAGGACAGCAGCGTTCTCCGTGCTTCTTTCACGTGAAGGCGTTTGCACGAAAGGACTGGCAGGCAGGATGTCAAACTCGAACTACATCAAAGTAAATGTCACCCAAAAAAGGAAAATAAAAAAACCTAGGCTGCTACAACATTCACGCGCTTTTAAACTTTTTAAACTTTTCGATTTTAAACTGTGAAGATCCTGAACATATGCAGGCAGCCTTACCCACCTGCAGACACACCCAAATTCATTCATAAAGCTGCTTCTGTGAGAACGTTTTTTTTAAATGCAATAATGCAGTGTTGAGCGTCGGTGCCAAACGCTCTTATTTGCAGTACAGAATGCGTGTGCGTGTGCAGATCCAGGTTGCTGTGCGGTGCAAGCGCAGCACTTCAAATGCATGCATGTGACACGTACATTTGGGAGCACGCGTTTCACACGCGACAAATCGTAGCGGTTTATGACTCTGTGCCACCTGGAAAGCAAACAGCGATTCCGCCATTTTAACCGTAGTTTAAAGACGCTTCTTGCTGGGAGGTATTTTTTTCTTCTTCTTCTGAAACACAGCTTAGCGTATTTTTTTGCCGTTCCTTGGTTACTGGTCACATGACTTGCGGTCCCGGTTAGTGTTATTCACTGGAAATTCACCGTGGCTTCCTGGTTGCCCCCAACCATTTTGGTGCGGGCGTGTCCCTTGAGCACACCGGGATGTCGAGGTGTACCGAGAGGAGACTACGGATGGCCTAACCTCCAGCATTACACTCCCATTTGTTTTTTTGGCCTGGCTGTTCCAGAATAATCTCCAGAGGGCTGCGAGAGAGTGTGTGGGAGCAGACAGACAGACAGACAGAAGGAAGTAGGCAGGTTTTTGGAAGCGCCTACAAGTCGTCATGGAGACCAGAAACCCAGTCTGTCCGGCCTGAACCAGCTCAACGGGCATTCACCTCAGAAGCCAAGTGCCGTGACCCAGGATAGGAAGAAAAATTTTTAAAAAACAAGGTCTTTAAAAGAAACTTTTAAAAAGTAGTATTTGTGCATTTTCTTTTCGGTTTTTGGATATGCCAAGAAAGTTCAGTCTTTTTGTTAGGAAGAAACACCCGTCACCTTTCCGTTCCACCACATCCCCAAGCAAAGACGGTTAACTGGAGAGAGAGAGAGAGAGAGAGAGAGAGAGAGAGAGAAAGAGAGAGAGGGTTAGATTCACCACAGCGATGCCAGCGCCCTGTTTGGAGTTCCTCAGAGCTCACCAACACAGATTGTGCAACTTGTGTAAACGCAATATCAAAATCCACATACGCTCAGATTTTGTTAAAGGATAACACCTGTACTTTTCATTATTTCAGTATCGTCAACATATCCTACAAAAAGACTAAAACCGATGTTTCTGCCAAGCTCTGAATGAATTTATCCTACAAACAATTACAGTCCATCTCACCCATGCTGATATACCGGAAGTCATACAACTCCACTGTTGTCCAAAAAAGTATTAAAAGAGTCAAAGTTTTGGTATATAGGAGATGCGGATGATTCTGAAAAAATGAAAATGACCAGTGTTATCCGTTAAATGACTCGTTGTAGCCTGTTGTCAATCACAGCTCTAAAACACCACACTGCAAAAAACCATGGAACTTCAGTCCTGTACCATGCACAAACACACACACATACACACATGCGCGCACACACACACACACACGCGCGCGCACACACACGTAAAAGTACTCGACATGCATCACAGCACACACCATGTGGCCAGGAGAAAGACTCAGAATGACAGCTGTGGATCGGGCCTCTGGGTCGCATGTTTTATTGCAAAACTTCACATTTAACTCAAATATAATGCAGTAACAGAACTATACAGCGTGTGATTAAAATTGCTCTAGGGTAAGTTTAGCGTTGTGTAAACGCATCAGGATCTGCTGATGTTTCCAGTTCCACTGTCTTCCCGTTTCATCCTGGGGACCTCTGATCTGGGCGGGCTAGAGGAGCATGGACAGCCAATCAATAGACCAGCATTACAAGGGCCAGTGCAGGAACAGCCAATCACAGACCAGATTTACAAGGGCCAATAGAGGCACAGCCAATCACAGACGGAACGACAGAGGTAAATTAATCTACAGCACTGCGCAGATAAAACTACAGTACTGAGCAGATAAAACTACAGCACCCAGGGGCATAAAGCTGCATTGAAGAAGTTCTGAGGAAAAAATAAATATTTTAAAAAATCCACTGCAACCGAGACAGAGCAGCCCGAGGCTGGGTAATCTTCACAGGAGGCTGAGAGAGAGAGAGAATCAGACCTGACTGAGACACGAAGGAAGCTAGGGTGGTATTATAAACCAGGCCTAGAGACAACCTGCAGCTTCCAACCATTAGAAAATCCAACAGTACCCACAGTATACTGGTACCCTGAGCAACTAGTGCTGGGCGAAATGCCTCAATGATGATTATCGATCGTAAGAACGATCACCGCCATCATGCAGTGCATTACCTTTCTTTTCGTCTCTGTCTTTAATTATACCTGTTATTACACAGTAGAAACCATCCAAACTTCAGCAACCTCATGAAATGCTTCCGGGACAGATTTCACCACTGATATCTATTGGGTGCTGATAAAACAGCCAATCAGCAGCAAGGCCTCGCAACTTCCGTGTGATCGACAAAAACCCATCACAACATGATCACATGGAAGCTGTATTGCCTTGCTGCTGATTGGCTGCCTTATCAAAATCCAGCAAATCACCAATAGGGATATCAGATATCAGTGGTTACGTTTTTTTTTTTTTGTTCATAAGCATTTGACGAGGCCTCTGATGTTTGGATGTTTATAATTAAAGAGAAACAGATGACAAGAAAGGCAAAACGCACCACATGGTGGTGGTGATCGTTATTGTATTCGATAATAATAATCATTGCTGTGTCTCACTCAACCTTAAGAGTACCTATGTGCTGTGAGCAGCAATGAGGTAACTGTGTTCTCTCAGTTTGGGAGGAACCCAACTCCAGGCCCCCCAAGAGAGACAAATTCAACACAGCAACCAGCCCACTGCACACACAGACATCCCAGCATGCACTGCGGTTACCCTCCCCCCCCCCCCCCCCCCGCTTCTTCAGAAATCAAACACGTCCTCATCGTCCACGTCATCAAAAGCCCAGTCCCAATCTGGCAACCCGAAGTCAAGCAGCCTGAAACAGGAGAGGGGGGCGGGGCAAGGGGTGGAGCTAAGAGAGCAAGACACACCCAGCACCACATCCCCACGCTGGCACTGCCAAGCAGTAGTTTAGGACACTGATCAGGACCCTAACATGCTCAACCAGCAGGTTATAGGTTCAAATCACCCAAAAAGCCCACTGCTGTTGTACAAGCTCAGAACATGCTACCTTAAAAGGACTGCTTATAAAAATGCAGGGAAACGAAGGTACTACACTTCTGTACACAGAGTCCCATTCTCCAGTGAGTTATGCACTTGTTTTGACCAGCACATCGTTGGCTTGTTACTAAATCACGGAGAGAACTGAAACAACATTCTTTCCCAACGCTTGTATTTCTTTGACCCCGCAATCGTGCATGCGGCTAGAAGAGCATTCGCTTGCCCTTTTCTTTTCTGGTTTAAAAAAAAAACACACACACAAAAACGCGAGCATCTGTTGGGAACATAAACACCATTACGGATGCAGGTGAGGATTCAGAATGCGGTGATCAGGTGGTGCAGTGTGGTATGACAGCGTGGAAAGAGAGGGAGAGTTCATGGTTAGTTCTGATGGGGGTGCTGGCAGGGTTTTTTCCTCTTAAATCTTTTAAATTAAAATTTCATGTTTTAAATTAAAAATGATGGGGAGCACCAAAGACCCAGTTAATGCCAGGAAAAACATGGACTGTGAGGAATGAGGGGGAGGCTGGTGACTGTGGAGGCCAGATCAGTTCGGCTGCACCTCCTCACGCGCAATGCTAACGGCACAGCGGCTATGCTAACGCTGTCTGAACGTGTGGGGCTGCCCAGCTCTGCTCCAGGAGATCTACCGTCCTGTCCGTCATCACTTCAACTCTAATTCGGCACACCTGACTGTACTAATTAGCAGCTCAATGAGAGCTCTAGCTGTTGAATGATGCCTTGTTAAAGTGGAGTGAAAGAGCTCGAGTGAAAACCTACAGGATAGTAAAACCTGGGCTGGGCAGCCATGGGTTACAGGATGATGCACCGCTGTGTTTGTGTGTGGGGATGTTTTGAGTGTGTGTGTGTGTGTGTGTGTGTGTGTGTGTGTGGTAATGTAACCAGGCAGGTTAGTAGGGCGTGCCACACCATTTCTCCCTCAGGGCACGCAAACCCACAGAAGCAGGGACGAACGCACACCGTTAGCGTTAGCATTGACATGCGCGGTCCCACAGCTCACGGACACGGCCTGCTTACTTACGGTCACCAGGGGGAGGAGCATGAAGGGGTCAGGGGTCATGGGGTGAAGGGTCAGTGCAGGATGATTTTGAGCATGGGGCCGGGGCTAGAGTGGGGGGGGGGGGGGGGGGGATTACCAGCAGAGAGGGGGAGTCAGACACCCTGTCCAAATGTGTGTGGGAGATGCCAAGGCTACCTGTGCTCAGGTGTGAGAGAGACGTTGATGTTGAGCCGGGGCTACCTGTGCTCAGGTGTGAGAGAGATGTTGAGCCGGGGCTACCTGTGCTCAGGTGTGAGAGAGATGTTGAGCCGGGGCTACCTGTGCTCAGGTGTGTGAGAGAGATGTTGAACTGAGGCTACCCGTGCTCAGGTGTGAGAGAGCAGGTGAGTTATACTCCCCAGCGGTGAGAGATGAAGTGACAGAGCAGCTCTGTATGCGCTCTCCACTAGAGCACAAACCTAATCTGCACTTTCATTATGAATGACCACCTGAGCTCATGGAACCGGAGACCAGCTCTGTGAAAGACCAGCTCTGTGAAAGACCAGCCCTGTCAGAGACCAGCCCTGTGAAAGACAGCCCTGTCAGAGACCAGCTCTGTGAAAGACAAGCCCTGTCAGAGACCAGCCCTGTGAAAGACCAGCCCTGTCAGAGACCAGCTCTGTGAAAGACCAGCCCTGTCAAAGACCAGCTCATGCGTACCATCACAATAACCACCAAATGGATTTACTGAAATAATGCAAATAATCGATCGGATCAGGAATACAGCTTACACAAATTTAAAATACACAAGAAATAATTAAGCAATCTGAAAATGATCAATCACGGTGAATAACTACAGGGGATTTCCCACAACCCCCTGCTGCGTGCGACATTTCCCACGGTCCCCCGGCTCACCTGGGCTTGCTGGGGGGGATCTGGCGGCTGGGCCGTCTCATGGACTGGCTTGGGCTGCACCTTCATGGAGGCCCGGGGGGAGGAGCGGGCGAAGTGCTCGGGCGCGGGCGGCTTTTTGGGGATCTTCTTCACCAGCCGGCTCACCCACTTCTGCTGCTCCTCCTGGGACACGGCCAGCAGCAGCAGGTTCTTCGCCGTCGACACGTCGTAGTTCACTGCGGCGAGAGGGAGGGGGCGGGGGAGGGGAAGGGCAGTGAGCGTACGGCATCGCACAGTGTCAACGTCCCCCCCACTACCACACACACATCCACAGACAACCGCAACATTTTCCCCTAATGACATATTCACACATAATTACATGCAACCTCGAGCAACATCTGAATGAAACCACGCAAACGTTCACACCCAACCTCAAAATCACACCCCCAACTTCAACTGCATTCACATAAAAACTCAACTGAAGTCAGATCCCAAAATTGTATAATTATAAAACAATACAATCCTGTTCTCTCTTAAACTCTCTGCCACACCACCCCAGCAAACTGCTATCCCCTAGCCTAACCCCCCCTACAGCTCCCAGCCTTCTGCCTCAACAGCGCCCCCTGCAGGGCACACCGACCTCTACCCCAGCGCTGAACTCTGATCTGACGCCTTCCCCTGCAGGGTACAACGACCTCTCCTGACCCTACACTGCCCCCTCCAGGGTAGAATGACCCTTGACCCCCAAACACACCCATTACATTACAGGCATTTAGCAGACCCCCCCCCTTACACAACCGGATATATACTGAAGGGGAACATGCTCAAGGGTCGACCTCTGACCCCGTGACCCCTGACCCCCCGGCCGTACCCCTGCAGGGCGCGATGACCTCCTCCTTCTTGTCCATGTGGTCCTTGTGACACTTGATGTGGCAGCGCCGGCACTCCAGGGCGGGCGGGGGCTTGAACACGTTCCACAGGGGCTTGGTGCAGGCCTCGCAGTTGGTGGGGAAGTGGTACAGCGTGGGTATGAACTCGTGGCCCTTGTGGCAGATGTAGCTGGACTTCTCGCCGATGGCCAGCGGCTCCACAGGAAACTCGGGCTCCTTCTTGCTCTCGCCCTCGTTGGCGTACAGGATCTGGGGTGGGGTGGGGGGGGGGGGGAGGAGGAGCAGACGCTGAAGGCCATGACCTGCGCTCACGCATCGCGGGCTGGAATGACGCTCAGGAACGCTCAGGAGGGTCAGAGCGCTCCGATTGTGGAACGGAACAGAACAAAATGGAACCGAACGGAACACAAAGAAATAGAACAGAACTGAACAATATGGAACAGAATAGAATATTCTATATCGAAGAGCAGCGGGGAAATTCACTGACCAAAGATATGCGGAGCATTTCAAGCGTGCACACACACACACACACACACTCACACACACACGCACGAACACATGTGCAAACACACACGCACACGCGCGTGCACACACACACACACCCCAAACAGACAGCGCTGAAACAGGCCTTATAAGTCTGAGAAGCGCGATGGATGATGTCATCAAGAGGGAACCCGGCCAGCTGGGAGAGGAGATGGCTGCGGAATGTTCCGGGCTCTTCCTGGCTCCCAGTTATCGGAGCGAGCGCCCGGTGGCGCCTTGGCCAGCTGTCGCACGTCGGGCCGGGTCGAACCAGACCAAACAGACCCCCCCGGGACTGCGCGCGCACACACACACACACACACACACACACACACACACTCACACTCACACTCACACTCACACTCACACTCACACACACACTCACACACACACACACACACACACACACACACACACACACACTCACACTCACACTCACACTCACACTCACACTCACACTCACACTCACACTCACACTCACACTCACTCACACTCACACTCACACACACACTCGCGTGCGCGCAGGGCGGCTTACCTGGAAGATCCGCGGGATCTCCTTGGCGTCTGCGCGGTAAACGTCAGTCTGGGTGACCGGCCGCACGTGGAACAGCTTGCTGTGGGGGGGGGGGGGGGGGGGGGGGGAGCAGAGAGGGGTGATTAAACACCAGAAAATAACGGCAGTGACTCACAAGCAAATGGGGGGGGGGGGCGTGGGGGGTAACTCACTCGATGTCCAGAACCATGTAGGGGTTGGACTGCTCCTTGTCCTGCTCGCTGTTGTAGAACAGGATCTTCTTACTGCTCACTACCACATACTGCAGGGGGCGACAGAGAGCGGTCAGACACTGGGGCAAACCATCGTGAACAGCAGGGAGAGACTGAATGCAATGGAACAAACCACTGCATTCAAGAGGGGGGGACTGGAAGTACAGGCAGACACTGGAACAAACCACTACACACTACAGGGGGGAGACAAAGCACAACACCTATTACAACCCACCCTACAATATAACAACATAACAATCTACAAATATATGAACGACGGACTCCCCGGTCTGCTCTGCCATTGTATAACAGCCTCAGTTCAATACCCAGCTGTATAAACGGACCACATGTACAAATGTAAGTGGTGTGCTTCGTTACATTTACATTACAGGCATTTAGCAGACGCTCTTATCCAGAGCGACTTACATTGTATCCAGTTATACAGCTGGATATATATTAGAGCAATGCAGGTTAAGTATCTTGCTCAAGGGTCCAACAGCACTGTCCTAACGGGGAATCGAACCGGCGACCTTCAGGTTACAAGACCAACTCCTTAGCCATTATACTACACTGCCGCCCAACTCTGGATAAGAGTGTCCACTATGGTAAACGGCTCCAATGTAGAACGTTAAATGAGGGAAGACACACCGTAGGGAAACCATATCACACATTTCCATTAAAGCCTCATTCTGGAATCTACCAACAGTGACATCACCCACAGGAAGCCACGATTAGCGCAGGTCTAATCTCTGCCCGTGGGCTTTGAGGGCTCCACAAAGCAGATACTCCACGTCTCGTCCATGGGATGTTCGATTTCCCCGTGGACCAGAGTTGGACGCACGGGCTCTTAATCTGTACGGCTTCCTCTACCTTTTTCTCCCAGCCGAATCTCTTGTTGTTGTTCCGCACAGGAAGTGAGAGCCAGCCCTCCAGCCTCGTTTCTGCGGGGGGGGGGGGGAAACAGGAAGTGCGTTACGAAGATCGGACAACAGGGTGGTGGCCACAGAATCGCAAACTCACAATAAGCCATAAACCACTATGTACCCAGTTTACGCACACTCACACACTCTCTCTCACACACACACACACACACACGCACGCACACACACGCACACACACGCGCACACACACACACGCACGCACACACATGCACGCACACACATGCGCACACACACACATGCACAAACAGCACATTGTGTTGCAAATTTTTTATGAAATGTGCTCTATAAATAAAGGCTGATTGATTGATTGATTATGCTTCACAATATCCCACAATTCACTGTGAGGGATATTGAGGTGTTACTTTGGTAGCAGGCTTGAAGTCTCCCATCCTCCCCCCTGCACACACCGTAAAATAAAACAAATAAATACATAAACCCACATTATTTTGTCACACATTTCCATCAGACAACATCACTTGTCTTATTGACTAAACGGAACCAACTGAACCTTAAGCTGTTAGGACAGGAGAAACCTGGAAACACAGGCAGCGTTAGAAAGGGCATAGAGAGCCTGTCAGAAGAGCTCTCAGAAAATGAAGCCATAATGAGCACAGAGCAGAATATAGGATTAGTGACGACTAGGGCAGGGTCAGAACGTCAAAGGTCAAGGGGTCAAGGAGCCGGAGCGCGCTGCTGCCAAACACCATGCAGGGGTCACCTGCACAGTCAGACCCATCAGGGTCATCATCACTGAGCGGAAGAGGCGGCCATTCTGGCTCTGGCTCTGGCTCTAGCTCGTCGTCACCACTGAGCGGAAGAGGCGGCCATTTCGGCTCTGGCTCTGGCTCGTCATCATCACTGAGCGGAAGAGGCGGCCATTCTGGCTCTGGCTCCTCCTCCTCAGAGTCGGAGCCGGACAGAGAGCGGGGTGGGAGGGGCCTGGTGTCAATGCGGACGGATTTGGAGGTGCGCTCGTAGGTGAGGGACAGGCACTCCGAGGTGCGCGTGTGAGTGATACGCACTGCGGGACCCCGGGAGAGAGAGAGAGCGAGGGAGGGAGGGAAGGAAAGAGAGAAACAGAGGAACAGAGACACTCAGCAGGAGAAATGTGCAGAGTCGCAGTGGAAGGGAGGACGTGGTTTAGGGAGAGAGAGAGAGAGAGAGAGGAGGATAAAAAGGGCCTGTGCTCGAGGTGAGATAGGTGTGTGTGTGTGTGTGTGTGTGTGTGTGTGCATGTGTGTGTGCGTGCGTGTGCGTTTGTGCGTTCATGTATGTGTGCGCACGTATGTGCGTACGTGTGTGTGTTTGTGTGTGTATGTATACATGTGTATGGTGTGTGTGTGTGTGTGTGCGTGCGTGCGTGTGTGCGTGTGTGTGTGTGCGTGCGTGCGTGTGTGTGTGTGTGTGTGTGTGCGTGCGTGCGTGTGTGCGTGTGTGTGTGTGCGTGCGTGCGTGTGTGTGTGTGTGTGTGCGACAGGCGGTTACCGGGGAAGGCGTCGTCGGTGTCGGGGTCAGGGCCGCTGCTGACGCTGGCTGAGTCCAGCGAGTGCACGTTGAGAGAGGTGAGCAGGCTGCGCAGCTGCTCGATGTCACTGTCCTTGCTGTCCAGGGCCATCTGTAGCTCGATGCGCACCTGGCTCTCCTCCGCGATTTGCTGGAAACCAGAGAGGGGGCGGGACTTCAGACTGACAGCATACTTTCCTCATATCCAGCGGTGAGAACTCACCAAGAGGAGACACTCTGTCAAAGCTCTCATTCAGTCAGTGTTCTGGAACACCACTGCTTTCGGTCACCAGTAGTGATTGTGACATCACCATTAGAATGTCAAGAACATTCTAATCGCATATTTGTAATCTTACACCTCAAAGGGTTAATGAACATTAATGTTCCCAGTCTTATCTGACCTATGAGCTTGTGTTCTGAGTGGTCCAGGGTACTATGAGGTTCAGGCTGAGTAACTGCAAGGCAGTGGTCGTGTTAGTGCGTGGTTGTGGTTGCGTTGGTGCAAGGTTGCGGTTGCGTTGGTGGGACAGGGAGAAACTGACCGCCTGCATGTCGTTGATCTCTCTCTGGTACTTGATGATGGTGCTGTTGAGCTTCTCCTTCTCCGACTTCAGCTCCAGCTGCAGCTTCCTGTTCTCCTTCTCCTTCCTGCGCATGTCCGTGTCGTTGCCACGGCGACTGCCGGCAGGGCGGGGCTCCTTCCTGTTCATGATCTCCGCCAACTTGTTAACAGCCTGTAATACACACACACATGCACGTGCACACGCATGCGCACACACACACACACACATTACATTACAGGCATTTGGCAGACGCTCTTATCCAGAGCGACGTACAACAAAGCGTATAACCATAACCAGGAACAAGTGTGTTGAAAACCCAAGAGGGAAGTACAGTATCAAGTGCAGGGAACGACCGCGTAGTTTATCTTGGACCCTGTAGGTTAATCTGATCAACACACACACACGCACGCACGCACAGATTCTTTATTGACTGAATCACAAATAATACGCGAGCGCAGTGTGGTATCACAGTCAGGGCACTGCTCTTGTTACTTGGGAGTTGCAAGTTCCAATCTCAGGTGAGGAACTGCCCCTGCTGCAGCAAAGTCCCTGACCTGAAAATCTAAGCTGCGTACATCCCTCTGCATGTTCTGCTAAGATAACAATAATAACAATAACAACAACACTTTCACATACTTCCCTTACTCTGTCCACTTCAGCTCAAACACACTCTGCTAAGGACATCACTGATTTTACCCATAATCCCGAACGGCCATAACAGAGCTGGGTTAGCGCACAGCTAAATCTGTAAGCCTGCGGGATGGAGGCAGTGCCCTGTAACTCACACTGATAATCTGCACAAAGCTTCACAAATGACCAACCACTTACATTATTATTATTATTATTATTACTACTGCAGCTACTACTATTATCCATTCCATTACTGTACAAATCAGATTACTTTTTATGAGTAAACGATACAACCCAATAAACATGAGTTTAGAAAGACTTAAAGCCACAGTTTAATGAATGATAACATGCTATTTGGTGATATTTCCACAGTGGCAGTGGCTACACTTCATCTGCTGATCTTTTGGGTCGTGTGACAGGATCTCGGCTTGCATTTCTCAAGCCTGACAGGGGGAAGAAACGACAGCGACTGACCCAGCAGGGGGAGGGAGCGAGAAAGAAAACAACCAGAAGAGGGCGATACTGAGCCGGAGACAACGACCCAACCGCCGTGAGCAGAGAAGGGAGAGGGAGAATGAGAGGGAGAGGGGAAGGAGGGAGAGAAAGAGAGACAGATAGAGGGTGGGGAGAGGGAAAGAACAAAAGTCAGAGAGAGAAACACAGAAAAGACAGGGGGGGGAAGAGAGAGATAAAGAGGGGGGGAAAGATGGACAGAGAGATAGAAGGAGAGGGGGAGAGAGAGAAAAGATGATGAGAAAGAGAGGAGAGAGAGAGATAGAAACACAGGGGGAGAGGAGGAGACGGAGAGAGAGAGAGAGAAGGATGAGGGAGAGAGGAAGAGGAGATAGAGAGAGGTGGCCTGACCTGGGTCTTGAGCGTTCTCTCGTTCTGAAGCTGCTTCTCGAAGGCCATCTTCACCTGGCTTATCTGCTGCTCCTCCTCCTTCGCCTTCTGCAACTCTGTGGGCCGGGGGGAAGGGGCGGGGTTTACACAGGAAGTGCGTGCGCTAGCAGCAGAAATGAGCTCGGGAAGAACTACACCACTTAACAGGGGAAAGTCAAGAGCTCATTAGACATTTCGCTACAGACCCCTTTAAGTTGACTCTGCTCTGACTTCTGAAGCATTATGGGATTGACGTAATTTCACTTTTAGCTTTGAATACAGGGTTTTGTTTCCTCCCCTATGACACTTTCAGGTAAAGCACCTGATAAATCACTCGGTCTAACAGCATCTGATAAATGGATAAATGAAAATGAAAATTGCAGACTTGGTCTTCTTAGTGTGGCTGGCTGGCAATTGTCAGACTTGTGATACGATCTGCATTTTCCCTCTCTTCTAGAACCGAATCACTTCCCAACAGGAAGTGGCCAGCACAGAGACTCTCATAAACAGGAAGTGGTTACTTACGCTCATGTGCCTCCTTCAGCTTGTTGTTGAGCTCCTCCTTCTCATTGGCCAGGTTGGCGACGTCGCTGGTGAGGGTGCGGTTTGCCTCCTCCAGCTGCAGGGGGCGGTAGAGGGTTAAATTCGGCTCTGCTGCCAGTCGAAGCCATCCGTCACGTTCCCAGCCCTCTCACGGATGCCCCCTAGTGGCATGTGGCTGAGTCACGCTCTTTTTTCGTGTTTTTTTTTTTTTTTTTTTTCTGTGATTGTAGGATTTAGGGCACCTGTGGGGAAACCCTTATAAGGAGCCCCATGATGCTAAGAGTCAGCTCACTCCATGGCAACCATCTGGACTCCAAGCTGCCCATGTTACCATTTTCCCTTTTAGTTAATATAATACTTTCTTTTGCTGATGAATTCCTTGTTTTTATAAATACCTGGTTTTTCTTGCGAATCACCAAGGGCGGACTGTAACTCCAAAAGCCGTTTCAGCCAGGGCTTTTGGCCAATGTTAAGACACGGTCCAAATTTCGGGAAACAAATCCTCTCTCAATCCTCAAATTTGTGGAGAATAAGTCAGAGTTTAGCTGTGCTGATTATGCCCTTAATCGGTCCTTCTAAGACCGAGATAAAAATTCCAAGCCAGCTAATAATATAATCCTCTCCTCCACAAGAATTCTTCGAGCCCAGGGCTGCCCAACCCTCTTCCTGGAGATCTACCGCCCTTGTAGGTTTTTACTCCAACCCTAACAAAGAGCACCTCATTCAACAGCTAGATATCTGCTAATTAGTAGAATCAGGTGTGCCAAATTAGGGCTGAAGTGCTAACGGACAGGACGGTAGATCTCCTGGAGCAGAGCTGGGCAGCCCCACATGTTCAGACACCATTAGCATAGCCGCTGTGCTGTTAGCATTGAGTGTAAGCAGGGTTGGGCACCCCTAGTCTGGCCTGACTCCATACAGCTTTTGGTTTCTTCCTCCAATCTCGCCAACCCAATCCAAATCCCGCTTCCAACTCACCAGGTGTGCCCCCCCCCCCCCCCCCCCTCCTCTCTCCACAAATGGTACCCTCCACCCACTAAACCCAATGGGAGCATGCTATCCCCCCCCCCCGTCTCACCGAGCTGATGGTGGCGTCCTTCTCCCCCAGCTCCTGCTTGTGCCGGGCCATCATCTCCTTGATCTCCAGCTCCTTCATGATCTTCTCCTTCTCCAGGTCGGAGTACTGCTCCTCGGCGATGGAGCGGGCCAGCTGCTCCGAGTCCGCCTTGGTCAGCGTGATCTCCAGCTGCGCCGCCAGCGAGTCCCTGCAGGGGGAGCCAGAGTCACGGCCGCCGTTTACCCACACGGCCAAAATTAACGCCCGCTTCGGCACACCACAGTGCGGTGTCCAGTCCATCGCAGTGAACCGTACGGCTGACTGTGAGCGCAGTTAAAATCAGCGCAGTGTAAAACGCACTCCGGTAAAGATACGTGGTGGAGCACAGCACCTCCTGCAGCACCTCCTCCTGCACCTCCTGCAGTTCATCATTAGCTCACTACAGCTGTGCTCCTACACACTCACCTCTCCTCCTGCAGCTCCTGCAGGTTCTGCTGCATGTCTTTATACAGCTTGTTCTTCTCCTCACACTCCTCCTTCAGCTCCCGAACCTGCGTCTTATACAGCGTCTGCAAGAACACACACACACACACACACAGTCAGTGCTCATATCTCACACACACACACACATGCCCGCACCATCAGTGCCCAGACATCCCCCTACATCACACACCTTTATGAAGATGCCCTTTAAGAGCAGCTTATTGTGCAAATTCAACAGGAAAACACAAGAGCGGGTCACACTGATCTTACCGAGAAATACTGCTCTGCCTCCAGCTGATCCTGAAGTTCCTTCATCTGTCCATCAGCATCCTGCCTCTCCCTGCAGATGCGCAAACACACACGCACACACCGATTAGGCATGTGGATAAACACACACAGCCTCTACCTGACAGTAAAGGACACACATGATACATCCTTAATTCAGCCCCTCCTGAACCCATGCTGGGAGACCACACCCCCTCATGCGCCTCGCAATGGCCCCTTCCTTGACTCCGCCCCTTGGTGTATAGGCCCCTCCCCATTCCCTGACTCCTCCCCTCAGTGTACAGGCCCCTCCTCCTTCCCTGACTCCTCCCCTCAGTGTACAGGCCCCTCCCCCTTCCCTGACTCCTCCTCTCAGTGTACAGGCCCCTCCCCCTTCCCTGACTCCTCCTCTCAGTGTATAGGCCCCTCCCCCTTCCCTGACTCCCCCCCCCCCCCCGTGCACAGGCCCCTCCCCCTCCCCTGGCCCCGCCCACTCACTTCCTGAGCTCCTGGTTCTGCTTCTCCAGGCTGTGCCGGATGTCCAGCAGGTGGTTGACCTCCTGCTTGAGCTGCTTCTCGGACATGCGCAGCGCGTTGAGCTGCTGGCACTGGGCCTTCAGGTCGTTCTGCGTCAGGCTGCGCTTCTGCGTCTCCTGCTCGATCCTCAGGGTCAGGTTCTTCACCTGGGGGGGGGGGGGGGGCACAGCCACGGGGGGGCGCAGGTGAGGAGAGAGGCACCACAGGGAGAGGAATGAGGGGGAAGAGAGAGAGAGAACGAGAGAGAGGATGAGGGATGGAGGAAGACAGAGGTCGCATAGGTAAAACAGGGGGAAGGGTGTAACTGAACACACAGTGAACACAGGGCTTAACACTGACCAGCACACCAGTATAGGAACGGACCAACACAAATGAGAGGCTATACGAACAGACTGATGGGGGAGGAGGAATCAAATGGACAGATGAAAATGGACAAATGAAAATGGACAAATGGCAACACAAAAAGAGAAAAACACAGCTACTGAGAGGTGGACAGTACAGCTGCCCTTGCTGACGCACACACGTGCACACACAAAGGCACACTCACACACACTCGCACAGGCACATACACGCACGCACGCACGCACGCACGCACACACACCCACACATGCGCATACGCACACACGCACACACAGACAGACACACGCACAAACACTTTCTCTTACACACACACAAACTCACACACACACAAGCACCCCCAAGCACGCACACAGACTCACATCCCCCCACACACACACACGTGCGCACACACACACACACCCCACACACATGCACCTCCTCCCCCCCCCTCCCCCACACACACACACACACACAGGCACACACACACACCTCCTCCCCACACACACACACACACACACACACACACACCTCCTCTGTGAGTTTCTCCTTGTGTCGGCGCAGCTCCTCCAGCTTCTGCTGGGACTGCTTGTAGTCGCAGTCCAGCATGGAGCTCTGCTTCTCCAGCTCCAGCATCTTGTTCTCCACCTGCAGCTTCAGAGCACGCTCCTCCTGCAGCTTCTGCTCCATCTCTGTGGGGGGGGGGGAGAGGGAGGGGGGGGGGGAGTCAGTGAGAGAGCCAGAGCAAGAGAGAAAGAAAGAGACAAAGTGCAAAAAAGAGCCCACAAGTGAGAGAAAGAGAGAAAAAAACAGGACAGAGACAGAGAGAAAACAAGAGAAAAGGAAAAAATAGTGAGGGGGGAGAGGGGGAGGGGGAAAGTACAGAAATGAGACAGGAGAGAGAGTAAGAGTAAGAGAAGGGAGGACAGAAAGAGGGAGGTGCACAGAGAGAAGAGAGAGAGAGGGAGAAGAAGCAGGAGAGGAGATGGATGTTCTAGCCCTAAGTGTGTTAGCATAAGCAGCACAGTTTGACACAGGCTGCACACAGCCTCAGCTCTGTCAGCTGTGCCTCTGAAGCGCAGGGGTGTGCAGCGCTGGTGCTCTTCAGCCACTGGCTCAGCTGCTTTTCATCATTACCCTGCACTTAATTAACCAATCAGAGCGGTTTATTACGCAGCTAACTCACTTCCCCTTGGTTACGAGGGTCTGAACGGGGCGCTGGCTGTATTTAAGGTGAGAACAGAAAGCAGCCGAACCCGTGGCTCTCCAGGAGCAGGGCTGCAGACCTCAGCTCTAACGGCCTCATTCCAGCACATGACGAAGTGCAACAGGAAGAGAAGGCCCTAAACTCGGTATTTACTGCTGCTGTACCCCCTAACCCCCCCCCCCCCCCACCCCCCCCAACCCCCCCAACCCCCAACCCCCAACCCCCCTAACTCCCCCCCTCCACCCCGCCCCGGCGGCTCCAGCACCCCGCCACGCTCCCCCGGTTTCTGAGAAGCCCTTCCTGATCCCCCCCCCCCCCCTCCACCCCGGGCCCTCACCCTTCATGGCCTCTGACTTGGCGCCCTCGATGGACTCGTAGATCTTGTTCTTGTCGGCGAGGCGGGCCTTGGTGGCCTTGTGGGCCACCTCCTCCTGCTCCAGCCCCTGCTGCAGCACCTTCAGCTTGTACGTCATGTCGATCTCCTTGTTGCTCTTCTCCTATTGGCCGGAATAAGGATCACGGAGAAAAAAGGGGGGGAGGGAGGGGCGGGGTCAGGGGAGGTCAGCAACACCAGCAGAATAGGTGGACAACACAACGATTGCACTATCTGACTGGAAAATTATATAAATGATTTACTGTCTACAATGAGAAGCCCCTTCTAAATGACCTTACCATAACATCACTTTTAAAATATTGATCGTAATCTCACTTCCCGCAGCAACAGAGGGAATACTGTTATTTTTTCACAACAGCAGACTGTTCATAAGATATGTGAGGACTGAGAGTTTGTGGTCCTGCAGGACAGTGTCAAACTCTATAAAAATGTGCACATTAGACTCACTGAGTAACTTAAGTAGCTTGCAGTGTGAAAAATAACAAGCTTTTCCATGTACAGGCGTGGGGTACACCCCCATCAACTGGTAACCTGCCATATGGATTACCTACCTACCCACCTTGGCACTGGCTCTGCTCACTGGCTAAAACTTTACGAATGAGCTTTTGTAAGTCGCTATGGATACAAACACCTGCAACATGCCTCAGTGTAAAAGGTAAACGTGAACAGCCTTGCCATAGAGCTT
This sequence comes from Anguilla japonica, assembly GCA_025169545.1. Taxonomy (NCBI): domain Eukaryota; kingdom Metazoa; phylum Chordata; class Actinopteri; order Anguilliformes; family Anguillidae; genus Anguilla; species Anguilla japonica. The sequence goes on along the minus strand of CM045883.1, from coordinate 81,986,948 downwards.
CATAGGGGCATTCAGGAGTGAGTTAGTGAGCTTTAAACAGGGTTAGTTTCATACCTTCTCCAGGTCAGTCAGCTTCTCCTGCAGCTGCCTCTTCTCCGCCTCCCCCTTGGACAGCGAGGCCTTGGCCTGCTTCAGCTCCTCCTCCAGGCCAGTGATACGCCCTGTGGAGAGAGGGGTGGAGGCGTGGTCACACACAGGAAGGGGCGGAGTCACAGCCACAGGGGCGTGGCTACACACAAACATGGGTTCACTCAGTTTAACTGCCTAGATATTTCCCTCCCTCAACCCCCTCAGCTGTACAAAAGGAACGCCATGGTGCAAAATGATCAGGGAAAGGCCGCGGCGTGGAGAAGAGCGCACCCTGCTGGTCGGAGATGGTCTCGGAGCCCTGGCTGCGGTCCCTCTTCTCGGACTCGAGGGCGGACTGCAGGCTGATGAAGTCCTTCTCCAGCTTGAGCTTCCCATTCTCCAGCGCCAGGCACTTGTCCTGCAGCTCCCGCACGCTCCCCTCCAGCTGCTGCACCTGCTTCGTCATCTCCGTCTGAGTCTTCCTCAGCCGCGCCGCCGCGTCCGTCTCCGCCCGCAGGAGCGCGTTCGCCTCGTCCAGCTGGACACGCGTGTGCGCGGACACGAGAGGGGAAACGCAGACGCGTTAGCACGTTAGCACGTTAGCGCCCGCATTGAATACGGCAGTAAAGACACCTGGAAAGGCTAGAGGATGCATACGAGAGAACCTAAGAGAGAGAGAGAGACATGTGGAGGTGTGGCAGAGAGAAAGAGAAACAGACATGTGGAGGTGTGGCAGAGAGAGAGAAACATACATGTGGAGGTTTGGCAGAGAGAAAGGGAGAGAGAGACATGGGGAAGTGTGGCAGAGAGAGAGAAACATACATGTGGAGGTGTGGCGGAGAGAGAGAGAGAATGATAGAGAAACATGTGGAGATGTGGCAGAGAAAGAGAGATTGATAGACGTGGTGTGGCGGGATAGAGAGAAAGACACGGAGGTGTGGAAGAGGAGAGAGAGAGAGAGAGACATGCGGAGATGTGGGAGAGAGAGAGAGATAGATAGATAGATGTGGAGGTGTGGCAGAGAGAGAGAGAGACATGCAGAGATGTGGAAGAGAGAGAGAGAGATAATTGTGTTGGTGTGGCAGAGAGAGAGAAAGAGAGAGATAGATAGATGTGTTGCTGTGGCAGACAGACAGATGTGGAAGTGAGGCACGCACCTGTCTCTGCAGATGGATGTTCTTCTCGTTGGAAATGTGAGAGTTCTGGTTCCTCTTCTTCATGTCCTCCAGCTGGTCCCGCAGACTGTTCACTGTAACACGCAGCAGAAGCTGCTCAAGCCGTGTGTAAAGCCAGAGTAAGCCGTGTGTAAAGTGTGAGTAACCCAGGAGTAAAGTGTGAGCAAGCTGTGTGTAAAGTGAGAGTAACCTGTGTAAAGTCTGAGTAGGCCGTGTGTAAAGCGTGAGTAAGCCGTGTTTACAGCGAGAGTAAGCCATGTGTAAAGTGAGAGTAAGGCGTGTGTAAAGTGTGAGTAATCCGTGTGTAAAGTGAGAGTAACCCTTGTGTAAAGCAAGAGTAACCAGTGTGCAAAGCGTGAGTAAGCCGTGTGTAAAGTCTGAGTAAGCCGTGTGTAAAGTGTGAGTAAGACGTGTGTACAGTGTGAGTAAGGCGTGTGTAAAGCGTGAGTAAGCCGTGTGTAAAGCGTGAGTAAGCCGTGTGTAAAGTCTGAGTAAGTCGTGTGTAAATTGTGAGTAAGCAGTGAGTAAGCCGTGTGTAAAGCGAGAGTAAGCCGTGTGTAAAGTGTGAGTAAGCAGTGAGTAAGCCGTGTGTAAAGTGTGAGTAAGCCGTGTGTAAAGTGTGAGTAAGCCATGTGTAAAGTGTGAGTAAGCAGTGTAAAGTCTGAGTAGGCCGTGTGTAAAGTGTGAGTAAGCAGTGAGTAAGGCGTGTGTAAAGCGTGAGTAACCCATGTGTACAGTGTGAGTAACCCGCCTCACCCTCGTTCTCCAGGCAGCGCTTCTTGTCGGCCTCGCTCTCAGCCTTCCTGTGGCTCTCCACGCTCTTGTGCTGCAGCAGGGCCTTCTCCCGCTCCAGCTGCCTCAGCGTCGATTCTAGAGTCTTCCGCCCGCTCACCTGGAGAGCACACACACACACACACACGTCTCACACTCGCACGAGTGCACAATCACGAGCAGACACGCACAGAGGCGGAGTCTCGTTGGGTCAGACCACGCCCATCCTCACCTCCTCATCCAGTTCTTTGGAGATTTTCTCCAGGCGATTGCTGGCAGTCCTGTTGGATAAAAATAATAGAAAAATCCCCATGAAAATGAACGTGCTTGTAGTTCTGCTCCACTTTGCCTGTCATACCTGTATTTTTGCTCTAATTCACCTTTGTTGTACCTGTATTTTTGCTCTAATTCATCACAGATGTACCTGTATTTGTTCTCTACTTCATCTTTGGCTTGCATCTCAGCACTGAGCTGCTCTTCCAGCTGTTTCAGCTTCTTCTGCAGTTGATCTGACTGTGAGGGGGGGAGGGGAGGGGGGGGGGGTTGCAGGGAGGAGAAGGGATTAAAACTGAGACCGTTTCCAAAGGTTGTCAAACATTTCAGTCTGTCCATGCTTCTCTGTCTGCTCAATTTACAAGCGTATTAAATGACTGACAAGATGGCTGACCAATCAGAGCTTCTGAAACATGAAGCTTCACAAAAAAAAAACATTTTTTAAAAGAGCAATAAAAAAAAACCCTTCAGCTTATATGGCAATCGTGCATTTCTTAAGGTGGTAATCAGTGAGAGCGTAGACACTGCCCTTTCACAACTGAGCTCATAACTATTCCAGTTCCTCCTTAAACTCCGCCGGTTCTGGTTCAGGTTCCTGCTCCACACGTTCGCCATACGCACGTTAAACGGGCGAACCGCACAGACGGAGCAGGGGGAGGTGGCGGTGGGCAACACTCACCGCTACTCTGTCCTGGAGGAGAGAAGAGAGACAGGATAACAGAGTTAGCCTCATTAAATCAGCCTCATTAAATCAGTCTCATTACAATCACACAGTGGTCAGGATGTTCCTGTTACAGACCACGGAAACAAGCTCCTCACATCTTTATATGGCGGCTAAGAACTTTCTAGATTAAATTCTGTTTTAATCACATTTATGTGATCTACTTACAAGCAACAAAGCCTGGGATTTCATATGCTAATTCACACAAGTAGGCATGCGCTCACACTTTCTCTCTCTCACACACACACGCTCCCACAACACACACACACACACACACTCACCTCCCCTTTGACTGAGGCCCGACGCTCATTCTCCTCCACGGTGGGGTTTGAGCCAGTTAACAACCTGAGACAGAAAGAGAGAAAGAAGAGAGAAGAGAAAGAGATGGAGAAGGATTCTACACATTTCTGCCATAAGCTCTCCTCTAATGTCATCATTTCTGCTTCTGAAGAGGAGACCAGGATCTCCCTCTCTGACTCCAATAATCTGTTCCATTCACTTTTCTTATACGCTGAACATCTCAATTAATGAGCCACTGGATCATGCTGATCAGGCAGTGTTAGCACAGTATTAATACAGTATTAGCAAATAATTAGCACACTAAGAGTACTAGCAAAGTATTCGAACAGTATTAGCACAGTATTAGCACAGCATAAGCACAGTTCTAGCACAATATTAGCACACACAGGCACACGTGCATGCAGTGCACACTCACTCAATCACTCACACTCACATGCTCACACACACACGCACGCACACAAACACACACTTACTGGTCCTCCTTAAAGTAGGTGAATCCCACGAAGGGCAGTTGGTTTCCTACGAAGGCCTTGGGAGGAGGGAAGGTCTCCACATCGCCTTTAACCTCCTCTATCTCATCAAAGTTACTGGTGTCAATGTCACTGCTCAACTCCGGCACTACTGGAGCTACAGCTGCACGGAGGGGGGGAGGGGAGGGATGGAGAGAGAGGGAAGGATGGGGGGAGAGAGGGAAAGAGAGGGAGAGAGAGAGAGAGGGGGGGAGAGAGAGGGAAGGGGGTACAGAGGGAAGAATGGAGTGAGAGGGAGGGGGGAGAGGGGGAGGGAGGTAAGGATGGAGAGAAGGGGGGAGAGAGGGGGAGAGAGAAAGACAGGGAGAGAGGGAGTGGGAGAGACAGGGAGTGAGGGAAAGAAGGGGGAAGGAAGAGGGATAGAGGGAAAAAGAGGCAGAAGTGGTAGGAGGAAAAAAGGAAAAAATACAGCTGGGAGAAAGGGGAGAGAAAGGAAGAGAGTGGGATAAGAGTGAGAATGAAAGGGAAGGAGTGGAGAGAGTGTGAGGGATAAAGGGATGAAGGGAAGAGAGGCAAGGAAGACGAGGAGCAAGAAAGGAGAGAGAGGGGAAGAGAGGGAGAGGGGGAGGACAGAAGGAATCATAAACAGAGTTAAAAAACAGTAAATATGAATAATGCCATTCCCTACATTCCTTCAACACCAAACACTTAAATCCCTAAAATAGGCATCTTTAAGGACAGTGACCCCACTGAACCACCACACCCCTCACCCCGAGGGTGTTTAGTAGGCCAGCACCCCCGAGACGAGCACCCAAACACACGGGCCGTGCTCGGACAAGAGCGTGCGCAACAAACCCTTTCAGGTTCAGGGGTTTGTCTTCAGGGAGGGACGAGGCCAAGTGACATGCTAAACGCAGAGTGAGAGAAAAAGAAGGGAAGGAAAGAGAGAGTGTGTGACGGAGCAAAAGAACGACTGATAGAGAGCAAGAGAGACGAAAAGAAAAGGCAAGAGAAAGAGGACGACAGGAGAGAGCGGTAGGAAGCCAGTCGCAAGCCAGATGCGGGGGGTTATGCGGAGACAGATGTGGAGACGGGTATCCCAGCATGCCATGGGTGAGAGGAGCGGGGTAACGACAGGCAGCTGTTCCTACAGCGAACGCACGACGTGAGGCAGAGTGAACCCCTCAATCTTCCCCCCTCCCCCCGAGGCGGTGTGGGGGGGGGGGGGGGGCCTGTCATTACTGCTGAGCTCACCGCACGACAGACAACCCCCCCCAACCTCCCCCAGCAAAGAGGCCCATCCAGCGCTCCCCAAACGACGCTCTCAAAACGTTCCCAAAATGCTTGCTGCATTCCCCGAGCTGGCGATCAGCTTGTACAGCCAACCAGGATATTTCAGAGGCGGGCTGTTTACAGAGGAGCACAGACCCCGAGAACTCTACTCCCCCCCCCCCCCCCCCCCCCCAAAAAAAAAACCATCTGCCGCTTCAGCCATCGAAACACACGAAAGGTGCGCGGAACACAGGCACAACGCTGGCGGAACGCTAACAGAACAATCGAAAGAACACTTGGTGGAACATCCGCAGCACAATCGCAGAACGCTTGGTGGAACATCGCCATCTGACTGGAGCGCACAGCCAGAGCCGTAGTGAGGAGTTATGAGCCGCTCGTAATCAGACACACATGACTCTCCAGCGCGGAAAGGTGGGTTTCTAACAGGAGCGATTAAACACTACAGAGCAGGGCTCAAAACAGCACTGCACGCTAACACCAAACGCAGTAACACTACTGCAAACGCACCAACAGAGCACCAAACACACTAACAGAGCACTGAACGCCCTAACACTACTGCAAACGCACTAACAGAGCACCAAACATGCTAACAGAGCACCGAACGCACTAACACTACTGCAAACGCACTAACAGAGCACCAAACATGCTAACAGAGCACCAAACGCACTAACACTACTGCAAACGCACTAACAGAGCACCAAACATGCTAACAGAGCACCAAACGCACTAACACTACTGCAAACGCACTAACAGAGCACCAAACGCACTAACAGAGCACCAAACACGCTAACAGAGCACTGAACGCACTAACACTACTGCAAACGCACTAACAGAGCACCAAACGCACTAACAGAGCACCAAACACGCTAACAGAGCACTGAACGCACTAACACTACTGCAAACGCACTAACAGAGCACCAAACACGCTAACAGAGCACCAAACGCACTAACACTACTGCAAACGCATTAACAGAGCACCAAACATGCTAACAGAGCACTGAACGCACCAACACTACTGCAAACGCACTAACAGAGCACCAAACGCCCTAACACTACTGCAAACACACTAACAGAGCACCAAACGCTCTAACACTACTGCAAACGCACTAACAGAGCACTGAACGCACCAACACTACTGCAAACGCACTAACAGAGCACCAAACATGCTAACAGAGCACCAAACGCACTAACACTACTGCAAACGCACTTACAGAGCACCAAACATGCTAACAGAGCACTGAACGCACTAACACTACTGCAAACGCACTAACAGAGCACCAAACATGCTAACACAGCACCGAACGCACCAACACTACTGCAAACGCACTAACACAGCACCAAACACTACTGCAAACGCACTAACACAGCACCAAACACACTAACACTACTGCAAACGCATTAACAGATAACCAGGGTAGAGGGACTGCTACAGCGGTACTCCTGCAGCGCTGTACCCCAGAGTACAGCAGCACAGGGCAGTTAGCAGAAGCAGATGTTGAGCGGTACAGACACAGCAGAAGGCTACTGAAGCGTACTGAGACATAGCAGTGGCATATCGTCGCAAAGCTATAGTGCACCGATGTATACCAGAGGTGTACTAAGATGGAGGAGCACTGTACAAGATAGATGAGTGCTATATAAGGTATAGCAGCGGTATAGAGAGGAGAAGACGTAGGGAGGTAGAGCAGAAGTATTCTGAGATAGGAGAGTGCAATATAAGGTATAGCAGCTGTATAGAGAGGAGAACACCATAGGGAGGTAGAGCAGAAGTATTCTGAGATCGGCGAGTGCAATATAAGGTATAGCAGCTGTATAGAGAGGAGAACACCGTAGGGAGGTAGAGCAGAAGTATTCTGAGATAGTGCAATATAAGGTATAGCAGCTGTATAGAGAGGAGAACACCGTAGCGAAGGTAGAGCAGAAGTGTTCTGAGCAGCGGTGTAGGTGCGGGAGGCAGGAGACTTACTCTCGCGGATGGTGTCGAAGGTCCACTGGTCGTTCTTGAAGAAGGGGTGGCGCTTGACCTCCTCCACGCCATTGCGCCCCAGCCGCACATCCCTGTGCGGGGGAGAGAGGGGGTTAGAGTCGGGTCGCCCGAGACAGCACCTCCCCCCCCTTTACCCTCTCCTCCAAACTTCTGACCACTGTTCTCGCTGACCGACTGGACCAAATATCGGAGCACAACCAACAGGCTACTCACTGACTAACTACTGGGACGCGAGAAAAGAAATCACTGACCGACACCAACTGCAGCCTGCAATCTTCAAGCTACTACTGACCAAAACAGACTGCAACCAACACGCGACCGCTCTCTTAGTGACCCACACTGACCACAGCCCGCACACGACCGGGACCCAAAAAAAGGAGAACACCCTCGCCCCCCTCACCCGAAACTGCCGCAGAGTTCACCTGCGGAACGGGACGGAACTCACCAGAACCGGTAGCCCGAGAGCGCGACCCGAAAGGTACCGCTGACCCTCAAGCCCGGCCGATCGCGACCCGAAAAACCCCGCCCCCCTTATCCTCCCCCACCAAGGCGGGGCCTGCTCCTGTAACCACGGCGAGCACGAGCGGAGCGGACAGAGCGCGGGGAGCAGCACGGAGAAGAGGAGCTCTCGAAGCTCTGGAGACACACCCGGGAGAACGGGAGCGAGGAGAAGTGGAGCCCCTCTCCCTCTCTCTCTCTCTCTCTCTCCTGGAGAAAAACAAGACCGAAGCACAGCTGGGACTATCGAGTGCGGTGCCTCCCCCCATCGCCAGCCCCCCCCCCCCCCCCCCCAAAACCCCCACCCCTCCGACGAAGGGGCAGCTGGCGTCACGGTGGAGTTTGGGGAGGGGTGCCACGTGTGGAGAGGAGGGAACAGCTACAGCTCAGAGAGAGAGAGAGAGAGAGAGAGAGAGGAGAGAGAGGGGGGCCAGAGAGACGCAGTAACCCAAGTCAGAGTGATGCTACAGCTAAAGGCTAATGCCACAGTAACCCAGACCAGCATGGTACTGTAGCCAAAGGCTAATGCCACAGTAACCTAGACCAGCATGGTACTATAGCTAAAGGCTAATGCCACAGTAAACCTATGGACTAAAGGAGCATGGTACTGTAGCCAAAGGGCCACAGTACTATAGCTAAAGCTAATGCTCGACCAATGCCACAGTAACCCAGAACAGCATGGTGCTAGAACTACAGCTAAATGGTAACGAAAGAGTAACTGAGCACTAAGCTGCTATATTTAAAGGCTAAACGCTACTGACACAGTGACCGAGTGCACCATGGTACAACAGCTACGGCGATGGTGTGCGTGTGCGAGCGAGCGTGTGGCCTGTGTGTGTGTGTGTGTGTGTGTGTGTGGTATGTGAGAGATGTGTGTGCGTGTACATGCGTGAGCGTGTGTGAGAGCTGTGTGTGTGTTTGTGAGTGTGGTGTCTGTGGCGTGTGTGTGTGATGTGTGTGTGTGTGTGTGGCTGGCCTCTGAAGTGGGGGAAAGGGAATCTGTTTCACATTAATCTCCACAGCTCTGAGGGCTTCAATGTAAACAGGAAGTGAAACCCACCAGGGCCAAAACTCCGCCACCCAGCACCTTTCACCTTTCTATCTCTCCCACTTTCCCTATCCCTCCATCCCTCCATCTCTCAGCTCGTTACTTCATCTCTTTGCCCCTCCGCTCTGCGTTCTCTCCGCCTCCCAATTTCACGCCCCTCCAGTCTCTGTGCCGATGGGAACTCTCTCATAACAGCATTTCCCCCTCAGGACGGAGGGGGAAGGCCCTGACACAGGCCACAGCCGTGAGATAACACAGGCTCAGTGGCGCCCTCTATCTGTCCTCGCTGTCAGCACCAGCACCTGAGGGGCCTGGGAAGTGATGTCATAAAGGGGAGTGGTCAGTGCTCCAGGCTGTTATTTTGGGCTAAGGGGGTAAGGACTGGACCGAAGTTTACCAGACTGGACCGGATCACTGGCTCTGTGGAAACACTGGGACATCAGCAGTGTATGCTGACAAATGAGTCACATCCTTAAGGTCCAGCCAACTGCTCGGTGTCTGAGATTTACTGTCAGTGTTCATTTTATTCCCTCGTATAGATATATGCACATGCACACGCACACGCACGCGCACGCACACACACACACACACACACACACACACAAGAAAAGTGAGCAATTTCAGCAAAGAAGGATATGCTTTTCGTGTTTTTGTATGAGAGTCTGTGCATATGCGTGTGTGCCTGTGTATGCTTCAAGCATAAAAATGCATGTTTCTGAGCAAGTATGGTATGCGTCTGTGTCTCCATGCTCAAGACTTCAAAACTGAAAAACAACCTTGTACTCTCTAGGGCAAGGCAGTTAAAGCACAGATCCTGGCAGAAGAATGTGTGTGTGTGTGTGTGTGTGTCCACACATGTTCCCGAAGCGTTAGGGCAGTAAATAACACATGAAGTCCCCCGAGCTCATTTCAGAAGTGAAGGATTAGGAAGTGAAGTGAGAGCCCTACTCCACACACACACACATAATTCACACGGCCTGGCCTCTGCTCCGCTCGTCAGCAGCAGGGCGCTGTACACACCGGGGGTTTATGGGGACAGCACAAACAGCAGGGCGCTGTACACACGGGGGTTTATGGGGACAGCACAAACAGCAGGGCGCTGTACACACCGGGGGTTTTATGGGGACAGCACAAACAGCAGGGCGCTGTACACACCGGGGGTTTATGGGGACAGCACAAACAGCAGGGCGCTGTACACACCGGGGGTTTATGGGGACAGCACAAACAGCAGGGCGCTGTACACACCGGGGGTTTATGGGGACAGCACACACAGCAGGGCGCTGTACACACCGGGGGTTTATGGGGACAGCACAAACAGCAGGGCGCTGTACACACCGGGGGTTTATGGGGACAGCACACACAGCAGGGCGCTGTACACACCGGGGGTTTATGGGGACAGCACACACAGCAGGTACCTGGGGATTTATGGGGACAGCACACACAGCAGGTACCTGGGGGTTTATGGGGACAGCACACACAGCAGGTACCTGGGGGTTTATGGGGACAGCACACACAGCAGGTACCTGGGGGTTTATGGGGACAGCACACACAGCAGGTACCTGGGGGTTTATGGGGACAGCACACACAGCATGGGAGAGGCAGAGAGCTAGCGCGGTCGCTAATCATCCGCGCTCACATTCCCGTCCGCTGACCCGGGAACCCCCATCACCCGCCGCGCGCCGCGGGAACACAGGAAACGAGCCGCGCCGTTCGCCCGGCGGGAGCTCAGGCTCAGACACCGCGCTGCGCGGTGCGTGGGATTTACCGCGGCTCACCTCACCGCTGTCCGTCAACCAAAGCGCATTCCAGGTGCTCACCGTGTCTCCAAAACCCCGAGTTTAGGACTTTCAAAAGCCCACCCAAAGCCCCCCTAAGCCCCAAAGTCAAGTTCACGCCCTGCTGCATCACAGCCAGTGGTTTTCAGCCATGAATAAAGCCGTTTAAAAATTCACCGGATATCTCTGAAACGGAAAGCTCTAGGGTCAGCACCTTACGCCCCCCCGATGCCAACCATTTAGCATTTTCAAGCATTCTGTCGACACGATTAACCATTTGTAGAGTTGGTTTGGTTTTTTTGGAATGTTTTTTTCCCCCAAAAAAATTCCAAGTCAGTGTTATAGGACTCCCCCGCTTTCAGTTACCAGAAGTCACTGTGACATCAGCATTGGAATGTTCAGATGAGAACATTCTAATCCCATATTTGTGATCTCACACCTTAAAAGGATTAAAGAACTACAACCCAATTCCGTATTGCGTGTGAAGTCATTCAGAGTTTTAGTGTTTTCATTTTTGCTCATTGATATTAGCACGGTAAATATGACATGAAATACACACGTTTTTCTTTTTTGAATGGGCTCAACACATTAAAATATCAACCATCACAAGTTACAGAGCCATCAATGATAAACCAAAAACTCACATAAAATATGCACATGGGAGGTTCGTAGACACGGACTGCATGTTCTGCCAGAGAGAGGAGAGTGCTTGAGCTGCCAGACTGTACTGTGCTGTTTTTATTATGAGTAAGTGTGGGTAGGCGAGAGAAAGTACATCTGTGAGTAACGGAGTGAGTAAGGGGTCAGAGAGAGGGGGTGTGTGTGTCTGTTTGGTGTGTGTGTGTGTGTGTGTGTGTGTGTACAGACATGTCTGTAAATCTACTGTGAAAAAGTCCACGAGTTCAGGCTGCTTGTGTGTATAGGTCCACAGGGAGTGAGTGAGTATAGGCATTCATCATTCAACTCTAGGGCAGGGCTGAGGACCACTGTGAGAGACTCCATTATGACACGTGAGCCAACTTCCAACCAATCAGGTAACAGAGTCACGCACCTCTCACAGAACTTCAGACCTCCATGGACCTCTCAAGATAACGGATGTGGTACAGCAAGTCTGAATTCAGTGTTTTTCCTTAACTTTCGAAACAAATGAGTTTTTTTTTTTTTTTTTTTTGGTTTTCACAAATTATAGTTTGGAGAGTTCAGCAGTCGTTAACTTACCAAACTATGACTTGCAAAGAAAAAAAAAACGCTTGTCTATTGACTTTGAAACAATGTTTAGGACAAATGTTGCGTGAATACAGCCAAGGATAAAAACCACTGAGTCCATCCCCACGATCTGACCACTGAGGATTAGAGCTCTGCTTTCATCGCGTCCACACCACGCGGAGCTGGTCAGACTGCACACAGGATCGACACTGAGCAGCGAACAAACACACAGCTGTGGTCAGCCTCGGAAACGAGGACAAAGGTCGCTGTTTACGACAGGATAAACACGAAGACATCCAGCCTCAGAAACAGGGACCAACATCGCTGTTTACGACAGGCTGAACACAAACATTCAGCCTCAGAAACGGACAAACATCAGTGTTTACGACAGGCTGAACACAAACATTCAGCCTCAGAAACAGGGACAAACATCACTGTTTACGACAAGCTGAACACAAAGACATTCAGCCTCAGAAACAGGGACAAACATCAATGTTTATGACAGGCTGAACACAAAGACATTCAGCCTCAGAAACAGGGACAAACATCAATGTTTACGACAGGATGAACACAAAGACATTCAGCCTCAGAAACAGGGACAAACATCAATGTTTACGACAGGATGAACACAAAGACATCCGGCCTCAGAAACAGGGACAAACATCGCTGTGCACGACAGGCTAAACACAAACATTCAGCCTCAGAAACAGGGACAAACATCGCTGTTTACGACAGGCTGAACACAAAGACATCCAGCCTCAGAAACAGGGACAAACATCAATGTTTACAACAGGCTAAACACAAACATTCAGCCTCAGAAACAGGCACAAACATCGCTGTTTACCACAAGCTGAACACAAAGACATTCAGCCTCAGAAACAGGGACAAACATCACTGTGCACGACAGGCTGAACACAAACATTCAGCCTCAGAAACAGGGACAAACATCGCTGAGCACAACAAGCTGAACACAAACATTCAGCCTCAGAAACAGGGACAAACATCGCTGTGTACGACAGGCTGAACACAAAGGCATCCCCAGTCTGAAGAAGGCACGTTGTGCGTTTGGTGTTTGTTTGGGGATGATTTTGAGCCGACCGGGCGCTCTGGCTGGTGCCGTACGGTTCAGGGATCCTCACCTGTCCGTTAAAAAGGCACAGATGAGGTTCTTGGCATCCTTGGAGATCTCCACGTCGTCGGGAAGTTGAGCGAGTTTTTGTGGTCCATGATCTTACTGTAGGTCCCCACCAGTGAGTCCGCATAAAAGGGCGTGTCACCTACGAGGGAAAGAGAGAGAAAGATGGAGTGAGAGGGGAGAGAGGGAGGGACAGATGTTGAGATGGAGAGGGAAGGGGGGAGAGAATGAGAGAGGAGAGAGGAGAGAGGGAAGGGGGGACAGAGTGATGGATGAGGGGGAGACGGATGTGAAGAGAGGGAGGGAAAGAAGGGATAGAGGAGAAAAGGGAGGGAGAGGGAGCAAAAGAGAGGAAAAGGGTGAGAGGAAAGAGAAAGAAGGAGAGAGGAGAGAAAGAAAGAGAATGGAAGGGGAGAAGGAGAGGAGCAGTGAGGGAAAAGAGAGAGAGAGAATAAGGGAGGGAGGGAAGGAGGTAAGGGGACAGGAACAGGGCTTCAGCTTCTGCATAAAAACCCAGATCAGATATTGAGTCCCATCATGTTCATAGTCCTGTATCATCACCCCGAATTTGGGAGAGCGTGACCAGTACCGGTCAGCTGCAACCCCCCCACCCCACAGAGGAGCGGTCCACTCAGTCCCCACCACACACACACACGCATGCACACACACACACACACACACACACACAGAAAGGAGCGGTCCACTCACCAACCAGCATCTCGAAGATGAAGACGCCCACGGACCACCAGTCGCACTCGCGTCCGTAGTAACCGTCGCCCCCCTGGGACTTCAGCACCTCGGGGGAGATGTAGTCCGGCGTGCCCACCGCCGTGTCGCAGCGCACCATCCCCGTCTGAGGAACGAGAAGCACCAACCACCCATCAGTGACCGCCTCCCACCCATCAGTGACCGCCTCCCACCCGTCAGTAACCGCCTCCCACTCGTCAGTGACCGCCACCCACCCGTCAGTAACCCCCACCCACCTGTCAGTAACCGCCTCCCACCCGTCAGTAACCGCCTCCCACCCGTCAGTAACCGCCTCCCACCTGTCAGTAACCGCCAGTAACCGCCTCCCACCCGTCAGTAACCGCCTCCCACGCGTCAGTAACCGCCTCTCACCCGTCAGTAACCGCCTCCCACCCGTCAGTAACCGCCTCCCACCCGTCAGTAACCGCCTCCCACCTGTCAGTAACCGTCAGTAACCGCCACCCACCTGTCAGTAACCGCCTCCCACCCGTCAGTAACCGCCACCCACCTGTCAGTAACCGCCTCCCACCCGTCAGTAACCGCCTGACCGTCAGTAACCGCCTCCCACCTGTCAGTAACCGTCAGTAACCGCCTCCCACCCATCAGTAACCGCCTCCCACCCGTCAGTAAACGCCTCCCTCCTGTCTGTAACAGTAACCCGCTGAAGACTAATAATTGGCCTTTTTATCTCTCTCCAGCTTAGCTGATGTACGGTGGTGCAAAATGGCCGCCGTGCATCACCCAGGGGGGTTCTACGCACTGTCTGAGACGAGCTTCCCCACCTCTGATGTGAAGTCCTTTCAGATCTTGAAAGGCGCTAAATAAATTCAATCTATTATCACTATTTTTATCCCCCCCCCTCCCCCCAGCAGACAGTCTGACTACGCTGCAGACAAGCAGGCAGTCCCCAGGCTCAGCTCTTTTGTGTCCTCAAAGTCTGCTGCTGGCAAAATGCCTTTCATTTGTTCTGCTTTCATGGAATTACCCAATCACTGACTCCCCCCTCTGGCCATGCCATGAACTGCATAATAAAAAATGAAAATGTTTTTTCAAAACTAAAAATACCGGATTCCTGATTAACAGGCTCGCTGCCGTTTGATGGCACTCTTGTGAATTCCCTGTACTCACACTGGGCACAGGTAACAACTTCACACAAGCAAGTCACATCAGTTCAAATAAAAAAGAAAAAGAAAAATGTGTTTCTCTCCTAATCCACCCATTTTACGGCAAATTGAATCTTGTAAATGAGCTGTGAACTGGACCTTGAATCGTTCCCTAGAAAGCTGATTTGAATTTCAAACTGTTCTAACTGGTGCCATAAACTTAAAAAAAATTTGCAGATATTGCCTCTGTCCACCAGGTGGTGCTGCTGGACAGCTCACCACAGGCACAGTGAAAGATTAACATTACACACATTCCCAGCCAGGAGGAAGTTTAAACGCTTCAGTGCTATCACAGCTATCAGGGTTCAACAGGCATTATTTCACAATGGCACTTACGGGAGTTGAAGTCCAGAGCTAGTGTAAAAGCACTACAAATGGGCCGGATATTGACTACATTTCCCATCAGCCCCACATGATAAAAAAAAGCTACTCAAGGATCTGCACCATCGGTCAGACGGCGGATGAATTAGGCAGCAGACTGTTGACACAGCATTAGTGTGTTTATCCGTGAAGTGCGTGCGTGCGACTGGGGTGAATCCCCAGTGTCTCTGCCAAAAGAACGGGTCCCTCACTGGAGCCTGTGTTTACTGAAGATCTCAGTCTCCCAGTCTCCCTGCGGGACCATGGGGGGGGGGGGGGGGGGGGGGCTTCAAACACAGAGACGTACTGGACCTCAAAAACCACCAGTCGAAGTTCCAACACTGAACATCATTATTACAGTATTGACTGCCACCTCTCCCTCACAATGTACAAACACACAAAACTCTGACTGTTAATGGGCAAGCAAAGGCAGTCATCATCCTCTCTCTATGCCTCTTTCTCTTTCTCCGTCTCCCTCTTTCTCTTCCCCTCTGTCTCTTCTGCCCTCTCTCCCTCTCCTTCCATCCTCTCTTCTCAATATGCACTGTGTCTCCCTGTCTGTCTGTTCGGTTGCGTTACTGTGTTCACAGTTTACAAGAGTGTCACCATGCACAAGTGCCTGTCAGTCTGTCTGTCCGTCCAGGTATTCACTTCTACAGTCAGTATGTGACATGTAGCGTTGGTCGGTCTGTCAGTCTGCCCATCCAGGTATTTGCAGTCATTTTGTGACATTGCATGTCCGTCTGGCCATCCAGCTGTCTGCCTGTCCAGCTGTCCAGATTATTCACTTCTACAGTCAGTAGGTGACATGTCGTGTTGGTCAGTCCGTCCGTCTGTCTGTCTGTCTGTCCGTCCAGGTATTTAGAGTCATTTTGTGACATGCTGTGTCTGTCCGTCCGCCCGTCCGGGACAGGTCACTACGGCTGGTTACAGTAACGGGGGGGGGGGGGGGGGGGGGGGGGGGGGGGGGGGGGGGGGGGGGGAAGCTGACCGTGTCCATCTTCATGCAGGTGCCGAAGTCGGCCAGTTTGAGATGGCCCTGGCAGTCCAGCAGCATGTTGTCGGGTTTGACGTCGCGGTGGATGAAGCCCATGGAGTGGATGGCGTCCAGGGCCAGGACCACCTCGGCCGTGTAGAACCGCGCCCACTTCTCCGGAACGTCGTAGGTGCTGGTCAGGTTGACCAGGTCGCCCCCCGGCATGTACTCCATCACCATGTACAGGTAGCGGTCGTCCTGGAAGGCGCAGCACAGCTACACCGAGAGAGAGACGATGTGTTAGAGAAGCATACACTCAACACATTAACTCAACACAGCACAGCTACAGAGAGACGTGTTAGAGAAGCATACACTCAACACATTAACTCAACACAGCACAGCTACAGAGAGACGTGTTAGAGAAGCATACACTCAACACATTAACTCAACACAGCACAGCTACAGAGAGACGTGTGAGGAACATACACTCAACACAGTAACTCAGACAGCACAGAGAGAGAGACGTGTTAGAGAAGCATACACTCAACACATTAACTCAACACAGCACAGCTACGCCGAGAGAGAGACGTGTTAGAGAAGCATACACTCAACACATTAACTCAACACAGCACAGCTACACAGAGAGAGAGTGTTAGAGAAGCATACACTCAACACATTAACTCAACACAGCACAGCTACACAGAGAGAGAGTGTTAGAGAAACATACACTCAACACAGCACAGCTACACAGAGAGAGTGTTAGAGAAGCATACACTCAACACATTAACTCAACACAGCACAGCTACAGAGAGAGACAAGTTAGAGAAGCATACACTCAACACATTAACTCAACACAGCATAGCTACAGGAGAGAGAGAGACGAGTTGTTAGAGAAGCAGCTACACTAGAGAAGCATAACAACACATAACTCACACAGCACAGCTACAGAGAGACGTGTTAGAGAAGCATACACTCAACACATTAACTCAACACAGCACAGCTACAGAGAGAGAGAGACGTGTTAGAGAAGCATACACTCAACATGATAACTCAACACAGCATAGCTACAGAGAGACGTGTTAGAGAAGCATACACTCAACACATTAACTCAACACAGCACAGCTACAGAGAGAGAGAGACGTGTTAGAGAAGCATACACTCAACACATTAACTCAACACAGCATAGCTACAGAGAGAGAGACGTGTTAGACACGCATGAACTCACCTCAATACAATACAACACAACTCAACAACACAGCACAGCTACGCAGAGACGCGTTAAAGAAGCATACACTCAACACGATAACTAAACACAGCACAACAAAGGACAAGACAACACAGCACAACTCAACACAACACAGATCAACTCAACACAAAACAGCATAACATAACACAGCACAACTCAACACAACACTAGACACTGACATTTGACACAAACACAAAACAGCAACACAAATGAAAGCAGCCCAACTCATACCACAGCTACACAAACGAGCAGGACAGAAATGCGCAGACTCAGCACAAGGCAGCCAGCACAGGGTGACCCCACGGTGACCTCACCTGCACGACCCAGGGGCTGTCGGCGAAGGCCATGATGTCACGCTCCTCCCAGAAGAAGGCGGAGTCAGAGCGCTTGATCATCTCAAATTTACTCAGCAGCTTCATGGCGTAGACCTTCTGTGAGGCTTTATGCCGCACCTGGAGAGAGAGAGAACACACCTGTCAATAATCTCACACACACACATATACACACACACACACACATGCACACAGGCATGCACACACACGCACACGCACACACACACGCGTGCACAGGCGCACACACACACACACACACACAGACATAAACACCTGTCAATAATCACACACACACACACACACACGCGCATACGCACACACACGTCAATACACACACACCTGTCAGAATAACCCCACACACACACACGCAAAACAACAGTTGGATCAGTTGGGTACAGTAGGATCAGTCACATATAATGGGATTAGTCACCTACAGTGGGATTAGATATACAGTACAGTAGGACCAGTCACATACGGTGGGATCAGTCACACACAGTGGGATCAGATGGATCAGTGACACACAGTGGGATCAGTCATGGTCCAGCATGGTCTCTCCAACTCACCAGCTGGACCTCGCCAAAGGCTCCCCTACCGATGACCTTCACTCTGTCAAAATCCTCCGACTTCATCTGGAGATCCCGAATAGAGGCCATGACCTTCTCATCTGCAGAGAGAAGAGTGTGTTACTGTTAGAACCCATGACCTTCTCATCTGCAGAGAGAAGAGTGCGTTACTGTTAGAACCCATGACCTTCTCAGTGCGTTACTGTTAGAACCCATGAGCAGAGAGAAAAGTGTGCGTTACTGTTAGAACCCATGACCTTCCATCTGCAGAGAGAAAAGTGTGTGTTACTGTTAGAGCCCATGACCTTCCCATCTGCAGAGAGAAGTTGTGTGTTACTGCTAGAGCCCATGACCTTCTCATCTGCAGAGAGAAGAGACAAGACTAATACTGTTAGAGACAACAGTACACACTGGCATCCAAAACGCTGTTGGTCGAGGAGAAATCCACCACTGCATATTTATGTGTTGCATATTGTGGCAGCACCATGGAACATGCTTTTGTGATGTCATAAAAAAGCGACCAACCCCAAGTAGGCCAATCATCAGTTACGGTATACACGTGCAATGGAGTTACTCAAAGACAAGCAGCCTTCTCTTCCTTTGACTCGAGTTCATTTAGCAATGAAGCAGTCAAACGGTCTCCAGGGTCGATAAAGAGATCGTTATCTTTGCCGCTTTAAACTAACGACAGGCTTAGCGGAGAAGACTCACGAAGGTCTGGCACCTGACCTTCGAACGCCGGCGAAGCCTCGGCACTTACATCGGTTTAGAAACGTTTCGATGTTCTTGTTTTTCCTCAGCGCGGGGAAGTCCAGGTCGAGAACCAGGGCGTTCATGGAGTCCTGAGGAGATGAGAGCAGAATAATAATAACAATATCATCAAACATTGAATTAAAAAAACCAGCGTAAACAACATGGATGAAAACAGGATGTTCCTTCAGCAATCAGCAAAATGGTAGCAGATGTTTCCCAATTTTTATCGTTCGGAGAATTTTTTCGTATTTAGAGGCAGCTGTTCACTCAAGGTTAGTTTCAGAAAGTGGAATATATCTGCCATAAATACAGCTCAATATGAAAAAAATATTTAACATTACTTAAAAAAAAAAAAAAAAAGACAGTTAATTTTATTTAAAAACTAAACGTTAGTCAGTACAGTACAGGCACAGAGAAGAACACTGTATTTCCATTTCATATTTTGGTTTACACTTCCATTAAGTGTTTTCAGGTCTAGAGGTATGGTAGGCCCACATAATAAGCTTTTATTTCTGGGTATTCTTGTGCATGCATATGCAGAAAACAATGAGTGGGTGTGAGACTATTTCCATGGCAACACCAACCACAGAGCACAGCTGTGCCTGATCTGATATCTCCATGGAGACATTGCCCTGAGTTCCATTAACTTGCCGGTCAAAAAAAAAAAAAAAAAAAAAAAAAAACGTTCTGAACCAGTGACCCTTGCCACACACCCCAACAACGAGCCCATGGCCACGCCCCCTTAAACCGGGCGACCATCTGATGTGTACGGATGTGTA
>CM045883.1:81902308-81962308 GCA_025169545.1 Anguilla japonica | reverse complement strand
CATTTACAGTAAAATCTGAGCCGCCGAGCTCTGTACCTACACGATTCATTTACAGTAAAATCTGAGCCGCCGAGCTCTGTACCTACACGATTCATTTACAGTAAAATCTGAGCCGCCGAGCTCTCTGTACCTACACGATTCATTTACAGTAAAATCTGAGCCGCCGAGCTCTGTACCTACACGATTCATTTACAGTAAAATCTGAGCCGCCGAGCTCTGTACCTACACGATTCATTTACAGTAAAATCTGAGCCGCCGAGCTCTGTACCTACACGATTCATTTACAGTAAAATCTGAGCCGCCGAGCTCTGTACCTACACGATTCATTTACAGTAAAATCTGAGCTGCCGAGCTCTGTACCTACACGATTCATTTACAGTAAAATCTGAGCCGCCGAGCTCTGTACCTACGATTCATTTACAGTAAAATCTGAGCCGCCGAGCTCTGTACCTACACGATTCATTTACAGTAAAATCTGAGCCGCCGAGCTCTGTACCTACACGATTCATTTACAGTAAAATCTGAGCCGCCGAGCTCTGTACCTACACGATTCATTTACAGTAAAATCTGAGCCGCCGAGCTCTGTACCTACACGATTCATTTACAGTAAAATCTGAGCCGCCGAGCTCTGTACCTACACGATTCATTTACAGTAAAATCTGAGCCGCCGAGCTCTGTACCTACACGATTCATTTACAGTAAAATCTGAGCCGCCGAGCTCTGTACCTACACGATTCATTTACAGTAAAATCTGAGCCGCCGAGCTCTGTACCTACACGATTCATTTACAGTAAAATCTGAGCCGCCGAGCTCTGTACCTACGATTCATTTACAGTAAAATCTGAGCCGCCGAGCTCTGTACCTACACGATTCATTTACAGTAAAATCTGAGCCGCCGAGCTCTGTACCTACACGATTCTGTACCTACTTCCTTTCATTTACAGTAAATCTGAGCTGCCGAGTTCTGTACCTACGATTCATTTACAGTAAAATCTGAGCCGCCGAGCTCTGTACCTACACGATTCATTTACAGTAAAATCTGAGCCGCCGAGCTCTGTACCTACACGATTCATTTACAGTAAAATCTGAGCCGCCGAGCTCTGTACCTACACGATTCATTTACAGTAAAATCTGAGCCGCCGAGCTCTGTACCTACACGATTCATTTACAGTAAAATCTGAGCTGCCGAGCTCTGTACCTACACGATTCATTTACAGTAAAATCTGAGCCCCCGAGCTCTGTACCTACACCATTCATTTACAGTAAAATCTGAGCTGCCGAGCTCTGTACCTACACCATTCATTTACAGTAAAATCTGAGCTGCCGAGTTCTGTACCTACACCATTCATTTACAGTAAAATCTGAGCCGCCGAGCTCTGTACCTACGATTCATTTACAGTAAAATCTGAGCCGCCGAGCTCTGTACCTACGATTCATTTACAGTAAAATCTGAGCCGCCGAGCTCTGTACCTACGATTCATTTACAGTAAAATCTGAGCCGCTGAGCTCTGTACCTACACCATTCATTTACAGTAAAATCTGAGCCGCCGAGCTCTGTACCTACACCATTCATTTACAGTAAAATCTGAGCCGCCGAGCTCTGTACCTACACGATTCATTTACAGTAAAATCTGAGCCGCCGAGCTCTGTACCTGCGATTCATTTACAGTAAAATCTGAGCCGCTGAGCTCTGTACCTACACGATTCATTTACAGTAGTTAAAAGCCGGGCGACGCCAACGCTCTCCACGGGTTCAAAGGTCACAGACTGTCATGACAGCGCCGAGCTCGAGAGTGCAGAAGCGAGCGCTTCTGGGTGGTACTGTAGCAAAGACCCCACCGCAACCCCCCCCCCCCCCCACCCCCCCCCCCCCCCAGGGCTGTTAGCCTAGCGCACATCTCAGCTCTAATCTAATCCGCCCTGAAAAGAAACACAGCCCTTGGCGGAAACGCAGCCAGGATGATGCTCGTTCCTCTTCCTCATACTTTGCACCAGTGACATCACTCAAAAAAAAAAAAAAAAAAAAAAAACAACAGCACAGACTTTTCTAACCCACCGACTTCCTTCACTCAATCACAGATGAGAGAGAAATACGTCAGAGTGCATGGTGGTTAATCGGGGGGGGGGGGGGGGGGGGGCGAGAGTGATCAGACAACCCCACCTCTCTTGTTCCCTCAGCAGTTTTTTGGCTGGGAGGGACAGTAAAAATAACCGCTCAAGTCACTGTGCTTGTTCCAGGCGAGCGAGACATCATTCAAGCACTTATCCGTGTCACGGAGGGTTTAAATCAGCTTGCTCTGGCAATAGTGGCCAATATTATCTTCACTGCTAAAAATACAACATTGACAACCTCCCGCATAACTTATGCTGACCCACACCATCGCCAGCATACATCAGAAAGCTAAAAATGCTTCAGACTGCTAATTTTAGATTAAGTAAACACACATCAGATCCCAACAGGACTAGTTACGTAGCTCAAAGTGGAATCTCACAATGTATTAAGACTGAGTCATCAGGCTACCGAACTGTCCGTAGTTCAAAATGGCTTCTCTTAATGAGCCAGCACAGCGCTCAGGATGTCACTGGAAACGCATGCGGTTCCGTTCACAGGAATCGGCTCACAGAGCGAGCTGTTAATGACATCACCCACACAGATAAAGGCGCACACGCATACGCACATGCGCCTGCACGTCACAGAGCTGCAGACCTGCTCTTAACTGAACCCCGGGTTCGAGCAAGCAGCCCTCTGGCCGCCGCCGCGACCTTTGCCCCCCGGCGACCCCGCAGAGGGTGGGGGGGCGGGGGGGGGGGGGGGGGGGGGGGGGGGGAATGCCAGATAGGGGTTGGGTAACTGCCAGACAGGCCTGCCCACACAGGCACAATGCACACCATCCCCCCCCCCCCCCCCCCCCCCCACCTTCCCCCAGTCTCCTAATAATAGCCCCCGCTAACTGCCCCGCCCCACCCCAGCAGCCTACGGGTCACAGTACCGTCCCCAAACTGCCCCCGGAGAGTCTGGCACCTCAAAACTCCCCCGGAGAGCCGGAAACTGGGCAACTCCCTCTACAGAAGGGCTGCACACGTCTCTCAGCAGCTAGGATGAGTTCATGTGTGTGAGACACTACATTCAGTATGCTAAAATTAGCAACATTTAGCAAACACCACAAGCAAAAACACAAAACCAGTGCAAATGTACAGCAAGTCTTAAAGCACTAATGTAATGTGTGTGTGTGTGTGCGTCATTGTTTGTCCCATATACAGGTATGTCTGCACGTGTGTGCACTTTTATTCACGTATCTGTGTGTGTGTGTGTGTGCACGAGCGTGTGCGGGGCGGGGACCCCAGGACGCCTCTGAGATCATGTGGGGGTCCCTGAGTCAGAAAAGGTTGAAAACCCCCCCATTTTTAAAAGCCACCTCCCAGCAAATTCGAGCGTTGCCATGGTTGCTCGTCGCAGATCGTTCCGGACTGTCTCATGCCCGCCCACACGCAGGCACTGCAGGTTTAAGGAAGGCTGCCTCTCACGAGAGCGAGGCATCGCCGACCCTCACACGGCAACCGTTAAGACTGACCAATCACAAACGCCCATCTTTCATTCATTGGCCTATCAGCACACAGAACCCATCAAACAGTTGCAGTTATGGAGCATGTCCAATATATGGAGTTAAAAACATTCATCTGTAATGGTTATCCTGCATTTGCGGGTTAGACGAACACAAAAAAGGATTCATTTATCACGTTTAATTTATTCTTCGCAATTGCTCGTTTAGACGGGAGCTCTGACGAGCGTTCGTTTTCTCAGCATTCCTGTTCTGGAGGCGGGTCTCCACTGCATTGGCAGGCAGGGGAAGGGGGGGGGCGACAGCTGGTTTCCTTCACAACGCAATATCTTCAGTTCCTCGCTGGTCGAGTCCAGGCAACGACAAAATAAGTTCGTTCTGTAACCACCACGGCATAATCTTCGCTGAAGGGAGGCTGGAACCGGAAACGGAACGCTGCATCGTATTTAAACCGGCTTACGCCAACAGCCAGTCACCATGGCTAAAGCGCAGACACACACACACACACACACACACACACAGATGGCTGGCAGTGCGTCAGAGAAAAGCAGGAGACTGCAGGAGCCTGTGTCTCCACTTCCATTCAGCTCACTTGAGAAATTAACCAAAATTAAGTCGGGTTAAAAAATATACCGTTCCTCCACCCCCCCCCCCCCCCCCCCCCCCCCCCCAAATTTATTAACTGAATTTTAATGAATTTCCTGTATTAACTGAAGTGGAGTTGAGCGAAACCCTGCTGAACAATGTGGGTGTATCATGCTCCCTGTATGACTGGTGTTTTAACCACGCTAACAGCCAGGAAGTAGTTACTGAAGTTTAAAAAGCAGTTTCTGTCCTCTGTGACTAGCGGATTCCTCTGGCTTTATGTTTTTATACATTCCGTGCCCCAGCGATACAAAGGCTGGCAGTTCACCCATGATCAATTCACACTGCGCAGACATTGGCCCAGAGGCTAACCCAAACCACCAATGAGGCGAGATGAAAGGAAAAGGTTCAATGCCACAGATTCTGGTCTAACCTGACAATCTGCTTCTATCCACTGCTTCCACATTCTGAAACAAAGGTCTGAAACTCCAGGCCTGGAGGGCCGCAGCGTGGGCAGAATTCTGTAGCAAAAGTTCCTGGAGCAAACAGGTGTGTGGATTAATTACACAGGTGCTAAAGCACACTGGAAATCAGTAAAGGCTGTAGAGGCCATGTAGGATTTGGGGTTGAGATGCCCATTCTCAAAGGTATGTTAGAATGCTATGTTATAGCCTAGTTCATGAATATTCATGAAGAAACATGAACAATGAGAACATCCACTCCCACAGTACTGTCCTCGACCACGCCCATTTCAGAATATCCTTGTAGATGTAAAAGAACTTTTGATGGTAAGAATGTGAACCTGACTCTCTGATTGGTCACCTGCAATGGGCTGACTCTGTCAGGGCTTGGGATTGGACACATGCAGGTGGACTGGATTCTGTGTGTAAGCCAGGACAAAAAGGCAGCTTTTGCGCAACTTACAAATGGCGGGTTCCCCATCTCAGATTGCAATTCAGACCGTGCCAGTGCTGACTGCAGCCAGTAGCCCCATGGGGCGATGCGCAATTGGCAACTGTGTCGCCCAGGGTGTGGGACGGTTCAGCTGGTTAGGTGTCTGCCTTTCATCGCCCTGTAGTGCCCCACCCCTACCCCCCACCCCCCCCCACCCCGCCCACCCAATCGCATGGGTCCCCGTGGACTGCATGCCAAAGTCACATACGAAAGGTCTTCCTTTGACTCTACCCTGTGTGAGCTTGGCTGTGGGCTGGGGCGTGAAAAGAAGCATCTGGCGACCCCGCGCGTTTCGGAAGGGCCCCCGTGGATGTCTTCACCCTCCGAATCGGCAGAGGGGATCTTGCGGCTTCAAACAGAAACTGGACCTTCAAAAACGAAGGTGGGAACTGGATATATTCAGCCCCACAGCCAAATTCATTTTTAAAAAAATATTTTGGGGGGGGGGATTTGGAACGCAGCGAGATTGGCAGGGAAAGCACCCCTTCGCTCTAATCACCATGGAGATGAAAAATAAACACGTCCATGAGCCGTTTTCTCTCTCGTGTCTCATTCTTAATACCGCTGCACTTTCAGGCACAAAGAGGCCAGAACAAGAGGCCCACTTACAGTGATTCATGAGAGGGAGTAACTGAGTGTTTGTGTGTGCGCGAGTGAGTGCGCGTGTGTTAATGTGTGCGTGTGTATTTGTGTGTGTGTGTGCGTGTATTCGTGTATGTGCGTGTGTGTGCACGTGTATGTGTGCGTGCATGTGTGTGCGTGCCCATGTGAGTGTGCACGTGTGTGTGTGTGCACGTGTGTGTGCATGTGTGTGTGCGTGTAAGTGCGTGTGTGTGTGTTCGCGTGTGTACAGTATTACACTAAGGTTGATTCTCCCATGTTACCACAAGCATCGGTACTGCAAATCTCACATCTCCAGAATCTCGGATTAATTTGAGGACACTGAACCCGTTCTCCGCACATCCACCCAGCCTGCACTCCTGCTCCAAACGCCAGAACCGAGCCAACGCCGAGCTGAGAGCCAAACTGCCTGGCAACAACTGAGTCATAGCTTAGCGGCTCACTGATCGTTCTGCCAAGCACACAGACACAGACACACAGACACGCACACGCAGACAGACACAGACACACAGACACGCACATGCAGACAGACAAAGACAGACAAACACACACAGACACGCACACGCACACGCACACAGACACAGGCACAGGCACAGGCACAGGCACAGGCACAGGCACAGGCACAGGCACACGCACACGCACACAGTCCAGGACTGGAGTGTATTCCCAGACAGCAGGTCTCCCACAGCACATTCTGGGGGGACCACTCCTTCGCCGCTTCTCACTCTCAACCAAAATCCTGATTGGATGTTGCAACATAAAATTTACGCCCCTCAATTTACCCCGTTCAGCTAGGCATTTACATGAAGCAGCGTCGGCTCCATGCTAATTCGATTTGAATCTGAAGTCAATATCAGGGGTGTAGAACCCGAAACACGCTGGCGTGGGCGTGGGATGTTGTTTTAGCCCAGTACGAAGACAACAACTGATTCCATTACTCTACAACAGCGTTTCCCAACCAGTGTGCCGTCAGGCAAGGTCAGGTGTGCCGTGTGAAAAATCCTTTAAAAAAAATTTTTTATGTTAAAATGAATTTAAAAAACTTAAATGAACAAATCACATTCACAAAAGCCAAAATAAACGTCATTAACATGCGTATCGCTTCATTAAAACCCCAAAAGAACATGTAGGCCTGCTGTTGGCGCGTCACATCAACGTCAGTACATCGCTCGCGTTTTTTTCTGTTGGCGTGGTGTGCCATGAGATTCTGTAAATTTGGAAAGTGTACCGCGGAAGGAAAAAGGTTGGGAAACGCTGCTCTACAAGGTCTTGATTAAAGAGCATTTTTTTAAACTAGCAGATTCCGGTGTCGGAGTGCCATTACATTACATTAGAGGCATTTAGCAGACGCTCTTATCCAGAGCGACTTACACAACTTTTACATAGCATTTTACATTGTATCCATTTATACAGCTGGATATATACTGAAGCAATTTCGGTTAAGTACCTTGCTCAAGGGTACAACGGCAGTGTCTTTACCCGGGAATCGAACCTGCGACCTTTCGGTTACAAGCCCAGTTCCTTACCCACTGTGCTACACTCCGAGTGCCGCGTTTAAACAAAAAACATGCACCCGCACCAGCTGTTTTGGGATTGGACTGGACAGCCCTGCTCAAGATTTTCCACAAACTGTTAGTTTCAAAGTCCAGACTTTCAGCACCGCCTTAGCCGATTTCACCTGTAGGTCAGTGAGTGAACCAGTTAAAAATGCGACCTCCTTCAAAAAGGGAACATTTGCACTGCACATTACAGAAAATGACAACATTTGCCGTCTGAGGAAGGATCTGCATGATTGAAAGTCCTCAATGAATAATTACGCAATATTGCTTATTCGCAACCTGAGTATCTGGTCATTAATTTGGCATTAAGAGGGGAAGCCATCCCTTCAGCAGATGTTAAAGAGTCTAATTAAAAGGCAATTAGCAGTTCGTTATACTTCAGGAATCGGGCCCAAGGTGGAAGGAAAAGCAGAACAGACAGGGGTACCCCAGCACCCAAACAGACAGGGTACCCCCCAGCACCCAAACAGACAGGGGTACCCCCCAGCACCAAAACAGACAGGGGTACCCCCAGAACCCAAACAGACAGGGGTAACCCCCAGGACCCAAACAGACAGGGGTACCCCCAGCACCCAAACAGCCAGGGGTACGCCCAGGACCCAAACAGACAGGGGTACCCCCAGCACCCAAACAGCCAGGGGTACCCCCAGCACCCAAACAGACAGGGGTAACCCCCAGGACCCAAACAGACAGGGTAACCCCCAGCACCCAAACAGACAGGGGTAACCCCCAGCACCCAAACAGACAGGGGTACCCCCAGCACCCAAACAGACAGGGGTACCCCCAGGACCCAAACAGACAGGGGTACCGCCAGGACCCAAACAGACAGGGGTACCCCCAGCACCCAAACAGACAGGGGTATCCCCAGAACCCAAACAGACAGGGGTACCCCCAGCACCCAAACAAACAGGGGTACCCCCAGCACCCAAACAGACAGGGGGTACCCCCAGCACCCAAACAGACAGGGGTACCCCCAGCACCCAAACAGACAGGGGTACCCCCAGCACCCAAACAGACAGGGGTACCCCCAGCACCCAAACACCCCAGAGTTTGGGAACCTCCCGTAGGATGCACTGTGCTAAATGATCTGAATGCTCATACCTTCAGTTTCAGAAAGATATGCTGGCAGTGAGCACAAAATGGCCGCAGAACAGTACAGAAGGCCCGACTCCTCCGCAGAACACACAGGGACACAGAGAGTCTGACCGGTTGAATACGACCAGAATGCTACAACCTGACGATGACCACAGAGGGCTGGACCTGACCACGGGAAACGCAGCACAACCGCAGAACACAGGTGAGCTTTCACACAGGTGGATAACAGAGCACATTACGCACGGCAGAGAACAGGAAGGGGAATCAGCCCTGCAGAATGAGGAGGGAGACCACACAGCTGCGCAGATAAAAACATGAGCAGGGATACCACACAGCTGCGCAGATAAAAACATGAGCAGAGAGACCACACAGCTGCGCAGATAAAAACATGAGCAGAGATACCACACAGCTGCGCAGATAAAACCATGAGCAGGGATACCACACAGCTGCGCAGATAAAAACATGAGCAGAGATACCACACAGCTGCGCAGATAAAACCATGAGCAGGGATACCACACAGCTGCGCAGATAAAACCATGAGCAGGGATACCACACAGCTGCGCGGATAAAACCATGAGCAGGGATACCACACAGCTGCGCAGATAAAAACATGAGCAGAGATACCACACAGCTGTGCAGATAAACGCAAAGTTGGGAGACTGCACAGCTGAACACGAAGTAGAGATACCACACAGCTGCACAGCTAAACTCAAAGCAGAGATACCACACAGCTGCACAGCTAAACTCAAAGCAGAGATACCACACAGTTGCAGACATCTGCACAGTTAAACACAGAGTGGAGAGACTGCACAGCTGCAAGGCTAAATGCAAAGTGGGGAGACTGCACAGCTGAGCACGAAGCAGAGACACCACACAGCTGTGTTAAATGGAGAGCAGAGATGTCATACAGTCGCTCAGATAAGCTGTGAGTGGGAGCGCTCCAGTTTCAGTCTGAATTGTCAATGGACAGCAGGAGCTGTCAGACGCCTACACAGCGATGGAGCAGGGGCTCTGAACACGAGTGTGAGAGAGCACGGGGGGGTGGGGGGGGGGGGGGGGGGCAGGGGGGTGTGACAGAAGGCCCGGGGGCTGGGGAGGTGGGCAGGGGAGGGGTATGACAGAGGGGGTGAGAGGGGTGGGGGGGTGAGTAATGAGGCAGACATAAGAACAAAAGCCTAAACTACAGCCTGTCTTCACGTCTGCTAACGCTACCGCTAACGCTCCCTCCTCCCAATGCGCTGCGGGCTATAAATACAGCCTGACTCAGCCTTCAAACACGCGCATGCGCGCGCACACACACACGCACACATGCGCGCGCGCACACACACGCACGCACACGCGCACACACACCCACACATGCACACACGCACGCACATGCACACACACACACACACATGCACACACCTACACACACGTGCACACACCCACGCACGCACATGCGCACACGCACACACTCACACACACACACACACACACACACACACACCTTTTCATGTGAAAGCCTGGCTTGTCTCCACTCTGACCCTGTCAGATCCTGCCAGTGTTCATACCCTCAGAAACGTGCTGTACACTGTATTTAAAGAGCCATGGTTACACACATCACAGAGCACTGAAATACCACTAACACAGATAAACCCCCAACCCATGTGTCTCCACTGGTGCACTGTGTCTGTGCTGGGTCTCTATCAGTGCCCTGTGTCTTTACAGGTGCCCTGTGTCTGCCCTGTGTCCCTATCAGTGCCCTGTATCTCTTCAGGTGCCCTGTGTCTGTCCTGTGTCTCTATCGGTTCCCTGTGATCGTGCTGTGTCTGTATCGGGGACCTGTGTGTGTGCTGTGTCTCTATCGCTGGCCTGTGGCATGTTTCTGGCAAAGATCAGGCCCTCTCTCTCTCTCTGAAGGTGCAGTTCATTCGCAGCACAGTTACAGCCGCAGGCATGCGTGATGTAATGCCTCCTAATTAGTGGATGTAGAGCTCTGTTCTGTCATGAAAAAAACGTGTCGACACCGACGGCTGTACAGGAGTACAATGCCTGCAGGGGACCAGAGGATATGCAAAAACAACATTTCAAATGCAGGAGACATCTGTAGGATAAAAAGCGCATTTCTACTGCAGGGGAGATCAGTGAGACAGGAAGTGCATTTCTACTGCAGGGGAGATCTATGGAGCAGGAAGTGCATTTCTACTGCAGGGGAGATCTGGGAGCAGGAAGTACATTTCTACTGCAGGGGAGATCAGTGGGACAGGAAGCGCATTTATACTGCAGGGGAGATCTGTGAGACAGGAAGTGCATTTCTACTGCAGGGGAGATCTGTGAGACAGGAAGTGCATTTCTACTGCAGGGGAAATCTGTGGAGCAGGAAGTGCATTTCTACTGCAGGGGAGATCAGCGGCAGAACAGGAAGTGCATTTCTACTGCAGGGGAGATCTGTGGGTGAGGAGGTGCATGAAGGTCTGAAGTAGAAACCTGAATTTCAACGGGCATTTTTTAAAGTCAATGCGCACTTTTGAGAGGGTGTGGCCTCTCTGGTTGCTATGGGTACACACTACAGTACTGCGCTCTAATGAACAAGTAGCAGTAGCAGGAGACTGACAGCTTACTCCACACCCCCCCCCCCCCAACCCCCCAGTACAGGGCAATGGCTGACCCACAACTGAGCCGTGGAAAGCAAGCGGGGAAAACCACAAGCCCCACCACGCTGCATACCAACACTACGACTGCGAACAGACCGCAGAGTCTGCAGGCATGCCACATTACAGGCCTTAACAAGGCGCTCTCTTAGCCCAGCTTTCTCACACACAGCTTCTGCATTTTATACAGATGGACACTTACTGCCAAGTACACTGCTCAAGGATGCAAGTGCACAAGACAACCAGCTCACTAACCATTACACTACCCCAGCCCCTGCATGCTGAAAGTAAAGAGGAAGTGTGCTGCATGCTGAATCACCCAAACACTTCCTCTGTACTCTGAGGGTTCTGGACACGCTGAAGCACTTCTTAGGTCCTCTACGCTACAAACGCGGACCGTGCTCAACCAGTGGTTGACCATTGCTGGACCAGGGTGCAGTGTCCCCAACAGAGAGAGAGGCTAACCGTGCCGGAACCGCAATGCCACGGTCCTCAAAGACAGCACTAGAGGTCCCCCGAGGGCTCGTCCATGCTCCAGGACCAGATTTGGGGGGGGGGGGTGCCCTGCTAAGGACAGCAGAACGGTCACACCTGTAACGAGCCGGGGGCACATGAACCACAACCGCACAGGGCCAGGAGCAACAGAGTAAACCGCAGGGCTAGTGGTCGAATGTGCAAGGCAGCAGTGGACTGGGTGCTTCCTTGGTCTCCTATACACAGGACAAGCCAGCCTCATCCAGCAGTCTCAGAGTCCGTGTGAGTCCATGCAGCAAGGGCAGCAGTCCAGTACAATGGATGAGAAATGGTGCTCGTTACCTAAAGGCTGCAGGTTCAATTCCTAAACTGGACACAGCTGCTGTACCTCGGTTGTGCTAATTACCTAATGGTTGCACGTTCAATTCCTAGACTGGACACTGCTGGTGTACCTCAGTTGTGCTCATTACCTAAAGGTTGCAGGTTCAATTCCTTGATTGCACACTGCTGGTGTACCTCAGTTGTGCTCATTACCTAAAGGTTGCAGGTTCAATTCCTTGATTGGACACTGCTGGTGTACCTTAGTTGTGCTTGTTATCTAAAGGTTGCAGGTTCAATTCCTAGACTGGACACTGCTGGTGTACCTCAGTTGTGCTCGTTACCTAAAGGTTGCAGGTTCAATTCCTAGACTGGACACCGCTGGGGTACCCTGGTTGCGCTGAGTGTTTGTATACATCCAGCTGTACAATACAAAGTCATGCAGGTCGGCCTGGATGAGAGCGACAGGTTGGTGCAGTCAACTTGCACTGACAGCTGCGGTGACTTAGCGCACGCGCTCACTGGCCTGGGTGCGCCGTTAGCCGCTAGCTGCTAGCGCTCACATAAATCCGCCCAGGTCTACGCACTCAAGTTCTGCGATGCTGCAACTCGCCCCGGACAAGAGGCCCAGCTAAATGCACGCACTGTAATGTAATGTAATGTAATGTAATACAACACAAAGTGACGTAATGTAGCACTGAAGCGCTACAGAGCTCCATGATATGAGCTCCGGGGGGGTTGGGGCAGAGCATCGACTAGCTTTTCTGAGGAGCTTGATCAGTTAAACAGATCTGCCGAAAGTCCCAGGTGCAAACGCAACGTTCTCCCAACGTTGCGGGAGCGTTGCCTGCTAGCCGAGGCCCTGCGGTAGCAGAACTGAGAGGGCGGGAGGGGAGGAGGAGGAGGAGGAGGAGGAGGAGGAGGAGGAGAGGCTGAAGGTTATTAGGAAAGCCGCAGAGCCGCAGAGTCAGACACACTGCCTTATACGGAAGCGTTTCTCCCAAACCCCCCCCCCCCCCAGCTCCTCATCCCACTCAGCCGGCACCCAGCACATCAAGAAACAAACCCAACATGAACACCCCCCCCCCCTCCCCATCACCCCCCCCCCCCCCCCCCCCCCCCAAGCGCACGTCACGGGCCCCCAGCCAAGCCGTAACATCACCCCCAAAAATGAGAGAATGCCTGCTTTTACACCGCACAGCACCTCCACAGCACTGAGCATTCAGTCTCCACCACCCCACCCACTGCCCCTCCACCCCAACCCCCACCCCCACCCCCACCCTCAGCCTCACAATGCCATCTCAGGTATGCACGCTGGTTTTTATGGCATTTTACATACAGTTTATGGCTTTTTTAAAAATGCGTTTTATTGTGCGCATTATGGTATGTATCAAGCTTCCACTAGGTTGTCAAAGTTCACTTCAGTTTGGAGCTTTAGCGATGTTGCACGTACACGTACATGCTGGGCCTGGGAACACTGTTCATGGGCTAGACCAGTGGTCTCCAACCCTGGTCCTGGACAGCTACAGGGTCTGCCGGTTTTTGTTTTCACCTTAAAATCAGCACCCAGTTGATACCCAAGACACCAGGTGAGTTCAGTTAACTGTAATCAACTGCTCTAATTGATTCATTAGTGCAGAGTCACTATGAAAACCAGCAGACCACTGGGCTAATGCTACGTTCACCCGCTGCTTTGTGT
This sequence comes from Anguilla japonica, assembly GCA_025169545.1. NCBI lineage: Eukaryota > Metazoa > Chordata > Actinopteri > Anguilliformes > Anguillidae > Anguilla > Anguilla japonica. Next base: position 81,948,813 of record CM045883.1, on the reverse strand, counting down.
GCAACCTGAAGCTAGAAGCAAAGCCGTTTTTGGGGTGTGTCCCGCACGTGTCACTGCATAGTACACGCAGCAGTGCCATAACTGACATTCTACACGTAGCGCAGGTTGAAATCGAGAGCAGCTTTGTACACGAGGATAATGCGCAAATTGTGACGTCTTACGAACAGCATAAGGGATAAATAAAACAGAGTAGTCACTGCTTGGCATAACCTGCCAGGTCATGTAGTAGAGGCAGAAATTCTGGAGATTTTCAAGACCAGGCTTGATAAGGTGTTAGATACTATCTAGTCTGTAGGTAACCAGAGCATTAGGTACAATTTAGTCAAGAAAACGGCAAACATCGCTGGGCTGAATGGTCTGTTTTCGTCATTATGTTATGTTTTGTTATAAAACAGCACAACAACCACAATATAAACTCAAAGCACACAATTAATAACGCCTGCATACACCTATAGCTTCATCATTGTCACCATAATGCACTCAAACGAAGGATTTATTTATTTATTTTTTAAAAAAAACGTTAAATTCAAGTTCAAATGGATTCCTTTTCGGTGTGGCTGAATTCCGTGTGGAGTAGAGTATGGATTAAAACCTGCATGGGGCTGTGCTTGTGGTATGACCGCTAGCCGCGAAGCTAATAATGCACACCGGGGAAAACGCAGCCACGCGCGGTTAATTCAAGAAAAAGCACAAGGCCGGTTAATTAAAAATAATTTAATACGGACGCGGCTCCATTAGCGCTGTCGCTCCAGCACGGATTTGTGGCGAGGCGGTTTCCCCGGAGAACAAATACGTCACTAAATAAACAGAAAGCGAAGCACGGACGCAAAACGAGTCAGAGATGACTCAGAACTTAGCCGGCTGCAGCGAGCTATGTTTACATGGGCAAACCTGAGCAGAGGTCAAAGGGCGCTGCTTCGATATTCCCGCTTTACAAACACGTCCACTTTCTGACGCCGGAGCTGGAGTCTGGAGACTAGGCTCAGAAGCAAGCCAATAAAAAAAAAAAAAAAAAAAATTTAAAGAGAAAGTTCTAGAAACTTTTTCTGTCGACTCTGACCAGTCCATTTCAGTTTGTTGACTCACTTATTAAATTGCGTTTGTTTTCATTGTAATTTCCCATGAGCTGTTGGGACTATTTCTAAAACGTTTGTGCTGAACAGTTTCACTCAAATTCACGTTATCGTATTTTTCCCATCTGACGCACTGAATGCGCTATTCTTGTCACTTCATCAGAATGCGCTTAGTTTCCTCAAGACTGTTGTACGGAAGTGGTGAGAGACATGGTGAGAAGTACGCCTGTCATAAAGGCATCCCCAATAAACAAGTGCTCCAAATACCGCCGCCACCTCTTTGCATTTCAGATTCTTAGACTGCTCTCTCTCTCGCTCTCTGTCTGCAGAAAGCTTCTCACACCAGCACAACTGACTACTGTATCCAGCACACAATAGAGCCACACACTGCCACTCTATTTAAAGTGCAAATGCTAAGAAAGCATTCATGTATTGCTGGACAGTGTGATCCAGCAGTTTATTAACCTTAAGACACCAGGAGTCAGCAGTACTGACCAACCAAGAGGGAACAGTGCTGAACAATAAGGATGGAGCAGTACAGACCAATCAGAATGCAGGGGTACTGACCAGCCAGGAGGGAGCAGTAATGACCAATCAAGATGCAGCAGTACTGCCCGAGCAGGATCGAGCAGTGACCCCCCCCCCCCCCCCACACACACACACACGCACACCCTCGCCCGTCCCCACAAAGAGCACAGACCCCTCTCCGCTGGCACAGAACTCACCCTGCTGCAGCTCCACCATTAAAAAAACAACAACAACGAGTCTGGGCATCAAGGCGAACAGGAAAGCCGTTTAGTGCACAGGGAGCGCAGGCCAATTCCGTGGGACTCCGAGCGCTAACGTTCACCGCACAGCCTCACAACTACCGCTATTACACAGGTAACAGCGCACTTTCGTGCACAGTTTATACGTATAACACGTTTTTGGACACTACAAATACGGTATTAGTTAGCACGTCTTGCATGCTACAGTTTTCACCCAATCGGGGAAGCCTGAGAAAGAAAGCGGTGTTAAACAAGCGAACCTGAGGGGGAAAAAATAACACAAAAGAACCAAAATTAGAGTATTGGGAGATTTTAATGGGCCTTAAATCAGAGGCTAATTCCACACAACTTCCTGCTGGCTGCAGCTGATCTCCAACACACACACATACACACACACACACAGGCGCGTGCACACACACACACACACACACTTAGAGGAGGATTAAGTCCTCTAAGCCCAGATGGAGAGAAGATTCTTGCGATACTGCACTGCTCCCATTGGTGCTGCAGGAAGAGTTAGAATTGGTGCTGTAGTGCAGTGTCTCTCATTGCACTGCTCTGGGCTGCTCCGGACTGCTCTGTGCTAATCCGGGCTGCTCTGTGCTAATCCGGGCTGCTCTGTGCTACTCCGGGCTGCTCTGTGCTACTCCGGGCTGCTCTGTGCTACTCCGGGCTGCTCTGTGCTACTCCGGGCTGCTCTGTGCTACTCCGGGCTGCTCTGGGCTGCTCCACTCTGCGCTGCTCGTGTGCACAGCGGCTCTCCTGGGGTGATGGAATTTCACCAGCCAGCTCTGAGCCCCTGACCACCGAGTGCCCCCCCCCCCCAGAGTGCTGCACTCCCCCCAAGATCCACCCACCCACCCCCCCCCCCCCCCCCCCCCCCCCCAGAGAGGCAGCTAGAGAGCTGGAGTCCCTGTTTATACATAGGGCCCTGATATACACACACATAAACAAGCACAAACACAGACGGTCTCTCTCATACACACACACACACACGCACGCACGCACGCACGCACAGCACGCACACACATACACACAGAAGGTATCTCTCATTCTATCACACACAAACAAACACACACAAAGTGCATGACCACGGTTCGAGTGTCAACTTGTCACTGCCTCCTCCTCCTCCTGAGCGTGTGTGCGTTTATGCAGGTGTGTGAGTGTGCGGGTGTGTGAGCGTGCGCATGAGTGTGTGTGTGTGTGTGTGTGTATGTGTTTGGGGGAGGTGTGCACGCAGGGAGTACGCGTAGGAGGACGATCGCTGAAGCAAAGCAGAGTGACGGATTTACCCACAATGCCTTGTTTTCACTGGCCCATGGACACTTCAGTGGAAGCTCACCCGCCCATGAAGGCCTGCATTGTGTCGCAACTGCACCCCCCCCTTAAATAACAACAGAAAACCCGGGTCACCCCCCCGCCCCCCCTCCACAAACACATCACCACCCACATTCAGAAGATATGAAAATAAGACAAGACGCAGAAGTGAGTCACGCCAAGAGACAACCATCCGGGAGCAAGGCAGGCCTGCACAGAGCATAGCCTGCATCCAGCAAAGCCTGCACAGAGCACAGCCTGCATCCAGCAAAGCCTGCACAGAGCATAGCCTGCATCCAGCAAAGCCTGCACAGAGCATAGCCTGCATCCAGCAAAGCCTGCACAGAGCATAGCCTGCATCCAGCAAAGCCTGCACAGAGCATAGCCTGCATCCAGCAAAGCCTGCACAGAGCATAGCCTGCATCCAGCAAAGCCTGCACAGAGCATAGCCTGCATCCAGCAAAGCCTGCACAGAGCATAGCCTGCATCCAGCAAAGCCTGCACAGAGCATAGCCTGCATCCAGCAAAGCCTGCACAGAGCATAGCCTGCATCCAGCAAAGCCTGCACAGAGCATAGCCTGCATCCAGCAAAGCCTGCACAGAGCATAGCCTGCATCCAGCAAAGCCTATACAGAGCACAGCCTGCACAGCAAAGCCTGCACGGCACAGCTTGCACACGGCACAACCTGCACAGCACAGTCTGCACAGAGCACCACCTGCAGAGACCACAGCCTGCACACAGCACAACGTGCACACAACACAGCCTGCCCAGACCACAGCCTGAACAGAACACAACCTGCACACAGTACAACCTGCACAGACCACAGCCTGAACAGAACACAACCTGCACAGAGCACAACCTGCAGAGACCACAGCCTGCACACAGCACAACCGGCACAGAGCACAGCCTGCACAGAGCACAACCTGCACAGACCACAGCCTGAACAGAACACAACCTGCACACACTACAACCTGCACAGACCACAGCCTGAACAGAACACAACCTGCACAGAGCACAACCTGCAGAGACCACAGCCTGCACACAGCACAACCTGCACAGAGCACAGCCTGCACAGCACAGCCTGCACACAACACAGCCTGCCCAGACCACAGCCTGAGCAGAACACAACCTGCACAGCACAGCCTGCACAGAGCACAACCAGCACAGAGCACCACCTGCAGAGACCACAGCCGGCACACAGCACAATGTGCACACATCACAGCCTGCACAGCACAGTCTGCCCAGACCACAGCCTGAGCAGAACACAACCTGCACATCACAGCCTGCACACAGAACAGCCTGCACAGAGCACAGCCTGCATAGCACAGCCTGCACAGCACACTGATATGAATCACCCGAGTTTCTACACGTGCAGCTCTTACCTAAAGGGGACTTATTCTCACAACTACCGGCTGCACTTTATTTACCAGCCCATTTCAAACCTCCTCATGAGCTCAAGAACACAAAAAAAGAGGAGGAGGAGGAGGAGGAGGAGGGCGAGATGGAGAAGAAAAAAAAGGAAGAGACAGAACAGGAAAGAAGGAAAGAAAGGTCAGCTGTTCGCAGGAGAAAGTCAAACCTCCGGTCCATAAAAAGGCACTGCATTATATTATTAAAAGCCCTTTGCACAGCTTAAGCAGTGCGGTCTGCGAAGCAGAAATCGATCGAGCCCAATTCTTCATCTCGGGAAAAGCTCTGCTCATCGCTCTCTTGCTCTCTCTCTCTCTCTCTCTCTCAGCAGTGACTCTAGAGTTAATACCTCTCTCCTCTGATATGAAGGGACTTCCCCTCCCAACAGTAATGTACTCTAACACAATCTGTCGTTCCAGAAAAGAGGAATTAAAGAGCTCATAAACAATCGGGCTCGAGAGAGAGAGAGAGAGAGAGAGAGATAGAGGGGGGGGGGAGAGAGGGCTCAATCGGGACCCATGGCATACCCCTCTCCCCTCTGGTGAGGGCCAGGCGAATTCCTGAGGCCTACAGGGTGTGTCCCGAGATGTTATCGCTCACAAGCAGACCATGGGCGTTGGGGGGGGGGGGGGGGGGCGGGGAGGTAGGGGGAGAGAATCCCTGAAAAAAAAAAAAAACAACAACACACACACACACACACACACACACACACACACACACACAGCAGCTGCCAGCGTCCCTGCCCTCAATCAGCGCCGTTTGTGCCCAGGATCCGCCGGGAGGGCAGAGGAGAGGGCATGACATCATATCTCTCTCTCTCTCTCGCCGGCGCGGGTTCCGATTGTGGAGGCAGGAAGTGGGGCGGGGTCAGGGCTCAACCCCGTTACCGCCAACAACTCGCCCCCGCCTCTGCCGCGACGTCGCCCTGACCACGAGGGCATCGCAGACCGGCCGCAGCATAAGGCTGTGCCATGGCAACGCGCGAAGGGGCTCCAAAGTCTCAAAAAACGAATCGTTGATCTATAACATATATTCCCAGGGATTCTCTCTTAAAATGCAACCGTAAGAGCCAATCAGGAAATAAATAAATCTTTTATTTTAACCCCCATTTCTGGACATGGTGTACTGTATATGAAAAAAAACCCAGCAGTGACAGGAAGTGACATCACCCTCAAGCACTCCAAGCAGGAAGTGAAGGGGAAAATGAGGTATGATAGCTATAATAGGTCTGCAGACCTCATGAATACTCTACAGACACTGAGGGCGGGGTTTATCTGACACGGTGCAGCTTTACTGGGACACGCTGCCCGGTGCTGGTCTCTTGGTTCTCGGTCTGGGTTCGTATGACTGTGACGGGTTGGGGGGGTCACAGAGTCCAGTCTGTTTTCGGGGGAGGAGGTGAGGTATGGTGGTAGAGCGGACACCCCCCCCCCCCCCCGCTCTCTGGGGGGGTGTTTGGAGTTTGGCGAGGCTCAGATGCGAAGCGACAGAGGAATTTTAATAGAGCCGAGAGCCGCCACCTTCAGCCACCGCTGGGGGGCCCAAACAGGCCAGCAGCATTCCAGCATGAAGACACAGCCAAGCCTGGACATGCAGCCTGCATCCACGCACAGCACACACACGCACGCGCACGCACGCACGCACACACACACACATGCACGCACGCACGCGGACGCGCACACACACACACACACACACACGCACACACGCACGCACGCACCCACACACACACACACACACACACACGCACGCACACGCACGTATGCGCACACATACACACACACACAGGCAGGCACGCACCCATGCACGTACACACACGTACGCAGATACACACAAACACGCCAACCAATGCACACACACACGCAGATAAACGCCCACACACGCACAAACGCACGCACGCATGCACACACACACATACGCGCGTACGCACACACACAGACACACAAACGCGCAAACAAATGCACACTTACCCACACGCGCACGCATACACACGTACGCACACACACGTACACACACATCCATACATACACAAACACATGCACAGGTACAAGGGACTTTCACACACTCGTCCTAAACTCTGAAATCTGTCACCTGACATGTGACCTCCAACCCTCCAGCACTTCAATCAGATGACAGTCTGCACATAAGAACCCACACTTTCAGACATGCAGAACCCTTAAGATCTATAAAATCTAGGAGAGACACTGGCTTGGTGCCCTGAAGTCTCAGACTAATAAACTGAAAGAAACTACAGTACCATCAGGAGAACCTCTAAACTGGGCCTGATGACAACTAAAAAAAAATGAGGAAGTAAGCATGCTCTGGCCCTCTCCCACACTGGCACCTGTGCACCTGGATGAGGGGGCGTCCCTTTTCACTGACGAGGCAGAATACCCCCCGTCCCGCCCCGCCCCGCCCCAGAAGCACCCCAGTGTCGTCAGTAAAGCGTCCCCATAAGCATATCAGAACGTGACCGGACTATGCACTCCCACTCTCCTGACTCACTCACACACACACACACAGATACAGATACAGGAACACGCACACAGGCACACCCAGATACACACACAGACGCACTCAGAGACAAACAGAGGGACAAACACACACACGCCCACGCAAACGCCCACACATGCACGCACACAGGCACGTACGCGCACACACACACACACACACACACACACATACACAGACATGCACACAGACACACAGGCACACACAAAGACACACACACACACACACACAGAGCCCTCCACCACAGTAGCTGTTGTCATTATTTTGCCTGTTCTGTGAGCACACACACACACACACACACACACACACACACACACACACAGAGAGCCCTCCGCCACAGTAGCTGTTGTCATTATTTTGTCTGTTCTGTGAGCACACACACAGACACACACACACTGAACCCGTCGCCGAGTGTCTCTCTCTCCTCAGCGGGAGCAGTTCCCGCCAAAAACCGCGGCGAGGACGGGGCCGTGGCGACCCTCGCACCGCGCGCGGCGCCTCAAAAAGCCGCCGGCGTGAAGGAGCTCGGCGGCGCGGCTACGTAGCGGCGCGCTCGGCGACGCGGCGGGCGGGCGGGTCCGAGCACCGAGGTCTTCAAAGCCCGCAGAGAGAGAGAGAGAGAGGAGAGAGAGGAGAGAGAGAGAGAGAGAGAGAGAGAGAGAGAGAGAGAGAGAGAGAGAGAGAGAGCGCTTCATCTCCGGCAGGCTTACACACCGGCCTCCGGTCGCTAAACCCGACTTCCTGCGGGAGAAGCTCCAGGCTCGCCGAGCCCAGCGGCTGACTGGCTGGCCCGCGCTTCGCAGCCGACCAATCCCGTTAATCCTTTCATCAACGGGGACCGCCGGGCGGCTTACCTATGCAGCTGCCCCGGTCCCTTCTGCAGAAATATTACCCTAAATCTGAGGCGTTCTGCACTGGCACACAAATATCGCCCCACTATCTACTCAACATGCCTGTCCGCACGAACGACTGCCATGAAGCTATTCAAGTTATCAGAAGGTTTATATCAAAACTGAGCAACAGGTTTTCCCTCTTCATGATCCATTACAGGAATCCGTACAGATTTTAACACCCACACCCCTCAACCCTCTCGGGATCCCCACCTGTGAAGTTTCTACCGCACCACCTGCATGCTCACCTGCAGGCCAGGTGCAGAAGCGACAGTAGTCAAATGAAAGTTGGCCCACTTAAACCCAGTACCCCCCCGGCAGGACCAGGCCAAGAGTCCCCACTCCAGGGCACTTTCGGCTATTGACACGCCCAAGGCTCGAACCTGCAACCACAGGGCCCGGTCTGCACCAATGGAGAGTGCTTTAATGAGGGGGGGGGGGGGAGCCATTCAGAATTCCACTACCTCAGACAAAAGTGGAGAGGTGAATTGGTGGGTTATGTGGTGAAGCCTCTGTGATTGGTGGGTTATGTGCTGAAGGTTCTGTAATTGGTGGGCTATATGTTGAAGATTCTGTGATTGGTAGGTTATGTGCTGAAGCTTCTGTGATTGGTGGGCTATGTGCTGAAGCTTTTGCGATTGGTGGGCTATGTGCTGAAGCTTCTGTGATTGGTGGGCTATGTGCTGAAGCTTCTGTGATTGGTGGGCGATGCGCTGAACCTTCTGTGATTGGTGGGCTATGTGCTGAAGCTTCTGTGATTGGTGGGCTACGTGCTGAAGATTCTGTGATTGGTGGACTGGCACAATGCAGCCTGGTTTCTACACAGGGATATTGCATGCACACATCCTGTTTCACAACCCTACACAACACAGAGAAGCTACCCAAACTTCAAACTCTGTGTCTGTCCAACATTATTTTCATTTTTTTCCAAACAGTCATCTTATCATGCCCAATAAAAATAAAATTCCCTTTTGTAACCCTACAGCTTGACCAAATTAATAACTGTCTGAAGCTTCAAAAATTATTATTACATATAAATCACAAATGTACTGTACATCGATGCAGTCAACTACACCAATTCTACTTAAACATATGTTTTATAAAAGAACCAGCACTAGACCCCTGACTATACTTTCAAATATACAGCAACAGAAAATGCTGCATTTTCTTTGTTCACAAACACAAGCTGGAAAAGTAACTTAGCCACCGCTGGAATGAGATGCAGAAAAAAAATTATATGCGATGACTGTGCCTCATACCAGTTTGGGCTTGCGCAATTTCTTACTCAGATAAGCACAGCAAGCAACAGTCAGGAATGACCAAAGAACTTACAAACGTTAGATCAAAAAAAGCCAGGCTAAATTTTACTGGTAAAAACACGATGCATACAGTATTCAACTTGATAAACCAACTGGTTCCTCCCAATGTTGCTTCCTAAAAGCCATCCAGGGAGGTTTTTCCTTGCCACTGTGGCCTCTGATTTCCTTTGAGGGGCAAACTCAGGTTGGGGGTAAACAGTGAAGCATCCTGTGGCGATTTCTTTGTAAAATGTGCTACTTGACCAAATTAATTTATCTGAACGGACGAAGCTAACGCCATGGAGCAGAGCGAAACACAGTCTATCGTCAGACGGGTTAAAGAAAACAACATGGTTTTCTAGACTAAAGCAAACGCCAATCAGCATCTTTTGAACGCTATTAATTATTGAAACTTCCAACCAGCAGCTTAATAATGAGTGACACGGACAGCATGTATATGCACTAACATCACACATCATGAAAAATGCATGACAGGGCCAGGCCCATTCAAACGTACAGGGGAGAGACCGTGAACGTCTACGTAAAAAACAGACCCAGTCAAAGCATTCCCACGACACCCCAAAACCGTTCGCAAAAAGGAACCGGTGCTCACGAGACGGAAGACACGGCAGAATCGAGTGCGGAAAAAAAACAGATGTATAACAGTTTCCAATATAAACACGCATCTTTATGAAACAAGGAACGCGCGAACGAGCCGTAATGGCGGCGGCAACCCGGCAATTAACGCTGGTCCGCGCGGCACGCCAACCACATCATTACCGACGCGCTTACAAAAAACATCTGCGCCCCGGAGCGGCAGCCGACTTACCTCTCAAAAGCCCCAAAACTGGAATCTTCTTTTGAACTTACTGGGAGCCCCGAAGGCATTAAGAAAATGCAGTAAGGGGGGCGTGGCGGATTTACCCGTAAGGAAAACGCCTTTAAACTTGAGAGCGACAGACTTGCACGGCCGGCATGGCAGAGAGAAAAATGAAAATCGGCGTCTCAGTACAGGCGGGCAACTCCAACGTGGATTTCACCAATAAAACTGACAGGTGACATTGTTAGCCGAAATAATTTCAGCTCCCAAAACAGTTACATTACATTACAGGCATTTAGCAGACGCTCTTATCCAGAGCGATTTACACAACTTTTTACATAGTATTTATATTGTATCCATTTATGCAGCTGGATGTATACTGAAGCAATGCAGGTTAAGTGCCTTGCTCAAGGGTACAACGGCAGTGTCCTACCCAGGAATTGGGGTGACAAAACCGGTTCCTTACACATTATACTACATTGCCGCCACAAATATAAATATGCATTTACACTTTTTTTTGTGGGGGGAAAATTGGCATCTCCAATCTCACCCAAGTTCGGAAATGTCCAACGTATGCACGTACAAGCGAGGCTCACAATGTCCCGGCCAGCTCTGCGAAGGCACCTCGTGGCGTTCCTCCGAAATGCACAACGTTAGCCCAGCTGCTTCTTTTCACACCGCAGCCACAAGCCGCGGGTGCACAGAGCAGGGGCGGAGGAGAACCAATCATACCTCCACTAGAAAACAAGACGCAGGCGCTCGGACTGGCCAACAGGGGGACGCGCGAGCAACGAACGCCGCTATCCCAACCGACTGAACCCCGCCCACGTACCCCTTGGGCCACACAGAGCTAACCGTGCACCGCCCCCTGCAGGGCTGGAGGCCACAGTCGGCACTGGCATAGGCCAGATTCGGTCCGAGACCGCAGTGCTCACTCAAGCTTTAACCGCGTTAGCCACCCGGCACATCCCCCCCCCCCCCCACTTCAACATCAGCCAGCAGAGCAGGAGGGCACGATAAATTATTACAATGCAAAATGCAGCCCTGAACATGAGTTATATATTTTGTGGAACAGTCTCGTTGGTGAGAGAAACATAATAAAATTACATATTTCCCGCATATTTTTAGCACGGACCGCTGTTTTTATCGAGCGCAGACCAGGCGCTGTTGTGATGCACGCCAAATGTGCATTTTGGAAGGCAGCCATTTCATACTTCCAGTAGCGGAGAAAATATGTGAATGGGGGGCCCCATGACTCAAAACACAATGTGCGAACTGTACCCGGGACACAAGCATGAAGGCCCAGCTGCAGATCACATTATGCACAGATTACGCTCACGACATATCCCTCTGACCTCATGACTCTGCACAAATTCACAAATTCGATGTTCCTCAGACTTGATTAACTCCAGGCCATCTGTGAGCACAGAGGCCCGGGGGGGTATTCCATGAAGGAAAATCACTGAGATGGCTGGATAACTGTGCCGAGTAAAACACGGAAAAGCTTTTTTTTTTTTTTTTTTTTTTTTTTTAACTTCAGTCCATGTTCCAGATTTGGGAGGGTTCTGGGTTTTAGTCAGTGCAGTTATCCAGCCAACTCAGTAATCCGAGGGGGGTATTTCATGAAGCAGGATTACTGAGATAGCTAGATAACTGTGAGTAAAACGCGGAAAAGCTCTTTTTTACTTCAGTCCATGTTCCAGATTTGGGTGGGTTCTGAGTTTTACTCAGGGTAGTTACCCAGCTAACTCAGTAATCCTGCTTTTGTGAAAACAGTCTTGGGGGAATGAAGCTTATTTTAGCTGGACATTATTAGTTCAGAGTAAATGGGTTTGAGTTTCATTTTAAGCCTTTTATTTATTTTCCAGAAAAGCCCATCAAAGCTGACATTACACTAAATTCTGAAGGCTTCCAAAACATTTTAAAAAAAAAGAAAACACTTGTTGCCATTTTAGGCCAAAAACTATGTACAGGAGTAAAAAAAAACCACCACTGTCTCCCTAGATGCTATGAAAAAAGTAGCAACTGAACTCTGAACCTCCAGTGATGTAGCCATGGTAACATCGTTCAAACCCACAACCACGCATGTCGCCCCATTTGGGAGATACAAATCGGGAGAATCGTGACAAGCAGCACGCTGGTCTTGGGAGGAGTGCTTCAGGCACAGATTTGGGCCCCACTTGAGCTTTTGGAGGAAGAAAAGGAGGAACGTTCAGGCCTGGGCACATTCTAGCTAGGCCCAACCGTGGAACTCCAGCTAATGGAAAGTGAGTTTATCTGTGGGGCTTCCCCGTGAGATTGGGATAAGGTGCCCCCCCCCCCCCCCCCCAACCCACACCCACATACCCAGAAACAGAGGGCAGCTCAAGGCCCTAGTGACTGGACAGACTCCACCCCTTAACTGACAAAGCAAGTTATGGACCGACTAGAAAGCCAGGCCATTGACTGACTGACCGTGCTTGGGTCATTTAAACCTACACTCTGAGCTGACCAGAGGAGTGTAGGTTTACCCCCCCCCCCCCCCCCCCCCCCCCCAGGTGGTTCTTTCTTGCCACTGTTGCCTTAGGCTTTTGCACCTGGGATGGGAGGGGGGGGGCAGTGTTGGAGGTAAACCCGCAAACCTCCAAAACATAGGCCACACCAGGGTACAGCCCAATCCGGGGGAACAAAAACAACCCCTTAAAAACACAAAAAAAAAAAAAAAAGGCTTTTCCCCTCCACCTAAATCATTTCTTTGGGGAGGATTTCCTGTCAAATCTCTGTGTGGGGGGTATGTGCGGGGGGGCAGGTAAAGAGGTAATAAAGGTAATGAAGTGGAAAAACAAAAATAGCCTGACGGTACAATGTACTCGTCAGCACATAGCGCTTTTCCCTGACAAAGCAGGAACAAAGGCCCACTCTAAAATTTGGTTGGGTGGGGGGGGGGGGGGTGAAGGGGGGGGGGGCTGTACAGTTTCCCTCCCCCCCATTATATTTGACACAGAGCCGAACAAGAACTATACGCGTCAGCTGGGTCGCGCGACTCACTTGGCGAGTAGGCCCGGTTACAGCCCAGACAGGGGTACGGCTAGCGCTAGCAATTAGCACAGCGATGCAGTAACTCAACGCTGTCGGGAAGGAGAGCACGTTAAACGGAGCCTTACGTCACTATTACCACAACGCGAAGCTACTGTATACGTTAAGGTACTGCACCACGGGGCCACAGAAATGCCCAAATCGCCCTGTAAAGCCTTGCATGCGCTTTTGTCAAACATTCCTTCCTTCCTTCCTTCCACTTCCAGCCATGCAGCTGCAGGACAGCTGTAACAGTCGACAACTACTTGAGGTTTAAGAATGTATGACGGAAAGGTTAGTTCGCTTGTAAAACATGCTTGTAGAATCACAGCGCTCAAACCATGGTTACTACAAAATACTGGCAACTATTTTTTTTATGCTTGTCCAGTAAATAAAGGCTAGAGAACTCTAAACTGAAGCTTTTTTATATATTTTTATTGCTGTTCAATAATAGTTATCCCCATTTTGCTACAGAAATTCATTATGCCATTTATTCCATCAAATCACAGCCCAGACACCGGGCCTTGTCATCGGGTCCAGCACAGTTTGGCACAGTTTGGCATGGCTCGGCACGGCTCGGCACGGCGCAGTTAAGAGCAAACGCGGTTTAAGAAAGCAGCAGGGGGATGCAGCAGATCCTCTCCTCTGAGAAGACAGGAATTTGCTTCTGTAAGAAGGCTCACTTCGGGCGGACAAAAAAAAAAAAAAAAAAAACAAACAAATAAAACAAACAAATCCCCTCCAGGATTCACATAAACAATAACAACAAAAGGTGGAAAGTCAGTTTGGGTGGTGTGGATGAACCATAGACATTATTGAGGGCACAGCCTGTGGAGCCAACTGGAGCAGCCATAAATGGATGGTAGAAAGGTGGGGGGGGGGCTGTTACTGTGGATTGAGAGTCTGGCTTGCCAGTGAAGCCCTGCTGGGATTGCCCTCCACGGTCCACTTCAGTTAAGCACTTTTTTAAAAATTTTGGATGGGGGGTGGGGGGAGCTACAACAGAACACCAGTCTAAAAATGGCATGATAGAGGAAGAGTCCAGGATACACAGCGTGCTCACTCCCACGCGCTCTTCCCACTCTGCTTCGCTCCTGACCCCCCCACGCGAGCGCACTGATCTCTCCCGCTCATTCCAGGAAAATAAACGGCCCATTTCGTAACACAGGGGAATGAGCCCCAGCGTTCAAACCGACGCCGTGAAAACGCAACACAGCTAGGCAGGCCTCCTCGCCTTCAATCATTTTCCTCCAAGTGCATAAACATGCATAGTTGAATTCAAAATTGACATCTCGGTGCCGACAGGGGATGCGGCAGACGCTAAAGCTCCCACGCGACATCGCAGATATGATAATATGGCGTACAAAATCATTAAGCGGCCCGCGCGCTTCAACCTGGCATTCCTGAGCTATGACGCTGTATTAATATAAACCGCTGTGGCGCGTCAGCGGTGCTATTGGTACGGCGTAACCTGTTTGCCCTGACGTGACAGTTCTGTCAGACTACCGTCCTGTCTGCCAATACTTTGACAAGATCATTACGCCTGTGCGTGTGCAGCTACGTTCAAATCATCAATGTTCTGTCTGACAGCTACCTGGCCAAGTTAACTCACAGGTATACCACGTGACATTTTATAGACAAATGAGTTTTGCTCGACACAAAACGGCGAGATGAAAGGAAATGGCCTCAGGAGAATGGCATGTTTTGAAACCAAACGCCGCAGCACCTCCCAAAGCCAATTAAATGCAAAAAAAAAAAAAAAACAGCATGTAAGAATTTAGATATCAATCCAGCTGATACAGCTCGCGCGATAGAATAGGCTACAATGTTCATCATCTCCAAAAGATTGGGAACGATGCACGCGCGCCGTTATCTGATACGGGAATACATGCTGAGCTATGTAACGCACATAACAGAATCCATAAGACTACTGTAAATTACAAAACCGCCACACACGATAGTTACGTGAGTTGATTTTTTTTTTCATTATTTTTTTATTTTCTTGCTGAAAATGTGTCTTAGTGATGAGCGCGACTGCCGCCACTGCACTGGTCCAACATCTAGTGCAGATAAGCACAGTCTTATTAAATATTCATAAAAAATATCGCCGCTAACTTACCAGTAAACTTTCCAAGTTTACCGCGTTCTTTGGATCTTTGATCATGGCTTCCAGTTTCTTCAGCCGGTTTTCAAGCCGTCGTTCTGCTCCGGACGACATTTTTAACAGTTTAATCGGTGTCCGTTCCTTTACAGAATTCAGGATAACCCTTTTTTTAAAAGATGAGCTCACATGAAGGAGGTTCGAAAACAGCTTTTTTTTTTTGTTCTGCCACACAGTGTCCGTGGGCCTAAGCCGCCTCCAATTCACCGCCCTGTGGAATTAGTTCGGACTCGCTTTATGTCCAGGCGAAGAGAGAAACGAGGGAAAACAATCCCGAAAAAAAATGCGTAAAAGCAGACCGTTCCACGATCCCCGTTAGTGTACGCAGAGTCCTTTTGCCGATAAAGTATCAAACTTCCCGATCCATATCCATTTGTGCGACTGGTGTTTTCGATGGCGCGATAAAGTTAACCCTAATGTTTTGTGAGGGATTCAGCAACAGGGCGTTTTCTTCGCCTCCCTCCCCTCCTCTTTTTGAGCGCTGCGGACTGCCTCTCCTCAATTTCAAATTTTCCTGTTCACAAACAACCCCCAGCATTCAAAATCCAACCCTTTTCTTTTCGCCCGTAAATAAACATTAAATTCCTCCCGCATCCTCTCCAAAGGGGAATGTTTAGCGAAGAATCCCGTATTCCTAAAAACACATCCAGCCGATTCTCATCGGCAACAGTTCATACATATGCGTCTCGATGCTATTTTTCCTCACTGTAACTTTTTGTCGCTGTAATTCGTTTCTACAGTGTCAGTTGCCGTAGCTAACTAGCTTCTTCGGTCCTCCATACTCAATTCAAGTCCTCTGCTCTGACATCAACATGCAGACACAGCCTTCTTTACCCATAACCCTCCTCTCTCTCTCTCTGTATATCTCCCTCCCTCTCTCTCTCTCTCTCTCTCTCTCTCTCTCTCTCTCTCTCTCTCTCTCTCTCTCTCTCTCTCTCTCTCTCTCTCTCTCTCTCTCTCTCTCTCTCTCTCTCTCTCTCTCTCTCTCTCTCTCTCTCTCTCTGTATATCTCCCTCTCTCTCTCTCTCCCCCCTAGAGTCCACTGATCATTTGCACACGCAGGAATACCTCTGGCCTTATTCATTCACCAAAGTACACACGCCGGTTCACGCTGGCGTAACGTTCCAGAGTTGTACTAATACGTTTACTGTGCGTTGCAATTTTTTTGAACAGTTACCCCCCTCCCCCTTCCCCCAGTTATAAATAACTATCTACATATTCGGATGCAAATAAAAATACACTGCTTAAACTTAGTGTTTAAACTTGGGGGGGGGGGGTCAACTGAGTTCATGCATACAGTTTCAGTATTAAAGATCGCTGTGTAGGCTATGTTCGTAAACTAATATTTTTGTTTAGTTTTAGGTTTACTAACATTTGTCCCCAAGCTATATTAAATACCTTATTTTTTTTCTTACATTAAAGGGTCTTCTATGCAAAATTACAGATACTCTGAAGTCTAAACAAACACTCAAACATATGCCATTTAAAGCTGTAACAGCCACATAATCTATAAAACCATTAGTGGTCTCATTTAAACCAACCTCTACGCCATAAGCTAAAATTTATTTGTGGCTGAAGCCTAGCACTACAGATAAAGGCTTTATTAAACACCGTACTTAAAGGTAAACTTGGGCTCCCCATTAGTGATCAGTCTTTCTCTGCTCTACCTTTAATATGTATTTTGGATCTGTACATTTTTGCTGGGGTATTTAACAGACTAGTGCAGTGCCATTTTGATTATGCTAGTGTAGCCTGGTTTGGGGGGCTGTCAGTTTCATTAAAGAAGAAACTACAGGTGTCACAGAATAAGCTGATCAGGGTTGTGATGGGCCTAGGCCGTCGTGATCATGTTGGGAGGAGCCATTTTCACGAGCTCAACTGGTTACCAGCTGAGGCCAGAGTAGCCCAGCTTAGGCTCAGCATGGTGCACAAAATAATCAATCACAGGGCACCCAAATATCTTAGCAATTATTTTCCTAGTGTTAGGGAATCACACAGCCACAGAACCAGATCTAGCATAGCAAACCTGCATCCTCTAAGGTGTAGAACAAAGATGGGGCAATGCTCGTTTGCTCACACAGGAGCACAAGAGTGGAATGAGTTGCCTTTGACCATCAAACAAGGCTTGAACCTATATAGTTTTAAGGTGAACGTTAGGAAATGGCTCCTAGAAAAAGTCCAAGAGTAAATTCAGGAGACTGACAATGGAGGGAGGGTTCCTGTTTTTAGTATATATACGATCTGTACATTTTGTAAGATATTTTATTTTATTGATGTTGTATTTTGTTTAGTTTTACTTTTAATGATGTAGGCTAATGATAATAATGTTACGTATATATTATGTGCTGAGACCAAGGACCGCAATGGAAATAAGTCTGTGACTTTTTGTGCTATCCTTGATAATTTTAGGATGCATGACTTGCTGTAACATGTATTTTAATAATTGTTAAATAAACTAAACTAAACTAAAAAATATTTTTACGCGGTGAGAGACGCAACTCAGTCTCTCACCGCCTCGGGCTCACGTGCTCGCATTACGCCGAACTTAGTAGATACTGCATCTCCTCGCGGTGTGCTCCTATAGACAAACGCATTCTTAAATACAAGCAGGCTGATTCAGTGGCGATTCCTGACAACTTCAAAATTATATTGCGACGTGTAACTTCCATTCATAGCGTAATAATTAATGAACATAGGAATTATTCAAGTCACTTCAAGATTTTTTTTTTTCAATCTGAATCTTAATAGGCTCATTTTTTTCAAAACAAATATCGTGTGAATGGAACTGTGGGTGTAGATCACGTCATTTGTGATGAGACATATGTCAGTGCCACGATCATTTTTTCCCTCCACAAAATAATATTTCAGCAATACAAATATCCTGTGAATGGAACTGTGGGTGTAGATCACGTCAATAGTGATGAGACAGTCACTAACCATGTTCCTATTATTCTTTTCTTTTCTTTTTTTTCGTAAATTAACCTGAAATCCTTTATTCATAGTAACAAAATCGCAACAGATGTTTTGTTGGGACTTTTTTATTGACCCCCTTCACTTTGTTCTATTATCAGCGTCTCCTAGCAATCTCAGGGTTAAAGGTCATTCTGCCTGCACATGCCCCAAGCTCCACCCTTCCTTAGGGTAACATGGGGCCATATCTCTCAGGTCATCTCTGCTCCCTACAAAGTATGCAACAAGCCACAAATTAGCCTCTCTTAATGCACAATACATCTATCTAAGCAAGAGCTCCACAGACTGACTTTTTATTTTATTTTTATTTTTTACTTTTTACTTTTTACCCCCCTTTTTTGTCTTTAACCCTGCCAGTCACCCCCATGTGTCACGTATAAGACAGAGACAGAGAGTGTCTTAGGACATGACACACGCTTTGCTTTAACTTCATCACTGTGGACTGGACTGAGATGGGCTAAAGCGGAATCTGTTGGCAGAGGTGGGTAACCCGGCTTCAAAGAGTAAAAAGACTGACCACGTATTTGCTCCACCACCATGCACTAAACCAGCTGATTCTAATTAGCATAACTCTTCAGCATGATGGGAGAACTAATTATTGTAATCAGGTGGTTTAGTGCATGGTGGTGGAGCAAATACATGGTCAGTCTTTTTACTCTTTGAAGCCGGGTTACCCACCTCTGTTCATATCCCTCGTAAGTCTCAATAATCATAATAATACATTTATTTGCATGGCACCTTTTCATACATGGATTGCAGCGCAAAGTGCTTTGCGGTAGACAGACGAAGCATGTTTAAAATAACACTTCATGATAACAGTTAAAGGCTAGAAAAAACAATTATATGATAAAAAACAGTTTAAAATGGCATTAAGAACACAGTAGATAATTAAGCAAAACATAAATAATTTATTATAATAAAATACAAACAGATAATAATAAGTGACAAAACATGTGTAAAGTAAAGCAGCATTTTACAACAAAATCTACAGAAAAAAACTCTCAAGACCTCTAGACCTACATGTCAGTAAAAGTACATTGTTTCTATCTCAGATAACTATTGTTTTATAGTTATGTTTTACACCCAAGACTTTTATGTGTAAAATAGAATCAGTGTGGCCTATGCAATTCTATAGGTTTTTATTACTGACTGGGAATATTAAAAAAAAAAAAAAAAAATGTTTTCCAATCTGTCGTCAGTTATGAACACACTGGTGCCTGAGGTTCAAACAACAGAGGCTACTGATTGGCTAATGGGGTTCCATGCTTTGACACCACTTGCATTATCTTTGATGAAAGTCTTCCCCCTGCTGGTGGTAAGAATTCCTACAGTTACACGTGTGAATGTGTATTATATGGAGTAATATATAACTAGAAGACGCTCTTTAATAAGTGACAAATGAGTCAAAACGACCGGTAATATTTAGCCTGTCCAGTGAATTTCACATTTTGAATTCATTCTTTTTTTATTTTTTTATTTTTGCATGTCATAAAAGCAACAAAAACAAGACACCTCTTACTGAAATGCATTATTCTGAAAGTAAGATGTTATTAACAATACTGCAAAACTTCACAACATATAGCCAAATATACTAAGTACATACTTAAGTGCTGAGGAAATGTATTTATCATTATATATTAAAAAAAAAAAAAAAAAAACACCTCAGTAAAAAGGTTATTTGACTCCAACACCCACTAACCAACACCCACGACAAGCTGCTACACTGTGGCTATTTGGCACACAGGTGCATGGAGGCAGGTCATCATTACATCATAGGTCTATGAGGTGAGATGGGTAAGAACTACAGCCCATTATTGACCCTCTTTTTTTGTTCTAAATTCGATGTCAGTGTTCTAGAACTCCACTGCTTTCAATTGTTTCACCAGTAGCGATTGGTACATCAACATTAGAACATTCAGTTCTTGACAGGGGGCATGTGGCACTGCTGCCCTTGTATGGTTTGAGGTGAAGGAGGAGAAGGAGGGGCTATGTGTTAAAAATTGTTTTTAGCTTTAACCCTTCATGGAGTAGGTTTTTTGGAATTTGTCAGTGTTCTAGAACTCCATTGCTTTCAGTTACCAGCTGTGATTGTTACATCAGCATTAGAATGTTCCGCTAAGACCATTCTAATCTCATAACTGCAATCGCACACTTTAAAGGGGTTAAAGCAGCAGTTCAGCTGAGTTTCATTCCCAGCTCAGGAGAGCAGGCCTGAAAAAAAAAAATGTCTGAAAGTGCTGATCTCAGATCAGTTTTCCTCTGCTCGTATCCTAACCCTATCCATTATCACCTAAAAAGCAATACTGGTCCTAGACCAGAACTTCTACTCTCAGATGTTTTTGAAATAAATGTATGTAGAGGTTCTAGAACTGACACAGGGTGGCGGCAACTGGCGAGTTCAAAACATAGGGTGCAGAAATTTGACTGTTAAAATGTATTTATTTATTTATTTGTTTGTTTATTTATTTATGTTTGTTTTTTTCTTGATTGACAAGCATGCTGCTCATGTGAGTAATCTGTGGCCAGTGGCAGGTAATCCCATTTCTCCTAATCGTGTCAGACTCTGTAAGGTCACGTCCTGTTAGGGGATTTGGATGATAAGACGGAGTCTCAAACCTCAAAAGCAGGTTGAGACACCAGCAAAAAAAAGGGGGGGGGGGGGGGAGGGGAGGCGGAGGCGGAGGGAGAAGGAGGAAGGGAGAGGGGGAGGGGGGAGTTGGGGCTGTACTGTTGAAAATGCCATCCTTCGGATGAGACATTAAGCTGAGGTCCTGGCTCCATGTGGTCATTAAAGATCTCATGAGACTTTCTGAATGAGCAGAGTTCTTAACCTCAGTGTGCTACTCGCATCACGCTTGATGCTCACGCTAAAATTGCAGGGGTGGCTGGGCCAAGGCCACTCAAATATTACCCTGGCCCCACCCATTTATCTTGGCAGGACCACCACGTCCAATTGAGAAGGTTCACCTATGTAGTTCTGGCCCACCTAGTTCTGTGCAGTCCCAGCTAGATGAATATGAATTTTTTAAAAATCCGCACTAAATCTGGCCACCTCATCATTCCTCTCATCTACATTTGATTCCTCAGGTCCTGCCAGCAAATAAGGATTGAATTGTCCGTTGGTATACCTGATAGTCTGTCCAAACGATCAGGGCAAAGAGAAAAGGTCGGCTGCAAAATATAAGGTAAAGGGAATTCCGAATCCAACATAATCAGAAAATGTTGCTAGGATAAATCAAACGGGTTTTATTTTAAATATACAGTGGCCTTGACAGGCATTTTTGTCGTTGATGCGTGTAGAGGTCTGTGGAGTGGCGTGTTTTCAACCAAGGAGTTGACCGGTAATCACTGGATCATTTTAATTAAGCAGCACACCTCGTGAGAAAAGAACAGTGGCGGTTGAACAGAAGTGGCGACGAGCCACGCGACTGACAGTCCACCTTGTTCTCCGGACAGCACGTGACAGGAGCCCGCTCCCAGCGCTAACAGACCCCATACTAGCTCCTCTTGGAGTAACAGCAAAAGTATTACAGAGGAAGAAAGCAAACCACTTAACCGTTCTTGGCACAATAACGGAGAGCGATATTTTTTGCGGCGCTGACAGCCGGTGGTAAGGATGGTAAATATCTTGTGTCATGTTGTCGACCATACAGCTATACGCATGTGGTAAGATGTCTGTTGTCAGTATATGTTGACTTTCCTGCCACAGTAACCCAGTGTGGGAGAAACCGCTCTCCACGTTCTGTTTTTACCCCTTCGACGCAACGGGACATCTGGCGATGAATAATTCACATTACAAACAACCGACAAAACATTGGTATTAGGGAGCGATAAAAATTAAATTAGACGCACATGGATTCACGCAACCACGAAGCGAGCATACATCCAAAACCACGAATCACGCCCACACACAAGAAGCATTCAAACACGCGCAAATGTTTACGTGTCCGTTTTTAAAATAAAATAAAAAAATTAATTGAAATGATTGTTTTGATTTAAAATAAGCACAATCTCTTGAGATATACCTGCGTGGTTGTATATTTAATATCTCAGTACAATTCAAATATTTATTTTTTATTTAAATATTTTATGTATATTACAAACAATATTCCTTTTTCAAATTCTATTCATCATTACTTATATGTCTAATAAAATATTATTAATCCTGTAGGCGTCCTTTAGTTTCTGGTGCAAGTCACACATGATAGAAAAATATGTTCGCAAATCACAGTCAGATCTGTTCAGTCGTAACAATTTGTGAGGTTCGCGGCAAAGTAGTTAGTAACATCGACCACACGAGAGCGCTAAGAGTCTACGCTTACTGTAAAAACATTGTTCTGAGTGTTTTCTACGCGCATTGCATCTTGCCTGTTGATGCAAAATGCCTGCCAATTTAAGTATTCACTCAATTAAAATTTGAATTTTAACGGCGCCAAGGCGCACATATGGCAAATTAACCACTGGCATAGAATTGGTTTTAATAAACTGTCCTACAGCGACAATTCTCATTAACTATCACTATGCCAAGACTCGTTCAGCACTAGGAGGCTTCAAAATGACTGGCGGTTGTTGAGTCTTTACCTGTAAGTAGGCCTACAGGTATAACTTATTTGAATGCGTATGGCTCTCCGGCACTACAGGAGCTGTTCTACCTGTATTGGACAGGTGTTGGGGAGCTGTGACCAATATTTAACTTTTTTTTTAATTTAGAGTGGACACTGGGTGGAGCAATTGCTCAAGATGAACAAGCGACTGTGATAATATCGCAAATTTTGTAAGCTGTCGCATACAAGCCTTTTGAGAGCATTGCGCTTTCTCATTAATTGCTGCTCGGAATGTTGGTGATTTACGAGTCTAGGCCTTTTCTTAATGCAAGGAAGCCTCACTCACAAAAATCCTTTGTTTTCGTGCATATACCAGGTGTATGTAATGATGAATGCTGGCTGTTTGTAAATTTTATGTACAATTCTGTTCATGTGATTAGCATAAGGAAACATCCATGAACAAATACAGATAAGAAAAAAACAAAACAAAAACAAATGCTCAAATGTTCGTGGAAACCATTTTGACACACAGTTTACGATCAAATGTGATCATACACACATCTCGTGAATGAGGCCCAATGTCTTAGTTTGGCTTAGCACAGACATAACGACACACCCGTGCATTAGAGAGTCTCATAGGAAGATGATTAGCGGTGAAAGTAGCCCAGAAAAGTTTTAAGAACCCTACTTGTTGCTTTTGGACTCTTTCCCACAGCTCTCCACAAAACCCTGAATGGTTAAAATTAGTAAGTCTTCAGCCAGATGTGACAGCTCCACTCAGTCTGCGGTTCGTGAAAACTCGTTTTGCTTATGGCCGTGGTTAATCTGAACAAATTTTAATTTAATTTGGATGTAAATGAGAACAGCCCAACTAGTACCAAAATATCTGAATGTTGGACCGACTGGACGTTTTCATCGTCCGGGGACTCTTTTTCGCTCATTTTTTGGACTGCGAAAGGAACTCCTCCTGCCAGAACAGGAAGGAACACGGAGCGCAGACTATCCCTGCTGCTGAGGGATCTCTGTCGGCACCCGTCGACAGCTTGTGCAGGCCTCGACTGAAGAGCCGGGCCGGTCCTCCGGGGCACTGCAGTACATGTGTTCAGAACAATCCACCGTGAATACAAATGTGCTTCAGGGAATGACGGTTAGGCTACCACAGGACATCTTACATATAATAAAAGGCTTCAAGGTCTTTGCTTGCACTTGCACACTTCTCCTCCTCTGTGTGGTAGGCCCGGCATACAGAGAGCCAGATGATGGCTGATACCTAGGAGACCGTTTGACCCGCGACTTAAGACCGTTAGTTAAAATCCCCTGAATGTGCCTCTGGGTTATCTGGCGCTGAAGATTTAAAAAACCCCCCCTCTCCTGCTTTGTGTGGTACGGATGGACCCTGGACCTGTGTAATATCAGATGGATGGAAATATGGGGTGTGAGGAGGGTTGGGGGGGGGGGGGGGAGGAGGAGCTAGAGCTGGAGTCTTTGCAGAAGTGGATTCCAAACTGTCTGTAAATTTGAAGTGTTTGTAGACGTGAATTCCACACTGTCTCCGTAAGGGCTGCTTCATTTTGGAGTTGTTATTTTGAACCCTGGAGCATTCCCTCCCCCCACCCCGCCCCCCCACCCTGCCCCCCCAGCCCCTTAAGTTCGGCATACGTGAACACAGCGCCCGCACTCAGGTGCAGACCCCAAAACAATCGGACCGAGACCGTCGAGAGAGGGCGTCCTCGCTTACGTTTCCCAGCATGCTTTGAAGCGGTTCGTTTGTAGTGAGAATGCAGTCAGGCCCAGTGGGCCCAAATCGCTATTCGCCGTGCGTTTGGCGCGCTCTGAATAACCGCCAACAAATGTTATTTCTGCCGAAAACTTGCCAGGGTAGCTTCACTGTCTGTTTATAAATTTTGCTGTGCAAAAAAAATAACTAAACTGTAACAAATTAGTTACAGTTTAGTACCGTAACAAATTAGTCCCCAGTTTGGAACAAAGCCACTGAACAACAGGTGTGAAAAACGGCCTAAATTTCAGACATTCTCTGAATTTTGTGAATTTGCGTTTATGGGTATATGTGGATGTATGTATTAGGTTGTGTATCAATGTGTATGCGTGTGCACATTTATTTATCTGTCAATTTATCATGCATGTGTGTGTGTGCGCGCGCGTATGTGCGTGTCTGTGTGTGCGTGTGTATGTATGTATGTATGTGTGTATGTGTGTGTGTGTGTGTGAGTGTGTGTATGTGTATGTATGTGTGTGTGTGCATGTGTGTGTGTGTGTGTGTGTGTGTGTCCCAGTCTCCCAGGAATATCAGATGAGTACTGAGCGATGGGGCAGGAGTTTGGGAGTTTTTGAGTTTAGGAGTTTGGGTGTTTGGGAGTATGGGGGTTGGGTGTTTGGGTGTTTGGAAGTTCGGGTGTTTGGGAGCTTGGGTGTTTGGGTGTTTGGAAGTTTGGGAGTTTGGGTGTTTGGGAGCTTGGGTGTTTGGGGGTTTAGGTGTTTGGTAGTTTGTGAGTGTGGGAGTTTGGGTGTTTGGGAGTGTGGGAGTTTGGGAGACTCTCGGTACCCTGGAGGGTCCAGGAAACAAACAATGAGGCAAACACGTGCTGTAGCTGGTGTGTGACTCTATTTATTAGTCTCAATAAGCAATTCACTGGGTAAAACAAATACTGTTACAACACAAAAAAAACATACTTTTTAAAGCAATCTTGGCGACAAGTTATAGGAACAATTTAATAATAAAAAGACAAGGGTTTCTGTCCTTGTTGTGTGTTTTTTTTTGTAGTTGTTTTTTTTTTTTCTTGCTGTGAGAATGGAGTCATTTTTCGCCGTGCAACTATGTTGCAACCAAATTGCTCCACCCAAGAACCTTTTTTTTTCCTTTTTATTCATTTGCAAATGCAAATATTTGTCAATAATAAATAATAATATAAAATGTTCTGCAAGTACACAAAAAGGTAGAGAATCCACCACAAGGTCAAATGTACAGTAAGGGAGGGTGGGGGGACAGGGAGGGGGGTTTAGCAAAATTCGGTGGGGGGGGGGGGGGGGATATTACAAGTCACAGAAAAGCTGATCATCTATACATCGACACTAGCAAGATAACAAAGTTGTTTTGATTTTTTGTTTTGTTTTTTACAAAGTGGATTTCAAACGAGAAGCAAGCATTATCATCATCGTCATCATCATCATCATCATCATCATCCTCAGAGCTGTAGGACACGCAAGCAAGAATTAAGGCAGCTTTTCTGTTCACCTTTTGAAAAGTAACATTAAAAAAAGTTTTATTTAATACTACCCTTCTTGATTTTCTTATTCAAATGTTTTCAATATGACTGGCTGGAGCAGCAAGTTGTCATTGCATAAACATAGGTTGCTGACACAACCAATATACACAGTCTAAACTTTAATCTGTGGCCTGTTTTCCCAGGTCAAAGATACGTACCTTTTTTTTTATTTCTTTACTCGATTCAGATGAACGCGTAGAGCAGGTGGCACGCGTGACTACGCTGGCAAAGATGGGGCGGAGTCACGGCTGTGTGGTCGCCGTGGTTTCTCACTGATTGACGTGTGCTTTGGGAGCACAGTTCTGAGGGGTGCCGGGTGTTCCAAACAAAGATCCAGTTTGACTTGTGCATCGGGCTAGCCGGCCTTTACTGACTCAACAGTGCCTCACAAAGGAAATGAGACCACCTTGATCTGCGATTTGGACTCAGGCAAGGACGCCATTATTTAAATTTACAGCTGCTTGCCTTTCCAAATATCAGTTTCAACTATACTGTGTATTCTGAAAGTTTCAATTTCTCAGAATTTCAGCAGTTGTTATAATTATTATGTCAGATGGCTGGCTCCAGATTTTGGCGTGAAGAACGACGGATCGTTTTACCTGCGTAGCATCATATTACTACCGACAGATCCCCACAGTGTAGGCCATAGTTGTGTCGTATGTAAAAACTGTCAAAAGTAGCTGGACCGGGCATTACTCAGCATGGAATGGCGAACAACCCGCAGGCGACTAACAACAGCGACACCCGGTGGCCGATTCTGGTCGCTGTCATAAAACAAGGCCAATGATCACGCAAACACTGTTTCTCGCCTGCCCACACGCCCGCGGGGTAGGTAGCCTAATCCAGCAGTTTTACCGGGCCGAGTTGCGCCAGATTGTCACAAAAACGCGTCGGTCGGGGGGGGGAAGGTTTCCAGACTTCCTGGTATCCAGGAGAAAAGGTGAACGAAAGTGACACAGTCGGGGCCGGGGCCGGGGCTCCCCGGTTTTTTTACCAGCTACCCCGCTCCCGTGAGTAACCGCGGAGACGAGCGGGGCTCCCCGGTTTTTTTACCAGCTACCCCGCTCCCGTACGTAACCGCGGCGACGAGCGGGGCCGCCGGGGTCCGTCGCGGGCGCGGACGCGCCGCTGCCAGACAGCGCAGCGCTGTTGCCGGGTATCATTGTTCCGAAACCCGTCTCTCCCAGCGTCCGTCACCGACCGCAGCCACTACAGCGGTTTCCCGTTTCAGGGCTATATCTGTCCGGACCGTCGCCCCGGCTACAGTTACGCCGGGCAAGGTCGCGCAGGCACAAAAATATATCCGCGCAAAAAAAAATGGAAATCGTATTTCGCCAGCTCCGGTCTCGGCGATTTCCTCTCTCTTAATTGTTATTGAGAAGTTTGGGTGCTGCCGCTCCTTTCGAAAAAAAATAAATAAATAAAAAATAGTAATTGATTTAGCCATGAATTAGTTCATTAGCATCGGTATTCATAACAAACTCAGGGGTAGACTAGATTATGATACCGCGAAGCTTAAAATAGCAGGATAACAGGAGATGGATATGGTTTCTGAAAGCAAAAACTGCACAGGAAAGTTTTGCTCTCAAAGTCCCTGATACAGAGAAACGCCCAGACTGTGTTTTCATCTTTCATTAGATCCAGGTGTCTGTGTGTGAGGGTGTGTGTGTGTGTGTGTGCTGTGTGTGAGGGTGTGTGTGCATGTGTGTGCGTGTCTGTGTGTGAGGGTGTGTGAGGGTGTGTGTGTGTGTGAGGGTGTTCCTGGAGGGAATAAAAGTGCAGGAGTATACATGTGTTTATTAGCCACAGTGGACATGAACTTTGCATCCACAGCATGGCCTGCACTGGGACGTAGGTGTTGGAGTGTGTGTGTGTGGCATGATTGTGTGAGTGTGTGTGTGTGTGGCATGCGTGTGTGTGTGTGTGTGGCGTGCATGTGCGTGTGTGTGGTATGCGTGAGTGTGTTTGCATGCGTGTGTGTGTCTGTGTCGTGCGGGAGTGCGTTTGCATGCATGTGTGTGTGTTCGAGGGAGGCAAGTGTGAAGTAGCCATGGAATGTCAGCAAACTCCTGGCTGTCATGGCGACAGAGTGCCTTGTGGAGTGAGAGATCCACCTCTCTCTAAGAAACAGGGGGTGGGGCTGGGAGTAGGGGGGAGGGGGGGGTTCTAGGGTGCAGTGTGATGCAGGGGGGGAAACACGCAAAGCTGAAGTCCGATATCCCCCCCCCCCCAGGCGTCACCGCCATCCTCTCTGACCCGCGCTCACGTGGATCTGCTCTCAGCCCTCTAATTCAGCCCGCTGCAATCCTTAGCCCTCTGAGGAGTACGTTTTTTTGGAATGTTATTTCATTAAAAATTCTAAATCAGTGTTCTAGAACCCCACAGTAGTGATTGTTACATCAGCATTAGAATGTTCAGTTAAGAACTTTACAATCTGGAATACCGCTGCTTTCAATGACCAGCAGTGATTGTGACATCAGCGTTAGAATGTTCAGTTTGAGAACATTCTAATCGCATATTTGTGATCTCCCACCTTTAAAGGGTTAATACTGGCCTTCCCCAGCTGTCATTATCTAGCCGACTTTCCTTTAGCTGGCCTTGGTGACAAGCTGCCTCATAAATATTTACTTCCTGTTATCTCCTGTTTGTCTCTCCGTTGCCTAGATTGCCTGACAATACAAACACTTGTATTTTCTTTCCCCTGTCAGTTGTAAAAGACAAATATGTAAAATAGCTTAGTGTAATGTTGTGAGATACAGAGGTGGACTCTGTGGTTTTTGTGTGTGTGTGTGTGTGTGTGTGTGTGTCTGGGCGGGAGGGGGGATGTATGAGCAGTGTGTGTTTGAGCTTGTACTCATGTATGCTTGCGGTTGGGCATGTGTGTACATGTATGTGTGCGTGTGTGTGTGTGTGTGTGTGTGTGTGTGTGCATGTATGTGTGTGTGTGTGTGTGCGTGCGTCCTCGCATGTGTATGTGTGTGTGTGTGTGTGTGTGCGTGCGTGCTCGCATGTGTATGTGTGTGCGTGTGTGTGTGTGCGTGCGTGCGTCTGAGCACTGAGAGGTTAGCCTAAGCGTTTGAGAGCTGCTGCAGCTGGAAGAATCACAGAGACTCACAGAGGGAAAAAAAAGCAGAAGCAATCATTAGTGTGACACAGGATCCCCTCCTTGGCGTAAGTGAACCAGCTCCGAAATGCCTGACCGTCAACACAGACCGGCTCCAGTTTCACCAGCGACTCTGAGTCAACAGTCTCTAATCTGGACACTGGGCTCAGGTTCCACCGGCCTGGCTCTGACAGAGAGCGGCAGAAAAACAGAGGCCTAGAACAGGGGGAGGGAGATAAACGGCAGAGAGAAAGAGAGGAAAGAGAGAGAGACAGAGAGAGAGAGAGAGAGAGAGAGAGAGAGAGGGAGGGAGGGAAAGGGAAAGATTGGGGAGTGGAGAGAGAGATGGAGACGTCGGAGAGAGAGAAGGGGAACGGAGAGAGCAAGAAAGGGGGTGGGAGGTCAAGAGGGAAAGAGAGGAAGAGAAAGAAAGATTGGGGCGTGGGGCAAACAGACAGAGAGAGAGAGACAGAGACGGAGAGAGAGAGGTAGAGGGAGAGAAAGGGTGAGACAGACAGAAACAGAGAGAGACAGAGTGAGCGAGAGAAAGAGAGAGAGAGCTGACAGAGTATTTTTTTGCGGGGTGACCCCTCGAATGCCCCTCTCGGCCCCGCCTCCTCACCCTCTCTCGCCCTCTTGTCCTCCGCCCGCGCTCTGGGGAGGGGGCGGCAGTTCGCACCCCTGGGTGCCATCGGGGGGCGCCAGCGCGGTTGCACAGGCCCCCGGTCTGACGGGGACTCTTTTTTACTTCTCTGTCACCCGACACCCAAGCATGAGCAGGCCAGACGGAGTCAAAGCTCTGTGTGATACAGATACAGTTTCTACCACAAAAAGAGAGAGAGAGAGGGAGAGAGGGAGAGAGGGGGGAAGAGAAAGCGGGGGAAGAAAGAGAGGAAAAAAAAAATTTCCAGCAAGAAAAATAAAACCTGCAGATGGGCCCGGGTTTTTGAAAAGGGAGACGGCTCTAAAATGTGTAACAATTAGACCTCAGAGCTAAAAAAGCCAATTAAACTCGCATGAAACCCAACTCCTCGAGAAGGGGGGGGGGGGGGGGGGTGGGGGCGGCTGCAGCGTTGGGTTACATTTCACTTTGTTTGGCATCCAGAAGCAAAAAAAAAAACCCACTATTTGAACGATGGAGACCGGGAGGCTGAAAATGGGGGAAGGTTTGGCTGTGTGTGTGTGTGTGTGTGTGTGTGTGTGTGTGTGTGTGTAGGGCGTTTCTGGACAGAATGAATAGATATCACAGCAAAGCAAAACTCCAATATCGAGTAACAGGGGAGAGAAAAACCCCACCACATTATAGGCTACGTTGGTTATGATTGGCTTCTACATTTATAATGATTGGCTATCAATTAAAAAAGAAAAACTCACATTAAGCGGGAAAAATACTGCAACCCTATTGGTTCCCTCGATGTAAATGAGCATTGGCTTATGGGGAGGCCAGAACAGCAGTCAAGCTGCAGACTGTACCTGTACATTTTCAATAAAATCACCACCATCGATTTTTACTTTTGAACTTTTTGAGTCCCTGTCTTTTTTACAGCGAACGGCTATCCAGTAGCCTATTTGGCCTTTGTATGGTTACCGTAACAACAGTACCTGTCTTTCAGAGACACGGCAGCATGCGCAAAAAAAAAAAAAACCTTAAACTATCAAAAGCGTTTTTTATTTTTGGCGGGAAAACTGGAACCTCTCTTCCTTCCCCTTATAGGCAGTCGGCTTTGACACGTAGAGGCGAGCCTCTGCACCGAGGCGGGGGGGATTTGTGGGGGGGGATTTTTGGTCGCGGCAAGGACTCATTGGTTACCGGGACGTTATCGCAGCGTTCGCCCCCCCCCGGCTCGTCTCCCTCTCGCCGCCGAACGAAAGCTCCGCCGAGCACTCGATGGCGTCGCAATTAGTTTTGGCAGCGCTTCAGAAGGACTCAGGTCTCGTCTCCCGACCCGTTAATTGAACGACAATCACGTTACGTTCGCGGGCCGAGGAATAAATCACGGCGCCGACGGACTCCTCGCCGGGCGCTAGGCGGTTAGCGCGGGCCTGCCGCGCGAACGCTCGCCGTAAATCTGAGGAACAAACGTTTTCGGCGTCGGCGCTCTCGACGCGGGCGACAAAAGGCGAGGCTATTCCGCGAGGGGATTCTGGGAAGGGGGGGACGGAGGGATGGCCTTTTCGGAACAGGTGTCGGCCTCGTAAATCGCCCCCCTAGTGCCGCTGAGGCGAATTTCGACGAACGCCTCCCGCTCTTTTCGGGCGAAAGACGCGCGTCGTCAGGCCCGGGAAGAGGCTTGATTGATGCGGTACGTCTGCCAGCGACCGGGGGGGAAAAGAGGAGAGGAGATCGTCCGAACGACTTCGACGTTTCTAATTAGGAACAGTTTTCACGCAGTGTACGGGAGATTACGATAAATAACAAAAAAGAAACGTCGTAACAAATGTCTCGAAATGAACTGGAGGGCTAATTGATTGATTTGGGCTTTGCTTGGCTTAACCTTATGGACAGACTAGCAGAAGTTCTAGCAAAAGCGCACAGCGAAAAGTGCAGAACTTTCCGGATCTAGGCACGTACAAGAAATCTTCCCCTTACTCCCACCTGATCACGGGTCCACCCCCCCCTCCTGCCCCCCCCCCTCCAAGGCTGAAACGAAAAGTTCCCGACCTGAACTGTTCAACCTGACCTTAAACTCAACCTATATATAGCCTGCGGGCAGGGCCTAGGCCCAGACTGGCTCTGAGTTCCAGTGAGGTCACAATGGCGGTTTGTGAGGTCAGAGCTTCGATTGGATCTGGCCTTGGGGAAGCGAGGCTGCTTACTGAACACTGTCCGGCGGGGAGGCGGGGCCTGCTGCAGGCAAGGCGAGGCTCGTGTTTTACTGGATCTTTGTTGGAAACACCATCGGCACGGTCGAGGAGAAGACAATATGAGCGATGACTAGGCCCTGGCACAGGTGTGGGGGGGGGGGGGGGGGGGGCATGGACGATCAATCTACAGTGTACAAATAAATGGATCGAACTGGGATGTAAGTTTTTTTTTGGGGGGGGGGGGCCTTTGGGGGTGGGGGGGGTGGAGCTCGCCCACAATGCACTGCTGCTTCTTACGGACTTGCTGGTGAGATCCACACGAGTGCGTATGAGTTCAGTTTTCTACCCTGTTGTCCTGGAGCCAGTGAATAAGGATTGGTTTGATTGCACATTCTCTCTTTTTTTTTATGCCATGAAAAAAAAAAAAAAAAAAACACATAAGCCAAACAGTGAGGAACACCATTGGGGGGGGGGGGGGGGGCGGTGCGTGGGGCAGAGTCTTTTCCTCCTCCTGGCCCCGCCCTAGTTTCCCAGGTCTCTCTTTTAACCCTGCCCCCCCCCCCCCCTCACCCCCCGATCCCTGACGAGAGGGGGGGGGGGGGGGGGGGGCAGTGGCCCTGGTGTCTCCCCCAGCACTGAGGGCCATCCAGGTGTGAATTTCATCACTTCTTCTCTCTGGTTATTTGAAATTCTTCTCACGGCGCCCGGAGAACCTTCTCCTCGGATTGTTTTACGTCTTCCAGGAGGGATTTTGGTCTCCGGTTCGAAAACAAGCGCTCTGTTCCCAGTGGAGATTGGCGGAAGAAGTGGGGAGGTTGTGGGGGGGGGGGGGGGGGGGGGGGGGGGGGGGCAGGGAGCAGGGGTTCTGTGTGTACCCTGGAAATCTGAGAAGAGCGAACATTTACCAAGTTCTCTTGGCACTCAGTCAAAGGAGAAACACTCACGAATCTGGACCCCCCCCCCCCCCACCACCACCACACCCCCCAGGACTGGATCAGGGTGCTCAAAGCACACTGGACATACAGTATTGGAGAAAAAAAACAAAACAATGTAGGACCCTAATAAGGGAGGGACAGAGGGGGGGGAAAAACATTTCCCCAAAACATGAGGAAAGTGGAAGCCTGTTTAGGCTTCAGTTGAAAAGTAGACACATCGTGGCAAACAAACACACCCCCCTGTGCTAATAATTTCCTGGAGTTCCAGACTGTGGGGGGGGAATTTTGAGGGGGGGGGGGGGGGGGATCCATCCAGCATTACTGTGCTGAACCAAAGAAACAAAAAATGATTGGCTGAGGGTCAAAGGTCAGAGTTTGGGAGTTGGCAGGACCCACGTGATTGGCCTTGGTCTGTGCTCTGGATTTTGGGTACCATGGTGCCCATCCGATGGTGTGTGGCAAGGTGGAGCACAGCGAGTGCTGGTTGGCTTGGAGAGGGGCGGAGCTTGCATGGGGGTGGTGGTGGGGGGGGGCGGAGCTTGCATGGGGTGGGGGGGAGCTGGTGCTGTCCGTAGTGGGGCAGGGCGTGGCACCGGGCGTGGCCCATCTCTCTTCATCCCATTAGCGAGACGCTGTCTGTCAGCAGAGCTGGGAACAGGAAAGGAGAGACAGAGGTCAGAGGTCACGTGCTTGAATCTGGGCCTCCTGACAGAACATCTCCCGAGCTCAATTCTGCAGTACGGTACACACTGTTTTCAAGCCATAAAAGGGAAAAAAAATATGTAATTCAAAACAAAGCAAAGCACAGAAAAAAAAAATGAATCGACTGAAATTTCACTTTTGGGGTTTTACGATGCAAATTCACTCTGTGATTCCTGTAAGTGATATTCTCACTCACTGTACAGACAAATAAATGTCAATAAAGCAATTCATGCTGAAACGTCCCAGAGCCAAGCCAAGGTTTTCATGCTGGTCCCACCCAGGGGCCCTACTGGTGACATCATCAGAGACAGAGCGACAGAGCGACAGAAACGTGAAATGTGTGGCGTGAGGGGTGAAACGAGGTGAGTGTCTGAAGTAAAGGATTCTGGGTATGTTTTTGGTCTCTTTTTGTCCCTCAGGGGTCCTCCTGTGTGAGAGCTCACACCCCCCCCCCATCCCCACCCCACCCCTGCCTCCCACCTCAGGGAGAGCTTTTTTCT
This sequence comes from Anguilla japonica, assembly GCA_025169545.1. Lineage (NCBI taxonomy): Eukaryota > Metazoa > Chordata > Actinopteri > Anguilliformes > Anguillidae > Anguilla > Anguilla japonica. Next base: position 81,914,668 of record CM045883.1, on the reverse strand, counting down.
GAACATACTTTCGTCGCTTTCTGCTGTCGCTTGGAGTTTGTGTTTTTTTAGACGGCCTTTTCTCCAAACGGCCGTGATGTGGCGTGACAGCAACGGGCTGGAGCATCAGCTCAGCTCCAAGAGCCGGCTGGAGCCGGATGTCCCACAGCCACCAGAACAGAAACGGACCCGACCCTGAGCCGTGGGGGACGCCTGCAGCCTGACGGCCAGCTCTGACTTCAGGACCTCAGGACGTAAGCGGAGCCGCTCGATTTCAGAGGCAAAGGCATGCTGTGCCCAAAATGACAGGATTCAAAACAAATTCCCTGACTCTCAACAATGAACACAACTCACATACAAGAGTTTTCATTTTTTACTTCAGCAGAAGTAGAATCATCTTTTCAAAGAGGAGGAAAGCTAAAATGAACACTTCCTTTTAACTAGAAAAACGTGCTTCATTCCCTTAGCCAATCTTTATAAAAATATCTCACGTGCTACAAGCCAAAACAGATTCACCCCAAAAACCCGATGAAAGCTTACATTAAATAAAACCTTTGCATGAATGTTTGATTACAAAAAAGTTTAATAAGACTATTTTTTAAAGTGCTTTTTGTATGTGCGTACAGGTGAGATTGTGTGTGTGTGGGTGTGTGTGGGTGTGTGCATGTGTGTGCGTGTGTGCGCATGCATGTGTGTGTGTGTGTGTGTGTGTGTGTGCACGCGTGTGTGTGTGTGTGTGTGTGCACTCTTCTTGGGCCTAAACTAGAACAGAGGTGTCAAACTCCAGTCCTGGAAGCCTGCGGCCTTGTTTTTATGGTTTTCCTGCAATCGGCAGCCAGCGAAGGCCTTGGGAACGGGCTGTGTGGGAACTCCTCAGTCCAGGCCTGTCCAACTGAAGCTGAGAAACACTGGTGTGGAAGCAGGCTTTTGTTCCAACTGGATGCTCCAAACGCCCAATTCGACAAATCTGGGTCCTGATTACAGAGCACGGCCAGTTGATTAGTGGTGTTTTCGCTCTGTGTAGCACTACTGGCTCTCTCTGATTGGACACCCGCGCTGCAGCCAATCAGGGGCTTAAATTTAGAGCTGAAGCGTGGGGAGAACCAGCAGGCGTTGTGGCCCTCCTGCGGCGGGGCAGTGCAGTGGAAAGGGCACAGGGCCGGCCCCAGGGGTTATGGTGGCCCTAAACAATAATGTTGTTGAGGCCCCAAAGAGCTCCAACATAAAAAAATCTAAAATAAACTTGAATTGTACGGATCAGGGGTGGTTGTGGCCCTCAACGACCGCATCGAGTGTTTATGCCAGCGGTCGGCTGTGGTGGTGGGGTGGCTAGTGTTGCTGCTCAGCATCTGCTAACGGGAGGGACAGCGCTATCTAACCACAGCACGGCTGGCCTTGGATACCGTGTCGAGCTGACATCCGGGATGGGAGGGGAAGGGGACAGGAGGGGACGGGGGGGGGGGGGGGGCTGGGGGGCTAGGGGCCAATCGGTGAACGAAGGGGGCCCGCTCCTGGCACAATGGCGGCATTGTGCGGTCCCCGTGGCAACGGGGCGGGGCCGGTGTGCCTTACACGGGACAGAGCCGCGCCGCCGGAACGCCAGGGAGCGGCCCCGTACCGGGAGGGGCCGACCACGCCCCGAAAACCGCCCACCGACTCGAATACGAAATCCCAAAATCCAGGGAGTACGCGTTCTCGCATGTCCAAAAAAAAAAAAACGCACGGGCAATCGGATATGTGTGTCACGGAACTGGAGAGACCTCGTGCTACGCAGCTAGCGCACCGTAGCGCATCGCTATTGCGGGGAGCCCTCCGGAGAATCCCGCGGCGTTAAAACGCTCGCCGTTCACGCAGGGAGAGTACGGAGGGTTGCGAACGCGGCGTAAATAAATGTACGTGCGACTCGTTTCTGAGAACGACGACGTCGTTCTTCGGAGGAGGAGGAGGAGGAGCTCCCGGTTAGCTTTAAGATGCCGTGCCACAGGGCAGCTTCCACCACAGAAGAAGAAACTTGTGGGGCCTGCCAAGGGGGGGGGGAGGTAAAAGCGGTCAAATGGCCCCCAAAGCTTCTAGGCTCTTCTCTCTGCTTCTCCAGTTTCTATAACAAAATCATGTGTCCGTTTCCTCAAACTCCCTCGCACCCCTCTCCTCCCCCCTCCTCACATGTTTTCTGTACCCCTCCCCTCCCCTCCTTCCTCTCAGAGCAGGGGTGTTGGTCTCCTTTAAAAAATTTTGGGTCCTCCGGGGGTTGTGGAGGAGCCAGCCATCCAATAGTTTTGTCCGTGCCGACACGCAGTCGATCAACCAATAAATAATAATAATATATAATACCGTTATTTTCACTGACAGGCTATTCATCGTGCAGCCAAGCCAAGTAAAAATCATAACAGCTGAACAACATCAAACACGCAGACACACACTCACACATGCACACTTACACACACACATACACACTCACATGCACACTTACACACGCATGCACACTTACACACACACACTTATCCACACACACACCACACGCACACACACACTCACACACGCACACGCACACTTACACACACATACACCACACGCACACACAAACACCACACACACGCACACGCACACTTACACACACACACACACACTCACATGAACACTTACACATGCATGCACACTTACACACACACACACACACACACACACACACATACTTGCACACACACACACCACACATACACACACACTTACCCACACACACACCACATGCACACACACACTCACACATGCACACGCACACTTACACACACACACACACCACACGCACACACAAACACCACACACACGCACACGCACACTTACACACACACTCACACATGCACACTTACACACACACACTCACTCACACACGCACACTTACACACACACACACGCACACACACGTAAAACAGGAGCCTAAAAACCATAAATGAGTTTCCTTTCACGGACAAGAGGAACATGTCTCCACCTTTCAGTGGTGGGACAGCGAGCAAGGGGCACCCCCCCCCCCCCCCCCCCCACCTCCAAATCACATGCGGTGTGGAGCTGCACATCGCGGTAAAGACCCCCATGTGCCTGACACACTTACACACACACACACACACTCACATGAACACTTACACAAGCATGCACACTACACACACACACACACACACACACACATACTTGCACACACACACACACCACACATACACACACACTTACCCACACACACACCACATGCACACACACACTCACACATGCACACGCACACTTACACACACACACACACCACACGCACACACAAACACCACACACACGCACACGCACACGCACACTTACACACACACACACACACTCACACATGCACACTTACACACACACACTCACTCACACACGCACACTTACACACACACACACACCCACACACACACACACACGTAAAACAGGAGCCTAAAAACCATAAATGAGTTTCCTTTCACGGACAAGAGGAACATGTCTCCACCTTTCAGTGGTGGGACAGCGAGCAAGGGGCACCCCCCCCCCCCCCCCCCCCCCCACCCCCAAATCACATGCGGTGTGGAGCTGCACATCGCGGTAAAGACCCCCATGTGCCTGACACACTTACACACACACACACACACTCACATGAACACTTACACAAGCATGCACACTTACACACACACACACACACACACACATACTTGCACACACACACACCACACATACACACACACTTACCCACACACACACCACATGCACACACACACTCACACATGCACACGCACACTTACACACACACACACACCACACGCACACACAAACACCACACACACGCACACGCACACTTACACACACACACACACACTCACACATGCACACTTACACACACACACTCACTCACACACGCACACTTACACACACACACACACACACACACGCACACACACGTAAAACAGGAGCCTAAAAACCATAAATGAGTTTCCTTTCACGGACAAGAGGAACATGTCTCCACCTTTCAGTGGTAGGACAGCGAGCAAGGGGCACCCCCCCCCCCCTCCAAATCACATGCGGTGTGGAGCTGCACATCGTGGTAAAGACCCCCATGTGCCTGACAGGATGTGCGTTCGTTCCTGGCCAGGGGTCAGAATTCTGCACAACCCCCCCACCCCCGATCTCCACCCCTCCCTCCTCAACTCTGCATCAATCCGAAATTTTCGTACCCGCACGAAGAGATCGCGTTACCCGCAACGCACTAACATACACAAAATAAAACCGTGGAAACCCGAGAAGGAACGCCGGTATTTCCTTTACACTGAAACCCTCCACTTTGGCCGCCTCCTTTGTCTGGCACGCAGAGAGCGTTTCTGAAGACTTTCAGCTAAAAATACAAATGACATTTCTTGCAAAAAAAAAATAAAAAAAGCAAAATTTTGCAGTCAACCAGCAACGGGGAAAGGTGGCTCGTTAGAGGGTCAAAACCACGCTCTAAGATTACAGCAACACAAGCTCCCTGTGGCTTTTACTGGCAAAAGGATCGTAACTTCGCGTGAAACGGTTGCTAAGGGGGGCGCTCGAAACAACCAACAAAACTGACCAGAGCGGCATCGAACTTCCGAACTTAGACCCGGGAGGGGGGGGGGGGGGGGGGGGGTGGAAGGAGAATTCCGCAGAATTCCGGGGAAAGGTAACTCGAACCCTTTCGCTTCCCGAGTGACGTGACAGAGGAGTCGGGACAGAAGGTCACGCGCACGCCTCACCGCACCGGGGCGTCTGATAGGTCGGGCACAAGGTCACGTGACTCAGGGATCTAAGGGGGGGGGGGGATTCAGTTCATCAGGAAAAGGTACAGTAGGGTGCAGTAGCACAAGCGTGAGCTTTGGAAGAAGTACAAGACACAGGAAGTGTGAAACTGAGAAAATATAACCCTTCTCTTTTAATGGTGGAGAACTGTGAGTAGAGGGGGAAGGAGGAAGAGGAGGAGGAGGAGGAGAGGGAGGAGGGAGAGAGAGAAGGAGACACATGACCCCACGTTTCAGGCCGAAGGCTCCCATCTCAAGTTTCAAGCTCTTGGGCTCTCAGACTTGGTGCTTTATGACCCACTCAGACAGAGCCTTGGGAGAGCTGACTCTCTGTGGAAGGAGCCATCCTGCTCCCTCCCATCCCAGCGGTGTAGTATAATGGGTAAGGAACCGGTCTTGCAACCTACAGGTCGCAGGTTCAAATCCCGGGTAGGTCATTGTACCCTTGAGCAAGGTACTTAACCGCCATTGTTTCAGTATATATCCAGCTGTGTAAATGGATGCAATTTAAATGCCATGTAAAAGTTGGATAAGTCGCTCGGGATAAGAGCATCTGCTAAATGCCTGTAATGTAATCCCGCCCCATTACACTACATTTATTTGGGAGATGCTTTCATCCAAAGCAACGTACAATAAGTGCATACAGAAGGTCATTGGAACAACTACAGAAAAACAGCTCAGATAAGTGACAATGCTCATTAACGTAACAGTTATTCATAGCCATGGACATAGCAAGTCCAGTTCACACAGTAAGCATGGGCTAGGGCAGAAAGTAGTGTAAAGTCAAACTAGGAGGCCCCTTACCCCCATCCCATCCAGGAGAGAGGTAGAGTACAGATCAATTGTACCTCCAGCATTGACTGGCTTTTTTTTTCCTTCTCTTTTTTTCTAATTTGAAAAATCCTTGAGTTCTTTGACAGAGGGTCTGAGGTTTGCTAGTGTCAGGCTTTCCCTCTTGTAGGCTGACCGACATACTGTGCCAAAAAATGGTCTTTCCAAATTTTTATCTTCCTCACTTTTTCCTTGTCCTGTCATCAATTCCAAATCAACAGCAGGGTAATTTAAGTCACCCATAATAATAGCTTCACCTTTATTGTTTTAGATTTCCATAGAGCATTGTATGCATACCACTGTCTGAAGCTAGCGGCCGGTAACATGCGCCTATGTTAAGGCCTTCCTCATGTTCCCCTATGAGCTTAATAGAAATATCCTCACTCGGTATGGGCTGGTAAATTTCTGGAATTTCCTGCACATCAAGATTTTCTCTTACATAGAGAGATACACCCCCAGCTCTCTTAACGGATCTATCCTTCCTAATAAGTTTAACAGCAACAAAGATTTCACTGTAGGACCTTCTTACATTGCTTAAAATATGGGTTGTAAATTAATATCAAATGCACACATTAAAAACACTACAACCCACCAGCAAACTTTTCCCAACACAAACTCCTTTACTCTCCTCTCTCTCCACCACCAAGCAGGGAGTGCGTATCAAGGAAGAGCAATCGAGCAAGAGCAATCAGCCAAGCAACAAGCATAGCCACACATACACACACACACACACACACTTATTGATAATCAAAGCCCATATATGTTGTCATATTACTGAAGTCTTCCCTGAATGATTGAAACAGAGCTCTAGCTGTACAGTGAGTTGGTGTGCATGTATGTGCGTGTGTGCGTGTGTGTGTGTGTGTGTGTGTGTGAGGTGGCAGCGCTCAGCCCGGACGCGAGATCGCACGGGGCATCGGGGGGGAGGGGGGAGGGGGGGGGGCCCCGCGCTCTGCGGTGAGACCAACCTGTTCTCCTCCTCTCCTCCCGTTTTTGGCCTCACTTGTTCTGATTGCGAATGCGCAGGCACCTCCTCTTTAGCGGCGGCTGCAGGTCGGCGGCGCCGGGGCGGGAGAGGGGCGGGGGGGCCGCCGCCGCGGCGGCCGTCTTGTCGGCGGGCCTGGGCAGGGCCTGTATGACGCAGCCGGGCAGCTTGGGCAGCAGCGGCAGGGCGTAGGCGTGGTCGTCGTCGCCGGGGAGCGAGGGGTCCTGCTTGTCCCCGCCGCCGCCGGCGCCGCCCAACATGGCGGCGGCGGCCGCCTCCTCCGCCATCGACAACAGGGCCTTCTTACCTGCGTCCAGCTCCATGCCCGAGCAGTTGTTCTCCTTCACCGACTCCAGCTCGCTGTCCGCCGGCTCCTCGGGGGTTGCCGCGGCGACGATGGCGGCCGCCGCGCCGACGGCCGGGGCGGGTCTCCGGGCGGGGTCCGGCGAGCGGGTGCCGTTGACGATGACGTTGCAAGGGGCGGAGTGGGCGAGGTCTGGGGCGGGGTGGGGAGGGGGAGGGGGAGGGGGCGGGGCCGGCGGCGGCGGCGGCGGCTGGGGCGCCGGAGGAGGGGGCGTGGCAGCAGGGGCGGCGCAGTAGGCGGGGTCCCCGCACGGCAGGGGTAACGACGACAGGGCGGCAGGGTCCTCCGAGTCTCTGTGCTCCTCCCCCATGGCTGAGGCCACGCCCCCTAGAGCTATGGCCCCGCCCCTCCCCTGCTCGCCCTGGTACACCAGGTTCAGCAAGTTCTGCGGCTCAGGCTCCGCCTTCACCTGCACCACGGGCGCCGCCCTTTGGATCACCTGCTGGAGCCGCGGCCGCCGGCCAATCGTAAGGTCTATCACCCCGTCCTGTGACGGGGCCGGGGCGGGGAGGGGGAGGGGCAAGGGCAGGGAGAGGCGGGCTTTGTCAGGAGTCTCCGCCTTCACCGTCATGTCCGCCATGTCAGTCCTGCCCTGCTCTGGCGGCGCGGACCCGGAGAGCGAGTGTCCCAAAACGCCGGGGGACAGCTCGTTGGATTTGGGGGGCCCCCGTTCGGAGTCCCCTCCCTCGCCGCCGCCCCCTCCCCCTCCTGCGCCTCCTCCGCTCCTCCCTCCTCCTCCTCCTCCCCCCCCCCTCCTCCACCTCCCCCCGACGATGCGCCGGGGGAGAACAGCCCCGGGTCCTTGGACTCGCCTCCGTCCCCCGACGCGCTGGGGATGGCGTCACCGTTGTCGTGGCGATCGCCGGGGGCCTTGGGGCTGAAGGGGATGGGCACGGGGATGGGTATGGGGACAGGGAGGGGCACGATGACCGGGTAGGGCACCAGCAGGGTCGGGGGGGGCACCAGGGGGGCGAGGGACGGCACCCCGAAGTTCATGATGGGCGGCATGGGGAGGTGGCCGTTGGGCATCATGTTGACCGGAGGGAAGGGGAGCCCCGGAATGTGCCCGGCCGGGTGGGGGGGCATCATGCCCGGGTTCCCCGGCATGCTGGGGCCGGAGGACGGGTGGAGGTGCGGGGACAGCATGGGCCGGTGCAGGGGGCTGGAGGGGGGGCCCAGGTTCCGGGGGGGCGGCCCGATGCCGGGGATCATGGGATTGGGGAGGGGGCTGTTCGGGCCGGGCGTGTGGGGCGGGGCCCGGAGGAAAGGGGGCCGGATCTGCTGCATCATCTGGTGCTCCATGAAGAAGGGGAGGGGCACGGGCCCGCGGGGGGTCATCACCATGGGGGGGCTCCCCGGCGGGACCCCCATGGGCGGGTGCAGGGCGGGGACGGGCGGGGCCAGCGTGGGGCTCTCGTGGGGACGGGGGCCCGGGGTGGGGATCTTTCCGGAGGAGGAGGACGGGCAGAGGGCGGAGCTGGGCTCGGACGGGGAGGCGGAGCTGGAGCCGGACGGCCCTGGGACGGGCGCTCCAGCGCCCCCCGGAGACGGGGCCTTGCGCCGCAGGTCCCCCAGCGGCGTGTTCCAGGAGTCGGGGGTGAGGAGCTGCACCCCCCCTCCGCCCTCCGGCTTCCCCTCCATGCCCAGCCCCCCAGGCAGGGCCGCCTGCGTCTCCTTGTAGAAGATGTCCATCTTGTACTGGTTCAGGCACTTGGCGCTGCAGAACTGGAGCCTGCGCTCGCCCGCGCCGAAGTCCAGGTACTCCTTAGTGTGTCTGATGTGCTTACACCAGTCACACACCTGCAGAGAGAGGGAGAGAGGGGGAGAGGGGGAGAGGAGGGAGAAGAGGGAGAGAGAGAGAGAGAGAGGAGGGAGGGGGAGAGAGGGGGAGAGAGGAAGGAGAGAGAGAGAGAGAGGAGAGAGGGAAAGAGAGAGGGAGAGAGGAGGGAGGGGGAGTGTGAGAGAGGAGAGAGAGAGGAGGTAGGGAGAGGAGGGAGTGAGAGGGAGGGGGAGGGAGAGAGAGAGAGGGAGGGAGAGAAGAGTGAATGCAGTGTTGGCAGCATCTTCACTCTCAGTCTACTCTGCAGTGATACTTCAACAAACTGAAATTGCTCAGTTGCTCTGCATGTGTTGAGAAACAAAAAAAAGATACATGTTTTACGACAAAGCAGAAACAGAGGCATAAATAAAGGGCAGGTTTGCAGTCTGAAGGAGTAGAAAACACATCTTTCATTGCAGACTGACCTCTGGGTTAAAGAGTTATCTAAATGATCTTTTTTTTACAAACAAGCAAAAAAATTATATATAAAAAAAAAGAATCTGGCCAGGGACCAAAGGAACACACCAAGTCAGTAAAGTGAAAAATGGAAACAGGCCGAGGAGGGCTGGGTTTCGGGAAATTCTCTCTGTTACGGTCGACGCCCTCGTTCTGACACGGCACCCCCTCATTTGCACATGCCGGAGAGGTGCGACTCTCTGACTGCACCTCTCTCCCTCCGCCGAGCTTCTTCTCAGAGTCCCAGCGAAGTTGGGGGGGGGGGGGGGTCAAATGCGAGAAGCTAAAATGCAGAACAAACAAAGCAATCCCCTCCAGCCCAGCAAGTCGAGTCCAGGGCAGTGCCCACCCCCCAGTCCTGCAGAGTAAAATGCAGAGTGGAACACCCCCAGGCCAGCGAGTCGAGAGCAGAACAGAGCCCCGCTCCCACTCATAGACATGCACATTTAACTAGACAGGAAAGCGAAAGCGACTTCAGCTAACCTAAGCTTGTGAAGTCCTGGAAGTAAGCACATAATGAAGTTTATGATCACAAAAAAAAATGGACCGATGAGGTTATCTTTGGTGTTAAATCACCCTGGATTTCTACACTGAACTCAACGGGCCAGCAAGCTCTTTTGCCCCCAAGCACGTGCAGCAGAGGCTGTTTCCCCCGTTACTTCCCAGGCTTCACCGCCCGGCCCCTCCTGCCCTCTCCAGCTCCGTGCTCCCACTCACGCAGAGCCAAGCACCCCCCAGGCCGGCGAGCCGAGTGCAGAGCGGGACTCTGCGAGGATCGCCCTGCCGCACAGCCCTCACTCTGCCAGCCCAAAGGGGATGTGGCAGCAGCTCAGGAGAGATAATTAAGGCATTAATCAGCTGCCAGGGCCCTCAACGACGTGCATCCATCATCCTGACTATAATCCCCCGCTGAACACTAATGTGCAGCGTGATGCCATTCGATTAGACTGGGCGCGCGCACACACACACGCGCACACACACACGCGCGCACACACCTATACACACACACGCACACACCTATACACACACACACGCGCACGCGCACACACCTATACACACACACACGCGCACGCACACACACACGCGCACACACACAAATACAGACCTACACACACACACAAATATAGGCCTACACACACACACACACACTCACGCACACACACACACAAATACAGACCTACACACACACACAAATATAGGCCTACACGCACACACGCGCACACACACCTATACACACGCACACGCACACACACAAATACAGACCTACACACACACACAAATACAGACCTACACACACACACGCACAAACATGCAATCAAGCAAACACACACACATAAGAAAGGATGAGCACATACTTCTGCAAGTGCACAAACAGAGTCTTGAAAAAGAAAATTTCTCTCTCTCGCTCTCTCTCCTCAGGACTAATGCACTTCATTCTGCACTCCTCCACATCGCCGCGAGCATTTCCTGACCGCACGCGCCCTCTTACAATACAAAACACTCAGCGTCACGCCTGCTAACGGGTTCTGATGAATACACGAAAATTAGAAAAAACATCTCGTTCCCCAATTAAAACTCCCGTAACACAGCTTCCCAGCCCACGCCAGCAACGCATAAAACTCCAATCCAGAGAGTTAACAAATCTGCGTGGCGGGATACGACCTGCAACAGTCTCAAGGTATTATAGCCTACCTCCGGTGTAATGCACGCAACTTTTATCGCTGTTACTTGTTGCTACCTTGTTAGCAGTGGTACTGTCGTGTTTTAATCCTTTTAATCCTTTTAATCCTTAGAATCGCCCGACGGTGAAAACTACATAAACTTTCACAATGTGTATTGGAAAATACGAGAGTAAAAGCTGCGCAATAGAACGTAAATGTTAATTAATTCTAACATAGTGCATATGAGTCTCAATACGGACCATTTGTACTCGGTAAGAGTCGATTTAACAATGGACATTTTACAGTGGGAAGAGTGACGTAAGGTGCGTCTCTGTGCAGAGTCAAGATCTAGTTAATCAGGGGCGGCAGGGCAAGCACCCCAGGTAAGATACTGAGCGCATCTTCCGTACTGCTGACCTGCTCCCTGCGCGAGCACAGACATTCTTCCCTCCGACGCAACTCAACCGAACTGCGGGATCACGTCTCAGCCATTTCGGGATGATTAACGGCGGCGAGACATTCGCTGACAGCCATAAAGTTCTCCTCAAAACGGCCGTCATCGATTCCGCGCAACAGAGGAGGAAGACGTGGCTCTGGAGACGTCCGCTGACCAGTCTCGCGGCGGCAAACGGCGCCGGCGCGTTCCGCACATTTTCAATTATAAATGCGTTTAAATTTTTTTTTTTTTTTTTTTTTTTCTTCGCGAACATGACAGATGGAAAACACTTTAGGAGTCACAGCGCCGTGGGCAAAAGTCTCACCGCGCGTCGCGCTAATGGAGTTATTTTTCTCCCGCTCTCGCGCGCACAGATGCTCGCAGTTGTGGGTAATTACGGTCGTTCGTTTCCACGGCGGCCACGAGCGCGATCCCTCCTCGCATCAGCACCGCTGAACCCCGCGTGAGACGCAGAGTAATTACGGTGATCGCTGCCGCAGCAGCTGCGGGAGCACCGCTCTCCTGTCTGTCCGTCTGTCTGTCTGTCTGTCTCTCTGGCTGCGTCCCGGTAAATGGTAAATGGACTGCATTTATATAGCGCTTTTATCCAAAGCGCTTTACAATTGATGCCTCTCATTCGCCAGAGCAAGTAGGGGTTAGGTGTCTTGCTCAGGGACACTTCGACATGCCCGGGGCGGGGTTCGAACCGGCAACCCTCCGACTGCCAGACAACCGCTCTTACCTCCTGAGCTATGTCGCCCCGATACTTTCCCCTTTCACTTTCTCCGGCTGGTTCATTCCTCCTAGTTTTCCTTCACGGAACGTCAGACTACAATCATCCGGGGACTAGAGGGGCCCGCCCACATCCGGACCGCGCTGTCAATCAATTTGCTTTAGCGCGGCGTTACTTCCTCCGGAGCGTTTCGCCGCGACCCGCCGTCGCAAATCAGGAAGACGCGAGCCGGCAGCCTTTGGACCGGTTCCACGCGGCCCGTAAAAACCCGTCGCCGCGCTCAGCCGGGTGCTAGCG
>CM045883.1:81897308-81899808 GCA_025169545.1 Anguilla japonica | reverse complement strand
TGACATGGCATGACAATTACTACTTTCAGCAGAGACAGTGCCAGCAGAGACTGAGCACGCGCTAGCATTAGCCGTTAACGCTCCTAGAGATGAATGGAAGCAACAATTAGCACATTTTCCATTCACTGTGAATGGCCACGCTATGGGCTACGGGTAATTTTGCTACAAAGGAATGCTCAGCCTGTGCCCGGCCTGAAAAAAAAATGAATGGAAGTCAGTTTTGTTAAGGGTGCTGCTTAAACCCTGATAACAAAGATTTGAAATATTTCATATTTAATATTATTCTCATTTTTCCTTCTTTATACATGAAAAAAGTGTCTGCCTCTCAATTTATGGTGAATCGTGAGGCGTGACGACTAATGTTGATCCAACAAAAAAAGCGGTTTTGACACGATGCTCCACTTCTGCCGCTGAAACATTTTTTACAACAGAGGACCGCAACATACGGTATCTCATTTTATCAAGTGTCTCTGAGACAGGACCGGAGCCACAAAATGCAACAGGTGTGGTAAAATGCTAAGCTAATCCCCGGCAGCGGTACTTCCGGCTCGGTCAGACGTTTCTACGAACCCAATTGGCTGTGTTCGAGGGTGGGAAGCCGGTGAGGGTATGAATCCTGATCGTTGCATTAGCGACTCCTACTGGTTGGTAGGGGCGCCTGTTCAGTAAGGGAGGAGATCTGGGGGAGATAGCGTGAACCTCTGCGCGCATTATGTTTTCCCAGTGAAACTCCTTGCTGTCAGGTGAAAAGAAGCGGCTGGTGACTCCACATGTATCGGAGGAGGCGTGTGGTAATCTACACCCTCCCCAGACCGACAGAGGACAGCGCATCGGCCAGGACTGTGACACACGGGGAATTGGTATAACGACTAAATTGGGGAAAAAATGGGAGAAAAATGGCAACAAAAAAAAAATGCTAAGCTAGCGCAACTGAACGCCATTATATCTGCTCCGGTTGACATACAGTATCGCCTCATTTTTATCAAAGCATCTACTTTCAGATACACCCCCCCCCCCCCCCCCCCCCCCCCCCCCCCCCCCCCCCCCCCCCCCCCACCCCCCCCACACACACACACACTGGGGTTTGCTCTAACCGCCAGAAGGGATGTCTAAATTCAAAGAGCCACTAACCGTCCGATTCAAGTCTACAGGGTCACAGCTCTCCCCGACTGCATTTTGTTAAAGACAGCGGAGGCTGTCACATGGCCTTTCTGTACCAGAATGGCATAGCGAGCGCGATGCTCTGGGACGGGGTTCAGCCTGCAGAGTTTTAAGGAGTGAATTCTGACGGCAAGCGACATGCCACAAATGCTACTAGAGCAGTGGTGGTCCAATCACGTGCCACGGAGGGTCGAGAGCACGCGGGTTTTCGTTCCAGCCAATCACTGCACCCGCTGATTTTCACTAATTAGTTCCCTCCTCTCAGGTCGAAGGTGTGCTAATTGGCTAAATTAGCTGGTGCAGTGATTGGTCGGAATGAAAGCCTGCCACACTCTCAGTCCTTCGTGGCCATGATTGGGCACCACTGTGCTAGAGGAACATGTAGGAGGGATTATTCTACATGATACTCAATGGAATATGGCTTTAAATTTTATTTTAAAACCCAGAGGAAAATCTTGGGTGATATGTGCATGTCGTACAGAACACGTCTCCCCCAGGACAAAGATGGGGAAAAAAAAGACAATAAAACGTACCCCCGGTGGCCACTTTATTAGGCACACCTGCTCATTAGCGCAAATAGCCCGCTCCTCCAAACAGCCAATCACGTGGCTGCAACTCAACATACAGAGCATGCAGAAACAAGGACAGGGACGAATCGCTGAGAGATTCAGTCAGCTCACGTCCTTGACCTGAACATTCCTACAGGAACACGCACACCCAGTGACGGTGTCAATTGCCTGCATTCTCACCAAATCACCAGCAGCATGCTCCAGTCCAGAGCCCAGTCTCAGAAACAAAATAAAACTCCATTTCCCAGCATGCTTCACTTCGAGATGTTCCGTTAGCCAATCAAAACAGCTGAACTTGTCTTCCAACCGTACCGCATCACCCAAAACAGCCAAACCGATTAAATCGAATCAAGAACAGTACCAATCAATGTGTATTAGGAATCCTGCAATCAGAAAAATACCATCCAGAATGGTCCTTTATGCCTTTATAGTGACCGGTCTAAACCAACTAATGCTGCTGTAGTGCTTAACAATGTTATTCTGTGTGCTTGCATTCATACTAAGAGCGGATCTGTCTAACGCCCTGCTTGTCAGGCATTCTGATCATTAGTTTCCCTTGTAGAAAGACGGTACTATTGCTCTCTGTGTGGGGAGAAAACTAAATTATGCGGGTCACAACCTGAAGACAGATTAGGAAACCTGTAAGATTAGATGTTGCTGATTGTTGATCGATGTCGGTGATTATCTGCACATGGTTCAATACTTACAGCAATCTTAGTGAGAGACGTCTATGGAAAGCAAAAGAAATTAACACCAGGATCATAAAATAA
>CM045883.1:81867308-81892308 GCA_025169545.1 Anguilla japonica | reverse complement strand
TCTCTCTCGCTCTCTGTCTCTCTCTCTCCGTCTTTCTCTATCTCTTCACCCCAGTCTGTACGAACACCGCTAGCCTCATAAACCAGATATACACAGAGACACACATTCTCACACACACACACACACAGATGCGCACACACACACACACGCGCTCACACACACGCACACATGCTCACACACACGCACACACACTCACGCACACACACACGCACACACACACACACGCACACACATGCACACACACACACACACTCACTCACGCTCACACACACACACACACACACACACATGCACACACACACACACACACGCATGCGTCATTATGCAGACTCCATTTTGTGCGCATTAGGACTGCAGGCCTGTGGCAGGGTTCCAGCTCATTTGCATGGTGCTAATGAGGCCCTGGTGTGGCCGAGCCAGGGCCCAACAGGCACCTCAGCGCTGCCAAGCGTGCCCAGACGCCAGCGTCCGCACCGCCAGCGTCTGCACCTCCAGCGCCCAGACTGCCAGCGTCCGCACCGCCGGCTCAGAACCAGCCAATCAGCCGCGCTGGAGCTGCCAAGGAGCCAGAACCACCGGCCCGGCCCGGAGCTGTGTGTGTGTGTGTGAGTGTGTGTGTGTGCATATGAGTGTGTGTGTGTGCGTGTGTGTGTGTGAGAGTGTGTGTGTGCATATGAGTGTGTGTGTGTACAATGCAATGCTTATCAAAGATGTGTCATAATTTCACATGCTAACCGCTGTGTAGCATTGTAATGCTTTCCAAGGCTAACTGCTCCAATACGCTGTTAAGTTTATCCAGGCTTAATGCTGTGCAACACTATAATGCTTCCCCACTATTTTCTGGGAAACGCTGAAATGCTTCTACATTCTGTTTGCCGTGCAACATTTTAATGCTTCCCCATTTTCTTTCTGTGTCGCATTTTAATCAATTAACTTTAATACTTCCCCATTCTGTACGTTGTGTAACATTTTATTGCTTCCCCATTACTGTGTAACACTGCTAATGTTTCCCCAGTTGTACCCTAAAATGCCTTGCCGTGTTTAACACTGTAATGCCTCACTGTTCTGCTACACTGTAAACTACTGTCATCCCCTTGTCAGGCTAACTGTACTGACAGTACATGCACATTTTAGTATGTGTGTGTCTGTGTGTACAGTATGTCTGTTAGTGCATCTGTAGTTGGGTCTCTTTATTTGTATATTATATTGGGCGGCAGTGTAGTACAATGGGTAAGGAGCTGGTCTTGTAAGCTGAAGGTCACAGGTTCGATTCCCGGGTAGGACACTGCCGTTGTTCCGCTGTATATATCCAGCTGTATAATGGATAAGAGCGCCTGCTAAATGCCTGTAATGTAAATATATAAAAGAGGGTGCGTTGTCCAAATATGTGTATGCTGGCAAGTGTGTCTTGTGTGTGTGTATATATATTCAGTGTACAGAATTTAAGCTGCTCTATCTCTCTCTCCCTCTCTCATCCCCCTCTCCCTCTCTCTCATCACTCCATCTTGAGCACAAGCTGTTTTCTCCTCACTTTAACTGCCAGCAGCTATAAAACACTCATCCTTCCCCTGCAGGGCAAAGCGGCCGTGGCCCCCCCCCCCTCCCCCCCCCCCCCCCCCCCCCCCCCCCCCCCCCGCCTGACAGACAGGTGCGCCACACTGACCTCTCACGCCCCCTGAACCCCCCCCCCCCCCTCCCCGCCCCCGCGCCCCCGGTGCACTCCGGTCCCTAATTGGCAATAGCGGCGCCGAACGAAGCGGACTGCGCATTGTTTATTTATGGAAATGGTCCCTGTTTTCAGTCTGTCAGCAGCCGTGAAACATCCCCCCCCCAGCCCCATACCCCCCCCCCCCCCCCCCCCTCACTCTGAGGAGCCTCCAGGAGATACCAGGAGATGGAGGAAGATTAGGGAGAGAGGGAGAGAAAGAGGTATTCTGGGGGGTGGGGGGTGGGGGGGGGGGGGGGGGAGTGCGTGTTGCAGAGGGAAATAAGGAGAATTGAATGAACCGCCTCTTTCCCACTACAGCAGCGTTCCTGCACCAAGGCCTGTGCAGTGTTAGCACATACAAGGTGTTCAGACTGACACCTGCCAAACATGCCATGAAAATGTGTGTGTGTGTGTGTGTGTATGTGCGTGTGAGTGTGTGTGTGTGCGTGTGTGTGTGTGTGCGCGCACGCGCGTGTGTGTATGTGAGTACGTGTGTGTGTGTGTGTTCATGTGAGTACGTGTGTGTGTGAGTGTGTGTGTGCGCGCGCGCAGTTAAATCATTCCCTGTCTGCGCTGTGTATATCCCTGTCTGCGCAGTGTATATCCCTGTCTGCGCTGTGTACATCCCTGTCTGCGCGGTGTATATCCCTGTCTGCGCTGCGTATATCCCTGTCTGCGCAGTGTATATCCCTGTCTGCGCTGTGTACATCCCTGTCTGCGCGGTGTATATCCCTGTCTGCGCTGTGTATATCCCTGTCTGCGCAGTGTATATCCCTGTCTGCGCTGCGTATATCCCTGTCTGCGCAGTGTATATCCCTGTCTGCGCAGTGTATATCCCTGTCTGCGCAGTGTATATCCCTGTCTGCGCAGTGTATATCCCTGTCTGCGCTGTGTATATCCCTGTCTGCGCTGTGTATATCCCTGTCTGCGCGGTGTATATCCCTGTCTGCGCAGTGTATATCCCTGTCTGCGCAGTGTGTATCCCTGTCTGCGCAGTGCGGCTGCAGTCGGGGGTTTAATGTGTTTGCAGATGCAGAGCTCCCCTGTCCCATCAGCGGCAGATTTAAGAGCCCAGTGAAACGGGCGCAGATTACCCTCCAGCAGCCCCGAAGGCACCCGGCTAAATCATACACTTTTACGGCAGCTTTATTTTATAACCCCACTCCACTCGCAAAAAAAAAAAAAATGCCAGTTCTAAAAACAGACACAACTTCAGGAATGTTCCTGCACCTACCCGCTGTCTCACTCTACCACCCCAAATTAATGTCTCTACCTCTCACGCAGACCTCACCCCCCCGCCCGCCCCCCCAAGTATCCTCTCATCGTGTGTACCAAACGATGATTGAATATACTCCAAATATATTTCAATTAAATGTATAATGAAGATATTGCCACATTTCACAATATATGGGAAAATGTACAAATTATTGGAGTATATTAGAAGCGTTGCAATATATATTTAAAATAGCCATTGTAAAATATATCTAGCTTTACAAGTCCGTGTATTAACAGTATTAGAGTATATTTCCATTGCTGTAAGGGAGCATCTGCTCCAGTCAACTCCATTTAGAGACATCAGACCCACAACAGCTCAGGGTCCAGGAGCTTTGTTGACTGGCCAAAAGTGCTTGTTACAGTCTTAACACTGGTCCTAATGAAGCACATTTCACCAACACAGCAGGGCTGCCCAACCCTGTTCCTCGAGATCTAACCACACCTCATTCAACAGCTAGAGCAGGCCCAACCCTGTTCCTGGAGATCTACCATCCTGCAGGTTTTCACTCCAATGCTAACAAAGCACACCTCATTCAACGGCTAGTGATCTTGTTGAGCTGCTCATTAGTGCAATCGGGCGTGCCAAATTAGGGTTGAAATGAAAACTACAGGACGGTGGACCGCCAGGAACAGAGTTGGGCAGCTCTGACCGAAACTTTAAGTATCTCAAATAAATATATGTATTTCCCTCCGGTCTACTCCACGCCATGACTTGCATTAAAAAAAAACACCTTTATTGTCTGTTTCTGTTCCTTGATGTCTGAGCAGAAACAGAAGTTCTGATCATGCTGTCGAGGCCTCAGTACGATTCCATTACAAAGCTGGCAAGCTCGAGAGAGCCTCACAATAGGCTGTGTTTTTTTTTTTTCTGGTCCAATCACGCGCTTTGCTCGACCCAGGTGGAAACGCCGACGCCCAGGGTCTTCGTCAGTACCACGGTAACCACGTCACCAAGGTAACCGCATCACCGCGGTGACCGCATCACCGCGGTAACGGGATATAAGGGCTGTGCCCTCACTGGCCTCGATGGGTCTAGTCCACCTTGTGCTCATGGGAACGGCAAAAAATACAACACAAAAACAATAAATCAAACATAATTATCTGCCAATGGAGTAAGGAAAAATTAACTTCTTAAAGTAGATTTCTTAAAGTATAAGGAATATAAATAAAGAAGAATAAAAATTAAGCATTAATAAAATAGCTACAAAAAGTTATTAATAGTTATTGACTGTATTGAAGTTTATATTGGCCTTTAATATTTCAATTTTTGCAGTGTGCCTTAGTTCCAACAGAAAACACATTTAAAGGGGGGAAAAAAGACTCTAATTTCAGATTCACAGATGCTGAGCAAACATTACTTCTGCCTCGATAACACCTGATTATATATAACACTACAGCCAGAGGCAAGTTGATTTTGTTGTCTGCTTTTAACACCCTTTGAAGAACTGGCTTTTTGGCATGTTTTTTTTTAAAAAGTTTTTCTTCTAAGTCAGTGTTCTAGAACTCCACTGCTTTCAGTCACCAGCAGTGATTGTGACATCAGCATTAGAATGTTCAGTTAAGAACGTTCTAATCACAAGATGTTCTGTGACCTCACACTTCAAAGGGTTTAGAACAAAGATGAGTTCAGCCATTAGGGAGACAAAACGTTTTTTTAAAAAGCAGGTAAATCAGCTGAAATGCACACCTGCTTCAGAAACAGAGCGGCACAGAGAAGCCTGTCTCCCGCGCGCGGCAGCAGAAAACGAGTTAAAAACACTCCGAAATGCTAACATCCGCCAAACCGGGACGGGGCCCGAGCCAGGGAACAGTGACAAGCCGAGCGGGGGGAAGCAGACGGAGGGCTAATTTCCATCCTGGCAAAACTCATCTTCACTCGTATATTATTCTGTTCGTCTCATCATTCACATGCGGGAAAGTCACTGGGTGGTGTGCACATAAAAACATACATGCAAGCGTGTATGAAACGCACACACACACGTACAAATACACACACACACGTACGTACAAATACACACACACACACACGTACACACGTACACACGTACACACATGCACACACACTCACACACACACACCTACATACTGACACACACACACACACACACACACGTGCACACACACGCACACACACACCCACACACTCACTGCGCGTGCCACAGCCTAGCGGATCTTTAATGTGCAGCCAGGTCCCACACAGCCTCACTCACTCAGACGCTGCTGCATATTTAAGCTCATCTCAGTGCTTATGAGTGCATATTTAACCGCACGTCAGCACTCATCCGCACACATTTAAACCATGTGTCACCCCACCTCCCTACACCACCACCCAACACCCCCCCCCCCCCCAACGCCATCCCCCCCCACCTCCGCAGCCCCCCACCCCCCCCACCTCCGCAGCCCCCCACCCCCAACACCATCCCCCCCCACCTCCGCACACCCCCCCACCCCCCCACCATCCCAACATAACCCCAACCCCCATCCACCACCCCCCACATCACCCCAACCCCTATCCACCCCCCCCCACACCACCCCCCCCCAACCTCCGCAGTCCCCCACCCCCCCCCCCCCCCCCCCCCCCCCCACCCCACCACCAACCTCCAGTGGACCAACCTCTTCCAGGACATAACATATACATTTGTCTCATTAATACTTCAAGGCAAACATCTGCGCGTGAGATACGGCCAGAAGAGTAGGGGAACACTCAGAAAAAAGGGGGAGGGAGGGGGAAGGGATATATAGAGAGAGAGAGAGAGAGACAGAGAGAGAAAGTGAAACTATCACTACCTTCAGTTCCTTCACCACAGCAAAAAAAAAAAAACAATAACAAGAAGAATAATAATTCCTAGCATGATGAGTGATTGAAAACTTCCTCAGACGTGGGGGTGATGACAATTGAGGGCGGGGCTAGTTGCGTTGCCAACCAAAAGTTTTTGTTGCCAGGTTTGGAGGCTTCCACAGCAGTGTTTGTGGAATTACCTAAAGTTATGTATGTACTTTTTGTATGTTCAGCACACCCTAATTCAAGGACAACAAGCAGAAAATGAACTACATTTCCCTCTGGAGAAAATGAACTACATTTCCCTCCAGCCTCACCGCCAATGACACCTGCCTACAAAAAGACATTTTTGGCTGGCAGGGCCGGTGAATTTATTTTATTTATTTTTTGCTCTGAAAATTTGGCAACACAGGGGAAGCCACTGATGTTAGACAGAGGGCATTTTCGCCTAATTGCCTGTTCCACTTCCCCTCAAAATGGGGCCGACCGTCCCCCAGAGTCTGCCGTTTTTGGGATGTCCAGACAGAATAAAGCACAGCAACCTCCGTCCATGGCTTTGCGTAACCAAGCATGCATGCACGGAGATGTCAGGCTGCCCTGATAGCATCCCAGAATTCCCTTGGTCTACTTTTCCAGTGTTCCGTTATCGTAAAGTAGCTAAGTAGCCAACTACCTAACAACACTGTGTGCTATCTGTATGCCCAGCTAACCTTTGCTTATTGATAAAAAGCTCTGCTAATCTGCCAATGTGCTATTCGCTAGGTTCCTAGCCTGCTAACTAGCAATGGTTACACTGCATATGGTGGAAGGCTCCTGGGGTTCAGCAGGGTGGGGTGATGTACTGGTTGTAG
Source organism: Anguilla japonica (assembly GCA_025169545.1). Classification (NCBI taxonomy): domain Eukaryota; kingdom Metazoa; phylum Chordata; class Actinopteri; order Anguilliformes; family Anguillidae; genus Anguilla; species Anguilla japonica. Next base: position 81,885,695 of record CM045883.1, on the reverse strand, counting down.
AGGTGATGATGACATTAGGAAAAAGTATACTGCTCACTGGAAGGGGATGAATGTTTTTTTTTTCCTGATTTTTTTCTGATTAATATGGAAATATTGTTTTTTTTAAAGACCCCAAACACCTTAAAATATCTACTAAAATTAAATCTATTTTATTTATGTAGCACTTTTTAACAGAGAACTGTCACAAAGATGTTTTACAGAGAAACAGAAAGAAATTGGGCAAAAGCCAGGCATGAACTCCCAAACAGCAAGCACATGAGGTAAAAAATAAAAAAAAACTCCCAGTGGAGACAAAACCCTCAAACAGTGGCGAGAAAAAACTCCCCAATGGGAAGAAATCTAGGGAAGAACAGGACTATAGAGGGGGAGCCCATCCTCCACTGGCCGGCCTGGTGTAAAGCAGCAGTAGAATGGATGCAACAGGAATGTAATGTAAAGGGATCAATCACAGACAATCAATGATCAACTGGGTCGAGCAGGTTACAGTCTGAAGCATTAAACTAGCTTGTAAAGCAGGGATCAGCAACTCACGGTCCTCGAGGGCCGAGATCTGCTGGTTTTCCACCCTCCCTTTGCCTGGGAGTCAGGTGTGAAGACGGTCTGGCCAATCAGTAGCACTAATTACCCTGGGAGAAAAGAAAACCAGGGCTGGATTTGGATTCGAGGGCCAGAGTTGATGATCCCTGTTGTAAAGTATAAAGTCCAAATGAAGGGGGCGTATACTACGCATTTCAGAGGGGCAGGGTGATGCACCTGGGGCTCCAGGTTGTGTCATGGTGAAACGGAAGGGGTAAGCGTGTCATGGGAAAACACAAGAGCTTCAGCACGACTTAGCAGCTGATGTCAAGAGAGGATGTTAACAGCCAGACACTAGTGGCCCCTGCGACATTTAGGGCCCAAAACTCAGCAAAAAATCTGTAAAAAAAAAAAACACATCCCTGAAGGTCTGGTAAAATAATTCGGTCGAGCTGGCGATCGCATTATTTAAAGGGGGTGATGACCTTAGATATGGGGGGAGCGGTGTTGTTTGGCGGAAGGGGGTGAAATCCCTTGGTTGGGGGTAGGGGGGGGGGGGGGGGGGGGGGGTGGGTACTTGTTTGTGAGTTAATCCCTTTAGGAGCTCTGAGCCTAGCGACTGTGTCCATCTACGGTATCCATGGTAACATGCAGCTCCTGGTGGGGGGCTGGGGGTGGGGCAGCAGGCAGCAGAAAACATATGTATATGAATGTGTGTGTGTGTGTGTGTGTATGTATATATATATTTGGAATTGAAGACCGTGTAAACATTAAGAGAGGGAACAGACCCTGCAGTGTTTGCATGCAGGCATCCCAACCGCACTCTGAAACCCTGTAGGCAGAGGCTGACTGCAGCCTTTCACTAAAGGAAGCTTGGGCTGCTCCGTGATAAAAAAGCACAAATCTCACAGAAATATATATATATATACATAACATCTCATTTATCCAGTCAGACCGGCGAGGGTCAATGACTACTGTACGTGTGTGTGTGCGCGCGCGCGCGCTTGTGTGTGTGTGTGTGTGTGTGTGTGTCCATACTTGACAAAGCGTCAGAGCGGAGCAGAAGACAGACTGTAACTGTTTTCAGTCGCCCTCGTGAATCAGCCCCGAGGGAACTTCAGTTCCATCACAAGACACTCTGGAAGGTTTGCGGGACGGCTAAAGTCGTAAGAAACGTGCGGTTAAAAAAAACTGCTGAGACCCATTCAGAGAGACGGAGAACCACGGTGTCCATTAAAACAGGGCCCTTAACCCGCGGTCCCGCCCCTGGAAAGATCAGGGCACCGGGGCTACTGTCACACAGGTGCGCTTCTAATGAGTGCGGCAGGTGAGTCTCGCTAATTTAATCGCGCGATTAATCACCCTCCCCCGGGGTTACCACGGCGATGCTGGGATGCAGCAACCACGAGCAGCAAGGCTGAGCAGAGCTTTGGGGATTTCACACCGCGGCTCGTCCTTCTCCACGAGGTTTAAAAGAAAAAGAAATGACATTCTTAAGGTTAGCGTACCCTGCAATGCAAATACATTTTACATCTGCTCCATTGATATTTTTATATTTGTTATTTTTAAGGGTATTTTTTTTTTTCCACTGTCCCTGTTCTCAAGTTTCATTGAAGTGCGTATGTATGGTAGCTGGTGTAGGCAATAGAGGGCCATCACTACAGATCATCACATTGAGTTTGTCACATTTCGGAGGCGTGATGGTGAACAATTATCGCTAAAAAGCCGGAACGATGTTTCCTCCCGGTTATCTGCTGGATCAAACGGACAGCAATAACGTTCTCCCTGTACTTTAGAGATGAATAAACACTGTGTGTGACAGCTCTGTACAGTCCAAACCCGCTGCCTCTGATTAGTCTCCACACACACACACACACACACGCACGCACGCACGCGCACCCACACACACATGCACACATACACTGTGTGTGACACGCGCTATGATTATTCTCCGCACACACACACGTAAGCCCACACACACACATACACACACGTACACACACATACACACACACACATGCACACACACACACACTCACACACACACTGTGTGTGACAGCTCTGTTCAGTCCAAACCCGCTGGCCTCTGATTATTCTCTCATCATAATCAAACCAGCCCTGAGGTTCCATTTATGTTTCTCGTGTGTGTTTGCAGTGTGCAGTGTGTGTGTGTGTGTGTGTGTGTGTGTGGGATGGGCCCCGCACATGGGGGGAGGGGGGGGGGGGGGGGGCGGGGTCCTGGCAGGTAAAGCGGTGGATACGGGAGAGGGTGGCTCGCTTTCGGGCAGCCGCCAGCACACCCCAAAGCACAACGTGCAAAAAAAGGAGCCTGAAGTATTTCAATGCCACAACATATTGTGCATGTTTGGAAAATGCAATGCCATTTTGTTGCATTTTGAAAAGTAACATTTTGCAATGTGCCTGTTTGTGTGTGTGTGTTTCACAGGTACACACATAAACAAGCACACACTTGTGCATGCGCACACACACACACACACACACTCATGCAGACACACACACACACACACACACACTCGGGCACACAAGTGCGAATTTCTTTCTAAAATCTAATTTTATCATCAGTTGTTTGTTTTTTCTCCCTTCTGACCCCAAGGTAGAGAAAGCATTTAAAAAGCAAATGGGAGAGCAGCAGTGCTTTATAGTCTGCATGATGAAAACCGGGGATTGAGGGCTGATTAGGTAATCCCCTGAACGCCATCTCCAGCCATCAAAATGGTAATTAAAACAAAAATGATAATTGGACAAATTTTCTCTGGAGAAATGGAATAAATAAATGAGGCGAGAGAGGTGCCTGAGGGCTGCGACAGGAAACGAGCCCCCAACCCCCCCCCCACCCGAAAGCCGACGCCCCAACACAGAGCAAACGGGGACTTCGGCTCTCTGACTGATAGCGAGTCTCGGCTCAGGAGCCAAAGAAACCAGGACAGTGCCACCCACTGGTAGAGCCAGGTAGTGTGAGGCTTTTCACTTCCTGTACAGCAGCATTCAAATCAATGTGCTCGTTACTGTAGGTGTGCAGTTAAAGCGGGTGGGGTGGGGTGGGGCCAGAGAGAGAGGGAGGGAGGGAGGGAGAGGAGAGAGAGAGAGAGAGGAGAGAGAGAGAGAGGTAGAGAGAGAGAAGAGAGGGAGAGAGAGAGAAAGAGAGGGAGGGAGAGAGAAAGAGAGGGGGGAGAGAGAGAGAGAGAGGGGAGAGAGAGAGAAGAGAGAGAGAGAGAGAGAGAGGGGGGAGAGAGAGAGGAGAGAGAGAGAGAGAGGGGGAGAGAGATAAAGAGAGGGAGAGAGAGATAGAGAGAGGGAGAGAGAGAGAAAGAGAGGGGGGAGAGAGAGGGAGAGAGAGGGGGGAGAGAGATAGAGAGAGGGGGAGAGAGAGAGAGATAGAGAGAGGGAGAGAGAGAGAAATAAAAAAGTCCCACACAGCCTAAGAGGACAATAAAGCATCTGTGCGCCGCCGAGCGCTCGCTGCCATTAGGGGGGGTTTGGGTTTCTCTTGGCTCCGGCCCCGTCTCTCCCAGCACGAGGGAGCGGAGGAGGAGTGATTTATGAATGAGACACGGCGGTGAGGAGCGCCCGGGCGCCTCGCCCCGCCGAAGCCACACCGACGGACGAGGACCGGAGAGGAGTGCCAGAGCGTCGGCCCAGCCCCGTTAAAAACCGGGAGGCGCTGCTCCCGCTGCTCTGCAGAACAGGGGGGGGGGGGGGGGGGGGGGGGGGGGGGGGGGGGGAAGGGGGAGGGGCCGCGGAGGCTGCGCCCACGTTCGAGCCGGGAACTGGCATTCGCCGAACGGCGCCAAAATAAGAGGCGGCGAATCAAAGATGGGTATCGGCTCTCGTAAAAAAAAAAAAACACCGTGTGGAAATTTCCGGCATCCGCCATAAAAGCAGCGTGTCGCCACTGATCTAGACACGGGCAGCGCGTGCACCAGTCACTTCTCACATTTTACTGAGGGCTGAATATACGTGTGTAAAAATGTAGTTACGACTTGATATGAATTTTCACGATGCATTTTATTCTCATGCAAGTTATCCTGTATGCCTTTCCTTTAAACTCCATTAAAATTACTCAAGACTTCCACAAGGTCAGATACACAGGGTCACGGAAGCAGAGTTATCGGCCAGAGATTTAACGCCCAAATTTCTGAAGTCCGGAGAGTGAGGCATAATAAACCGCACACGTGTTGGGAACACGCTGGGACTGAGAGGTCAGTGGTTCTCCCCTCGTAAAGATAATGGAAATTATCTCCCTGTCAACCACCTCCCAGTCAGCCGCGAGCTCCGCGGTGTGCATTGCCACGCGGCTTTTAATTGGACGAGACGCGTCACATGGCACAACGGACACCCCGGCGAATCGCACGGGAGGGTGGGGGGTTCGGGGGGGCGTTCCCCGTGACCTCACGGCGTGGGCGGAGACTCGGGAGGGCGGCGGGTGCGCTGTGGCTCCCCCGGAGCACCGGGCTCTCCCCACGTTTTAAACATTATGGAAACTCCATGTCGCGGGGCGGGGGTGTGGGGTGTGTGTGGGGTGGGGGGGGGGCGCAGTGGGAGGGGGCACGGCGGCGTTTGGATACGGCGCGGGGAGAAACCCGAGCCGCTCGGTAACGGTGACCACGGAGACGGGCTCCGGTTTCCCCGTCCAGGCAGCTGCAGGTATTTACTGAAACCCAACACCCCCCCCCCCCCCACAGCCCGGCTCTGCACTCCACCATCTCCCGACAAGCGCCGACAAGCCAAAAGGCAGCATTTTTCACTTACACAAGTGAGTTACACATAAACGCGAAGGGGGAGTGGGGGGGGGGGGGGGGGGCAGAGGTCTGTGTTTGTGTGATTGTGTGTGTTTGTGTGTGGGGGGGGGGGGGGGGGGGGGTCACCTTGCGGAACGTGCGAAAGCAGAGGTGTATTGTCTATGAGGATACGACAGCAGGGATGGGATTCAGAACGGGCCTTCGCAAACGAAAGAGAACGCAAAGGTCACTCTGAATTAGGCCTCCCCCTCCTCTGGCTTACGAAGCGCGTTCTGACAGCACACTGATCTGTTGGGTGACACCTATCTGTTTTGTTTTTTTTTTTGTTTTGTTTAAAACTCTGTTTCAACAGAGGATTCTTCACTTCGCCCCAAAGTTTCCAAGCGACTGGATGACTGCCCCTTGCTCCATTAACATGTAACTGACACCAGGGGTGCCTCCTCCCCCCCGCCCCCGCCCCCCCTTTCTTCTCCCTCTCTTCTTTTCTCCGGTTTCCCTCTCACTCTCTCTCTCTCTCTCTCTCTCTCTCTCGCTCTATCTTCCACTGCTGGCCCCCTGGGATTACCCAGCATGCCTCGGGAACACGAAAAAGAGCTGTGACATCATCCTCAGTCACGTGGCTGAGGGATGAAGCAGAAGTTTGGATGGGGGTGGCGTTGGGGGGGGGGGACAGTGTTGGCCCTCACTTGTGTACCCCCCCCCCCCCCCCCCCCGCACACACATTGTGTGTGCGGTCCACATTCTGGGAAAATGGAAGCGGTGTGTAGTGTTGGTACAGGCGAGACAACAGTCAATCAGCACCTGCAATCCAAATCCACAAATTTACATGAGTCGCAATGCTCGTCAACAACCGCCTGTTCCACCACTGCAGTCACCTGACTAACCCTGTGTGACACCTTACTTTGAGTAGCGCTGTATAAACTGCACTATTCCAATAATGATCGATCGACTGATTGACCGCTGAACTGATCGATTGATCGGCTGATAGCGAGCAGAGCGCATGGACTTCCTGTCTGAGGATCCAGCCTTTACAGTGAACAGCAGGGTTGCCAGATTGAGAAAACAGTCAAAACGGGACAACATGGACAGTCGGAAGACTAATCACGAATGAGGGGGGGTGCTGTCGGAACTTTTCACGGACCAGGGAATGGTTGGGAAGCTAATTCATTACAAACAATGTAAAAAAAAGAATACTTTCAATCAATAACGCAGGCCAGACATTATATCGACAAATACCGGACCTGTACAAATAATCTGAAAGGAGGACGCAGATTTACAACAGCCTCCAAGATTCAGCATCCAGTTCACCTGCTTCAGACTGACCCAGGCAGCCCTGCATGCATTAATGAATTCATTAATTCATTCATTCACCCCTTCATTCATTCATTCATTCATTCATTCATTCAACGTCTATTTCAAGGATCATCAACTCTGGCCCTCGAATCCAAATCCAGCCCTGGTTTTCTTTTCTCCTGGGTAATTAGTGCTACTGATTGGCCAGACTGTCTTCACACCTGACTCCCAGGCAAAGGGAGGGTGGAAAACCAGCAGGTCTCGGCCCTCGAGGACTGTGAGTTGCTGATCCCTGGTCTATTTCATCTTGAGAAACCACTGAGAAACATCCTCATTTCCAATGGTCTCGAGTTACAGACGTAAAAAACTGCAGAACAAACTGTGCGATGAAACAGACTTCGAAATTTAAAATTTTCAGCATAAAAAAAAGATTTAGATGAGTTCACAAGCACAACAGAAAACAATCACACTCCAGACTTAACGAGCATCCGGTCGCAGCTTTCTAACGAGCGCGGAAAAAAACGCGGCAGCCGTTCTGGTTTCCGCGGAAACGCACCGGGTCCCCCGTGGGTCCCACCGACGATGGGGAGCAGGTGACAGGTGTGATGGGTGACAGGTGACGGCTCGGCGGAGGACGGGGGGGGGGGGAGAGCGCGGGCTGACAGACGTACGAGCGCGTCGGATGTCTCAGAGACGGAAGGTTTCCGGGTGACAGATCGGCACGAGGCTGCGGCGGAGCCCGCAAATCCACTGCCGCCGATTTCGCCAACAAACCCGCACGGTCACCAAAACTAAACCAGCGACAGTCCGGCCACCATCGTCTGAGCCTGCAGCTGCTAAACGCAACCGCACAACTGCCTTTATTATGAACCCTGGAGCACCCTGGACATTCACCGGTTTCCAGAATACACCCACTGCACCTGAGAAACTGGCCTCCCGTTAAGACACAAAATGGCAGGCATTACTGGCTATAAATAGCTTGGCTATGAATAGCTGTACAAAATTAGTTTTGTACCTTATTGAACCTGTGTTTTGTTGTTGTCCGATGACCATGACATGCACTTTTGTACGTCGCTTTGGATAAAAGCGTCTGCCAAATAAATGTAATGTAATTACATTACAGGCATTTAGAAGATTCTCTTACCCAGAGCGACTTAGACAACTTTTACACAGCATTTACACTGCATCCATTTATCCAGCTGGATATATATTCTCTGTTAGCCCTACACTGAAGGGACAGAAGCTAATGTTATGGATGTAGCCAAACGCACTCGGAAAACTCGCTGCTGGGGAGTAATATTGTGGTGAAGTTCTGCTCCATAAAAAGACATTGGACGATCTCCAACCCTGTGGGTCTTGGACAAAGCGCCTGTTTCTCTTAAAAGTGGGAGACCCAACGTGTGCAGATGAGGTGGGGGGGGGGGGGTGGCCCATTCACTGAAGAAGAAGAAGAAGAAGAAGAAGAAGGGGTGACTGGAAACGAGGCCAGGGTTGCACAGAAGGTTAGGCAACTGGGCTTGTGACTGAAGGGTTGTGGGTTTGAATCCCAGTTGGGGTGCCGGCGTGGTTTTAAAGCCGAATAGCTTCAGAAGCTGTATCAGTGGCTTGTGTGCAAAGATTTAATGCATGCAAGTTACTCCAGAGAGGAGTGTCTACCAAATGTCACAATCACAATATATGCATGAAAACATATTGAAAAAGGGGAATGCCCAGGGGAGAACTAACAATAGAATATATACAGTCTGTAGTCTGTATATTTTTAGGGCAGTGATGTAATGTCTGTTGTTTTGGCTCTGTACTCTAGCACACTGGATTTGAAATGAAGCAAAGAATACGAGGATAAAGTGCAGAATGTCAGCTTTAATGCGTTTGTGTGTGTGTATGTGTGCGTGTGTGCGTGTGTGTGTGTGTGTGTGTGTGCGTGTGTGTGTTTAGAAAGCAGAACAGTACAAAAAATGTTGACCAGAGTGCCCCTTACCACATGGCACCTGGCCACTTGGTTTTGCAGTGTTAAATTTCTTCTCAACTGGAAGGAAACACTGCTATATATACATATATACATACATATGTTTTTTTTAAAAAAAATACTTGCTGTCAAAATATATCTAGCATTGTGCAACCACATGTTTACAAAATGGCGGTTGGAGCCACAACGTTGCAGGCCGAGGGCAGGCAGCCGCCATAGAGCAAGGCTTTTTAAACGTGACGCAGGGAGGGTAGGAGCCCAGTTGGGGGGGGGGGGGGGGGGGGCAGCAATCAATAAACACAGGACCCGATTTAACCTAGTACTGCAGCCCCTGTTTATTATGCAGGCTTTCCAGGAAAATGCGCTGTCAGGCATGTGATTCGCCAGTTGGCCGGTCTCAGCCATAGGAAGCTTCAAAGCACTCGGCCAGCAAATCCTGGAGATAACACAGAGCAGGAACTTTGGGGGTTACTATCTGAGGTGGTGTGTGTGTGTGTGTGTGTGTGTGTGTGTCAGACGAGGTGTCCATGCCCCTGCCTCCTCCTCTTTTTCACCAGTTAAAATACGCGGCTTTCTTTCAGTTTTCAGTTAAGTTCATGGGCAACTTGGAAGGAAGTAGTTTTGTAACAGCTGGAGGTGGCCATCTGAGTCCTGCATCTAGGTCTGCCATTCGACATTTCACCTCTGGTTATTTTGGAATATTCTGCTGTCTTTTTGTTTTTTGCACTTTGGATTACTTTGGGCCAAAACTGTGGTTTGGTATCTTCTCTCATTCGTTTCTTGTGTGGCTGTCCATGTCTGTAACCTTTGTTAATTGTTTTAAGGTAGCTGAACCTCGTCTTCAGAATAGTCGTGAATACTTGTTGAAACTTAATGTATTCATAAATGTATTCATTTTCATCTGGTTGTGAGTTGTACATTTTGATAAAAGCTGAAGCAAACAGTTTGCTCTGCCTATCAACGAATTTGGAGATTTGATTGATAATTGATATCTTTGATAGCAATTACCAAATTAAATCAAATGAATATATTTTACCTGTTGGGTAAGTGAGGTGTTGATGGACTTGCGTTCAGGATTCAGAGTGCCGGACGTCAACGAGGGTGTTAACGGTTAAAATTGCTGGGCTCGGAAAACTAGACATATTTCAATTAATCCCCACCTTGCCGACAGCGCGTTTCCAGATCACCATGGCGACCTCGCACCAGCAGAACACAGGAAACAGTAAAAAGTTCCATGCGAGGAGGGGCAACCTGCATTACCTAATTTAGACTGTTTTTTTTCTTTTTCTAATTATCAGCTATTCCAAAGCTTGGCCCTTTCAAGAGCTAATATTAAAACAGTCGTTCAATGCTAAATCTCCTGTGTTTTTTTATTTTTTTTTTTTTTTGGTACATTTATCGACACGTGAAATGTCCGCCTCAAAAAACCGCAACAGGACAGCAGAACCGGACGCCTCTGCGCTATCCCCCGTTAGCCACCTTTCTCTCCCGCTGCGCCGATGGCCAATTAAATTTATGACTCATTTCCGTTCGTTTGTTCGCTCAATTTTCTTTTCCGCTCCGTCCCTGGAAACAGCGGCGGCCTCGAGCTCCGTGCGGTTTCAAAAACACTTCGGTTTTCTTTAAGGGCCGGGTTTGAACGACAGGGTGCCCCAGGACGCAGCGAACGACGCTAACGCTAATGCTAACGATAATGCTAATGCTAACGACGGTTGAGCGGCTTTCGCTCCGTGTCTCCACGGAGCGAGGAGAGCAAACTCCACCCTCTCTGCCGTCTGAATGAAAACGCTCCTTCAGTCCGCCGGAGCTGATTGGTACGTGATCTTCTCTGTTTTTTTTTTTCTCTCTCTCTCTCTCTCTTCTCTCTGAGTGTGTGAAAGCACAAGAATGGGACAGGGAGAAGGGGGGGGAGGAGGAGGAGGAGGAGGATGGGGTACAGTCCTAAATGTTTCTGACACTTCGATAGAAACGCTGTCGACAGCGCTGTTGTTGTGGCGGAGTGCTACCCGCCACACGGAAACACAGCTCCTGTCAGCTCGCTGAGGAACCACCGCTGGGGGGGGGGGGGGGGGGGTGGGGGGGGGGGGGGGGGTTAGAGATGGCTTCTCTCAACACATCCAGCCAGGAGGGTGATGGGGGGGGCGGTGTGGAACAGGACAGGTGTTGGGGAAGCTCCCCTGCAGTAAGTGCTGGGAAGGGGTCTCCTTACAGAAATGGAACATATTGCAATATATATTTCTGTATATATTTCTGTGATAGCCTGTAGTTCTGCGTTAGCCTCAGTGAGTTGTTGAGTGGTGAGGGCAGGGCATGGTGGAGAATAGAATCCAGAAATAATAATAAAACAGCGCCGAACAGGATACTTTCTTGCTATTTATGGAATAATACATGGTATTTATATCTATGAATAGCACATTCTAAAGATCGGCTTTCCCACTATTTGTCACATTCACACTACACAATCATCACCTCCGTTGATCATGACCATTAAATGGAGCTACCTATTTGTTTCGCCTCTCGGTGGACAAAGGTTGTCATCTTTTAAAAAAAGACCTCGGAATATCCACGTTCATAAGGCCGCAGTAAGTCTAAATTGGGCCCCATTTGGTACCCCAGCTGTTAGTTCAGGCTCCAGGTTCACGGCTCTCGCTCGACTCACTCTGATCCAGCGGAACGGCGGCGGGTCACGTGACCTCGGCCCGCCGTCGGTTCCCGACGCGACCGTACGTGCGGAGCAGACGGACAGACGGGACCCGCGCGCGGAGTCAGCGAACCGGGGTGACCGCCGCACCGCTTCCTACCGCGCAAAAAAATAATAATAAACCGAGAACACAGACACAGGAACACCGCCGCCGTCATCGCCGTCGCCGACGACGACTACCGCCGACCACAGCGAAGCGGCCCGCGGTGGAGAGAGAGAGAGGAGAGAGAGAGAGAGAGAGAGAGAGAGACGGGCCCGGGAGAACGAGACGGAGACCCGCGGAATGCAAGGGCGGGGCTGCCGTGTTTTTTTTTTTTAGGGGGAAAACCCCGCGGCTGATGAAGACCAGGCCGGCCTCTCGTTGTGTCTGGAGGGGGGCGGGGGGGGGGGATAGGAGGGGGCGGGGGGGGGGGGGGGGGGGGGGGGGGGGAGTCACCGGCTTTCTGCGTCAGCTGGAGTCAGGATTTACACACGATGACGAGTGTCTCACCGAGTTTAGCATGTGCGGTGGTTTTGAGATTTTAACAGACAAGTGAATCGGTTGCTGGTGTGAGGTTTTTACATTTCTAAAGTGTAATCAGTGATGTCAGTGGCTATGTGCTTTTTGTGAATTTTGGGTTGTAGATGGGAGCAGTAGGACAACTGCCGTGCTGAACCAGGCCAGCCGGAACCGGCTCCAGTTCTACAGTGGAAGTTCGACAGTGCTGAAACTGTACAGAAGCATATCAGCCTTGTTCTGACTCGACAGTGATGAAACTGTACAGAAGCATATCAGCCTTGTTCCAGGTCTGCAGTGCTGAAACTGTACAGAAGCAAATCAGCCTGGTTCCAGGTCTGCAGTGGAAAGGGATGAAGTGCACTGGATGTTTCCACGGCCCTAGTGACTCTTGGCAGGCAGACGTACTCCCGGAAACATTCCCACGGTGTGGGAAGGGTCAGCTAAAGAACACTGGCTTTTTTGGCTACTCTTATTTTTTTAACAGTGAAGAAGGATAGAGGATTCAAGGAAGTGTTCTATTATCTCTGAACTCAAACGAGCCTATGTGTTGTGCTTGCTATGTGGTTTTGAACACTTATTATTATTATTATTATTACTAGTTGATTTTTATCTATGGACCACAACATTAAGGCAAGGTTATGAACTGCCTTTTAAGTACAGAACTCATGTTCTGATTTTACAGCACAAACCCTTCACGTCCACTTGCAATTCGTCATGTTCAATCCACAACTGACAACTGACTGTGATGTCATCAAAGTGCACCACTAATCCACCACTGACTGTGATGTCATCAAAATGTGCCACTATTCCAGCCTGACATGATCAATAGAAGCTAGAATACAAATAGGACATTTAAGAACAGATATGATTTTATCGCATAAAGAAAAAACACCTAACAAGAAATAAAGGAACTTAAGAAATACCTACAAACACTAAAACACAGACAGTAGCATTAGCATTATCTATGATCATTGAACAACACTCCATGCTAACAGTGCTAACACTGGAACCTATCCAGAGGAATGAGTCCTGAAGCCAGAATGTGAATCAAAACAGGATATTTTTAGAATTGATTTGCCTGTGAATATAAATATGACATTAGGTATGCAGGTCAGATTCAGTGTTTTGAGAATTTCCCATGTTTTCTTTTTAAATTTTTTTTGCTGTTTTATCTAAATTTTCCAGAGAACTTGGGCTTGCATTTGTAACCTAAATTGACATGTTTTTTTTAATGAGATCAAAGCAAGCTGAAAAAAAAAACAGGATTATTTTTCGTTACAGAAACCCCCCCCCCCCCCCCCCCCCCCCCCCCCCCCGCACAACCCCACCCTGTGGCACCGTACGTAATGAGGTGAAACAAGCTAAGCAACGAGGAACGAGGATCTAACAGGTGACAGGTGAGCTTAGAAATAATAGCACCCCCAGCGTTTTCCAAAAAAATAATTAAAAAAAAGGAGAAGAGATCTCATAAAACCACCCTAAAAAAACCACCGTCAACTTAAATGTCATTCCGGATCCAGGACACAGCCGGTTCCATTTTGTGTACATCAGACCGAAAATAACAGGCCCCCATTGAAATATCCAGCCACTCTTCTTCAGCACGCAAACATATTGGGCCGGTTTCCCAGACATGGACTAAGCCTCGCTCTAGACTAAAAGAAAAAATTCAACGAATATCTCCATTGAAAAAAGTTTTTAGTCTCAGTCGAGGCTTAATTCATGTCTATGAAACCAGCCCGTAGCTTATTATAATATAGTATGTACTGTATAGTATTGAACTATGTATAGTATAGACCAGTAATCTCATTCATTCATTGTAAGTGATAAAGTGAAAGGTGATCATTCAGCAAGAAATGAGTTGTGCAGAGGTACACGTACAAGAATAGGTGTTTCAAACAGGTGGGTATATACACACTTCTGCAAAAAAATAAAAAAAAGAAGGAAATGACCCAAAAGAACAAGAGTAATCACTTTTTCTAAAATGTGTTCTTTTTACACATGTACATCTTCTAATCAGGACAGAGGGATCTTGTACAAAGGGAAATCAACATCTTTTGTTAAAAGATAAAAAAACAAGCAACTGCTCTTGTTCTTCTGACGTCTCAGTGATGCAGTCAATGGGTTGTTCTTCCGGGTCATGCAAACTCAAGCTTTTCCTTCCTTAAGTTTCCATGACACAGTTACTGGCTTTCTGTATGCTCGGCTGTGCTATGCTACGCTATGCTATGCTCAGTCATACCATGCTATGCTATCCTACACTCAGCTGTGCTATGTTATGCTACGCTATGCTATGCTCAGTCATACTATGCTACGCTATGCTTTGCTCAGTCATACTATGCTACGCTATGCTATGCTCAGCTGTGCTACGTTATTCTATGCTATGATATGCTCAGTCATACTATGCTATGCTATGCTTTGCTCAGTCATACTATGCTACGCTATGATATGCTCAGTCATACTATGCTACGCCATGCTTTGCTCAGTCATACTATGCTACACTTTGCTATGCTCAGTCATACTATGCTACGCTATGCTCAGCTGTGCTACGTTATGGTATGCTATGATATGCTCAGTCATATTATGCTACGCCATGCTTTGCTCAGTCATACTATGCTACACTTTGCTATGCTCGGCTGTGCTACGCTATGCTATGCTGTGTTTTAAATGACCCAGCCCATCCGGTGATTTGATTGGCTGTGGGGCTGAGGTATGGAGAGAGCGTCTCGTCGAGGAGCCCGCAGGTGCACTACAGCACCGCCGCAGCGCAGGAGCAAACCGCCACCCCTCGTGACCTCACCGCGTCCGCCACCAAACGTGTGAAAGGTGGAAACACGGTCTGGATCATCATGCCGCCCCATTACCAGGGTCAAACAGGCAAGGGGGGCGAGAGCCAGCGCGCCTCTGCCCGCCCGTCCAAACTATCCCAGGAGACCCCGCTCACAGCGGAGGCCGTGCGCGCCTGCCGCCGTCTCTCCGGCCGCCGCGAGAGAAACACACCGTGCTCATGAAGCCACTCGTGACATGTTTTGATGGGAAAAATTAATCTCAGACAAACAAGGAAAAGGGAAGATGCGAATGCGGTCATACTCACGGGGTAACTCCGTATATATCCAAGCTTAGGTACGGACGGACGGACGGACGGACGGAAAGAAAGCAGAAAATACACACTTCACTTCCCCTTTTAACAACTTCGTTCAAGTGCAAGAAAAACAAACTGCTTCACTGTGAAGGTTTCCGACAGAGCTTTAGAAGGCCTGTTTTTTTTTACGGTGTGGCAGAAATTTGCACGTGGCGAATGTGATGCTTGTTACAGGAAACGGCGACTGTGCAGAAATGGGCAGTTAGCAAAGCTCTCATTCATAAGTCAGATTTGTTTAACAAGCCGCTGTCTGACATCAATTACTTATCCTTATTATTAAAAACAAAAATCAATAAAAAAAACAGGTCATTTAGACAAATTCCTGACAGTGTTTTGTTAACAAAAACAAAGGAAAAAAAAAAAAGAGAAGTCTGACCACATCAGCTGTGCTCTGTAATTTGGAAGAGGAAGTGATGTCACCAGAGTTGGTCACATGGTCGGGGGCTGCAGCTGCCTGATTGGCCCGAGGGGGAGCAGGTCCTTACCTTGTTGCGTTTGAAGTAGGCCCGGCGGCAGGCGGCGAAGCACTTCTCGCTGCAGAAGCTCTTGAGCTCGCTGCCCATGCTGAGGGAGTAGCGCTTCACCCCAACCTTCTGGCACCACGCGCACATGATCTGCACGTTAGACATGTCCTCCTCTGAGAGAGAGAGAGAGAGGGAGAGGGGGAGAGGGGGGAGAGGAGGGAGAGAGAGGGGAGGGGAGAGAGAGGAGGAGAGAGAGAGAGAGAAGAGAGAGAGGGGGGAGAGAGAGAGAGAGAGAGACGATCGAGAGCCCGAGAGTGGGGGGCAGGGGAGAGAGGAGAGGGGGAGAGAGAAGGAGAGAGAGAGAGGGAGGGAGAGGGAGAGAGGGAGAGAGAGGGGAGAGAGAGAGAGAGAGAGGGAGAGAGAGAGAGAGGGGGAGGGAGAGGAGAGAGAGAGGAGAGAGAGGGGGAGGGAAGGAGGGGAGGAGAGGGGAGGAGAGAGAGTAGAGGAGGGAGAGAGAGAGAGAGAGAGGGTGGGGGGGGAGAATGGGGAGAGAGAGAGAGAGAGAGAGAGAGAGAGAGAGAGAGAGAGAGGGAGAGAGGGAGGGGGGACAGGGGGGAGAGGAGGGAGAGAGAGAGAGAAACCTAAAACACTGCACCACCACACCACACTCACACATACACACCAACACATTCACATACACACACACACACACACACACACAAAACAACGCACACACACACAACACACACACAGTGACCATGACCATAGGCAGAGATTAAGGGGGGCCAACCATGCCACCCCCCCCCCCCCCCCCCCCACACGACCTGCAATTGCAAATCTCTCCCTCCCTATCTGCGCTAGCAACCTGACACCCCCTGGTTTGCAATCGCAAATCGCCCCCCCCCATGCGACAAATTTGACTCCAAAACCCCCCCCCCCCCCCCCCCCCCCCCCCCCCCCACCCCCCCCCCCCCCCCCCCCCCCCCCCACCCCCCCCACCTCCCCCCCCCCCCCCACCCCCCCCCCCCCCCCCCCCCCCCCCCCCCCCCCAATGTTGAAATGTCAAACACCACCTATGCCATTGACTCAATCAACATTAGCTCACAGCTAAATCCAGTAGTTTTGTTTTGTACCCCCTCACAATCAGGGTGTGGCAGGTTCAGCAACAACCAATAGGAACTCACCTCACTATCTTTGCGGAGGGAAAAAAAAAAAAAACTTCATTGCTTTCACTTGTACATTAAACACGAGGACATCAAAGCAGACACTGCCCGAGACAGCACTGCAGCATAACCAGCAACCAAAAATCAATGGCCTTTCTTTTGGTGTGAACAATGTTTTACTAAGGTTGACAGAAAAAAAGAAGGAGAACTATACACAGGTGTGTTGGGGAAACCGTTTCATTATCCGGAATAAATAGTATAAAATTGAGACAAATATACACATGAGATCATATTAGACCTTGAGCATCTCTCTGAAAAATGCAGCCCGTTGCCAATTTGTTTCAGCTTAAGTGCTTTTGCTATTTAGCCATGAATCTCTCAAGACGAATGATGGAATGTACGTGACATACTTGCTTAAATTAAAAGAAGTTCAATTTTAGTTTAGTTTTTAAAAAGTTACATTTTATATGCAACAGTGACCATTGACAGCCAGTGAGAGCCTGTGCTCTTTGAGGGAGACCCGGAGAGACCCACTTTTATATCGTCGTTTAGGACAAACGATCATGGGATGGAATCAATGATCTTTTTCTGACCAATGACTTCCTGATCTGTCCCAGAATGCACTGCAGTTATTCAAGTGGACAGGCCCGGTTGTAGGATCCACAGCAACTGGAGTCTGTGTATGTGTGTGTGTGTGTGTGTGTGTGTGTGTGTGTGCGTGCGTACGCATGTGTGTGCTGGGCTCCAGGTCATGTGCAGGTCCAAGTACTGTACCAAATTCAGTTCTGTTATTGATTAAGTCTCCTTTCTTCCTGTCACATAATGGAATCCTCCGACCTCTCTGGGCTCAGCTACGTGATCTGGTCCCAAGAAGTGGAGACCAACCACAGAGGCCCTCCTAATGGTAACAGGTCTCTCTCTCTCTCTCTCTCTCTCTCACACACACACACACACATATACACACACACACGCATACCCAGAAGAGATTGGCTTCCTCTCCACCCTCAGGCCTGCACTGTAATGCTGTAATCCACAGGGTGGCTTTGAGTTCAGACAGCTCATATAGACAGTGACAGTGATTTCTGCTGTACAACCAGCCCATGCACCAACACTGAGACCCCCACTGACCACCAGAACATCTACTAAGCAGTGCCAAAAACGCAACACCTCACCCCTCTAGCTCAACCCAGAGCTCCCAGCATGGTCCATCCTGACCTCTACACTGAACTAATCGCTGCCTCACTACGCATTTGGACCCCAGAGTTATGATATTACAGTGCATTACTATTCTATGACTTCTATTTAAATTAGAAGAATGGTCTGCTTATTGCTCTGCACTAGGTGTACATATATGCTCTGTAGTCGTTTTTAATAGCATTCGGAGGCTAATCATCGACCCTGCCAGTGTTGAACGTTCTCTCCTGATGCTGCAATACTTTGTAAGTCGCCCCGTATAAGAGCATCCGCTGAATACCAAATTGTAATTGTAATTCTAAGTGTCCCACAGCGCCATGGTCTAAGATGGCTGACCCCTTCTTCCACACCTCCACCCTCAGCACACCTTCAGACTTCTATAGAGATGAGACTCTCAGACCGATTTTTAGCTGCTTAAAGAAATTCCTTTGTATGCCTAGGGGGTGGGGGGGGGGGAGAGATGGAGATACACAACATTCCTGTGGTTTGACATGTCAATTACACTGTCTCTCTCATGGGCGATAATCTGCAAACTAGACATCCGACAAAACAATGAATAATAAATAAAATAAAGATAAAATAGGCTTTACGACTGTGAAGAGAAGCACGTGTAGAGCTGAGGGGTCCTTGGGCCAGCCCCCTGACGGACTGTCGAAAACGTTCTTACGCAGGGTCAGCGCGGGGCTAACCAG
>CM045883.1:81834808-81862308 GCA_025169545.1 Anguilla japonica | reverse complement strand
ATCCATTTGCGAGACCTTTTAGTGGAGGGGGAAGAACTTTCCGAAGCTGTTACTCCACCGATTCTTTACAGTAGGGGGTGTCAGATCTTATCCGAAAAAGGGCCGGTGTGGGTGCAGGTTTTTGTTTTAGTCCAGCGCTACGACACCCGGTTCTACTTAACTAATTGGTCTTCATTCACAAGACTTTGATCAGTTGCATCTGGTGTCCCAGTCCTGGGCTAAGACAAAAAAAAAAAAACCCTGCACCCACAATGGCCCTTTTTCAGATAAGATTGGACAGTCCTGCTTTAGACCAGAGCTACAGTCCTGCTTTAGACCAGAGCTACAGCCCTGCTTTAGACCAGAGCTACAGTCCTGCTTTAGACCAGAGCTACAGTCCTGCTTTAGACCACAGCTACAGTCCTGCTTTAGACCACAGCTACAGTCCTGCTTTAGACCAGAGCTACAGTGCTGATTTAGACCAGAACTACAGTCCTGCTTTAGACCAGAGCTACAGTCCTGCTTTAGACCAGAGCTACAGTCCTGCTTTAGACCAGAGCTACAGTCCTGCTTTAGACCAGAGCTACAGTCCTGCTTTAGACCAGAACTACAGTCCTGCTTTAGACCACAGCTACAGTCCTGCTTTAGACCACAGCTACAGTCCTGCTTTAGACCAGAGCTACAGTCCTGCTTTAGGCCAGAGCTACAGTCCTGCTTTAGACCAGAGCTACAGTCCTGCTTTAGACCAGAGCTGCAGTCCTGCTTTAGACCACAGCTACAGTCCTGCTTTAGACCAGAGCTACAGTCCTGCTTTAGACCAGAGCTACAGTCCTGCTTTAGACAATAGCTACAGTCCTGCTTTAGATCAGAGCTACAGTCCTGCTTTAGACCAGAGCTGCAGTCCTGCTTTAGACCAGAGCTACTGTCCTGCTTTAGACCAGAGCTACAGTCCTGCTTTAGACCAGAGCTACAGTCCTGCTTTAGACCAGAGCTACAGTCCTGCTTTAGACCAGAGCTACAGTCCTGCTTTAGACCACAGCTACAGTCCTGCTTTAGACCAGAGCTACAGGCCTGCTTTAGACCAGAGCTACAGTCCTGCTTTAGACCAGAGCTACAGTCCTGCTTTAGACCAGAGATACAGTCCTGCTTTAGACCAGTGGTTCCCAGTCCTGTTTCACAGCAACCCTAACAAAACACACCTCATTCAACAGCTCGAGATCTCATTGAGCTGCTAATTAGCAGAATCAAGTGTGCCAATTAGAGCCCGGAGTGAAAACCTACGGGACGGTGGATCTCCAGAAAACAGCGCTTGGCAGCCCTGCTCCACGCGAACCCAGATCTCTGTTCCCAGGCCCCGTCCGCTTCCTCCGCTCCAGACCTACGGAAGGTTCTGGTTGGCGGCTTCCCGCGCCGCCTCACGGCGCAGCGCGTCCACCGCCGAGACGCAGGAAATCTGAACGCGTCGTCGCGGAAACGGGACTCCTAATGAATATGGAACATGGGTATCTGTGGAGGGTCTGCTGAGTATCTGTGGTTATGCTGTGAAAACTTTTTTTCCCGCTCTTTTCTCCCTGACGGAGGCCCTGATGAATGCAAAGTCCTTCCGTGGCTTTCTCATTCGTTGTTTATGATTTTTTAAATGTCTGCAGCACCTGCTGACAGCGACCACAAAAATCCATACCGACTCCCCTCCCCCCGGTGTTTTCGATATTCTGTTTAAATACTACGAACAATATATATTGGAGATGGTAGATGTGACGTTTGAATTACATAAGACAAGCTGCTGCTCAAATACTGCAGTTACATAAAGCAGCAGTTCATGCCTGCTTGCTGTTCAGAGAGATTCAGGTGTTGCCAGGTACTGCTCAGGAACCCATGATGAGATTCTGATGAGGGAACTACATCGTGTGACCAGACCATGTGACCACCAAGGTGCCCAAACATACTGGTCTCAGAGGCAGGAGTTCATTTGCGCATCTTTCAGTGTGTGTGTGTGTGTGTGTGTGTGTGCGCGTGTGTGTATGTGTATGTGTATGTGTATGTGTGTGTGTGTGTGTGTGTGCATGTGTGCGTGTGTGTGTGTGTTTGGCGATGGGTGGGTCTATGACGCGCATTGAATGTTTTCCTATAAACCGGTCGCTGTGGTCAGCTGTGAATTGATGGCTTTACCTGGCAATCTCTGAAACGGCTCTGCTATGGTCTCTACCACAGCTAACGAGCCAGAGCAGAGCATGGGTCCAAGAAACACAGTTACACGCACACACACACACACACGCACACACACACACACACAAATAAGCACACACACACACACACGCCCACATGCGTGTACACACTTCAAAAGCCTCTCTGTGCCTTGGCTGGACACTGTGCTTGGTGGTGAATGGGGGAGGGAGGGAGGGAGGGAGGAAGTCTGAAATCCAAATCTGACCAGAGCAGCGTCCACTGCTGGCCTCTGAAGGAGAGAATGAATAATTGAGAGAGACGGAGGGAGAGAGAGGGGGAGACGGGCAGGAGAGGGCCGGGGCCAGCTCGCTGGACTGTTTGGTGCGGACCACCATCTGTTCCCCCCGCACCCCGCACCCGTCCCGCCAGCCAACGAGTGGAACCCAACCAACAGAGCTGCAACTGAGGGCATGCCAACACACTCCAGCAGCACTGATAACACACACACACACTCTGGCACAACAGACACACACACACACACATACACACACACACTGGCACAACAGACACACACACACACACACACACACACACACTGGCACAACAGACACACACACACACACACACACACTGGCACAACAGACACACACACACACACACACACACTGGCACGACAGACACACACACACATACACACACACACTGGCACAACAGACACACACACACACACACACATACACACACACACTGCACAACAGACACACACACACACACACACACACACACACTGGCACAACAGACACACACACACACACCACACACACTGGCACAACAGACACACACACACACACATACACACACACACTGGCACAACAGACACACACACACACACACACACACACACACTGGCACAACAGACATGCACACACATACACACACACACTGGCACAACAGACACACGCGCAAGCACACACACACTGGCACAACACACACACACACACACACACTGGCACAACAGACACACACACACACATACACACACACACTGACAGAACACACACACACACACGCACACTGGCACAACAGACACATGCGCACACACACACAAACACAAACACAAACACACACACACACAGCGCTCTGTTCAGGTGGGACATGGTAATTTTCCACCCCCTGACAGCAGGGTGGGGTGGGGGAGGGGTGGCGGTATCGCTCAAAGCCAAAAATGTGCGCCGCTTCGCCCGCATGCTGACGGCCTGACTCACCCCCTCCGGGGCCGACACCCTCTCCCCCTCACGCGATACAAAACGCCGCGCGTAACCGAAGCCCGGTCCCGTGTCCCCGTCCCGAAGACGGTTCTCACCCTCTCAGACACAGTCATCTTTGTCTGAGAGGGTATATCTTTTTTTTTTAAACATTTTTATTTTTTTATTCCCAGAGATCCCTGTGAGATATCGCCTTCATGATCTGAGCCGAGCTCCTGCACAGTCCCCTTCTCGAATGATTCAGTCAACGTTTTCTGTTACAGGAACTGCTTCTCGCCTTTCCGCAGGATTTCACTTCCTACTACCAGGCGTGAAGGTTGGCCAGGTGTGTACGGTGTGCTGACATGTGTAAGGGCTCCAGGTGTGCACAGAATGCTGAAGTGTGTTGGGGACTCAGGTGTGTACGGTGTGCTGACATGTGTAAGGGCTCCAGGTGTGCACAGAATGCTGAAGTGTGTTGGGGACCCAGGTGCGTACAGAATGCTGAAGTGTGTTGGGGACCCAGGTGTGTACAGAATGCTGAAGTGTGTTGGGGACCCAGGTGTGTACAGAATGCTGAAGTGTGTTGGGGACCCAGGTGTGTACAGAATGCTGATGTGTGTGTGTGTGTGGGTGTGTGTGTGTGTGTGTGTGTGTGTGTGTGTGTGGTGTGTGTGTGTGTGTGTGTGTGTGTGTGTGTGTGTGTGTGTGTGTGTCTGTGTATGTGTGTGTGTGTGTGCACGTGTGTGTGTTAGGAGTACATACACCTTTAGCTTAGGGGACTAATCGTATTCCTAATTTTGTGGTGCGGTCAGTGCATAACCCACAGTAGACCTGCGCTGGTTAGCATGAGCGCACTGCTTTTGCAGTGTACTTCCCAACACAAGACTGATTCACCTATAAACCAGCACTGCAGAACCACCACAGGAGAGCAGGGACTCACTCACTCATACCTCTCAGTATCTGTATGACTGCAACAACACCGGCATCGCGTGGACTTTCTCTTAGAATATATAAAACAGGCAATATTTTGTATAAAGTTTTGCAATACCGCCATAATCCATATTGTTAATCTATGTTGAGTGCATTGCGCTGTTTGTGTAAGGGCTGGGGGGGCGTGGCTGCGTGTGTGACAGGTGCTCAGGTGAGCTCACCTGCGGGAGGTTTGATGAGGGGGGGCGGGATCAGCGGCACGATGATGGGGACGTTCCCGTGCTCCTTGGCACTGGACGAGGAAGAGGAGGAGGACGAGGAGGAGGATGAGGAGGAGGAGGAGGAAGGTGCGGCGGACGGCTCGGCCACCCCGTTCCTGGGGATCGGCGCGGCGTGGGAGCTGTTGGCAAACGTCGGGGAGCCGGCGTTGTCCCCCAGGCTCTTGGGTTTTGGCAAAGAGTTTTCTGGAGGAAAGAAGGAGGAAAAAAAGACTGAGAAACATTCGCAATACACACACACACACACACACACACACACACACTCGCTGCCACCACACACAAGGCCTGCCTTCAAACAGAGTTCAGGGTCCTGATATTCTTTAAACATCAGGAGTGTTTCCTTTTAACCCTTTAAGGAGTGAGATCACAAATATTCTTAACTTGAACATTCTAATGCTGATGTCACAATCGCTACTGGTGATTGAAAGCAGCGGAGTTCTGGAACACTGGCTTGTATTTTGAAAAAAAAAAAAGGAAAAATATTGTAAAAACCTGCTATTCACAAAGGTTAAAGGGGAGCAGAGTGTCTGCCGGGGGGTGGGGGGGGCAGCAAGGGTCACAGATAGAGATGGGATGACAGTACAGAGGTGTCTGGTGGTGAATCGAACCCCCAGCCACATTGGGGGGGGGGGGGGGGGGGTTCCCGTATGGGTTGAGAGTCAGCCGCCCAGCGCACAACACTGAACAGTCTCTGGTACAGACCCATCTTTCCGCACATGAAAGGGGAGGTTATGACATGGGCAGGCAAGGTCCGATCCTAAGTCAACACTCCTACACGCCGTAAAACGTCCAGTGTTAATTAAACTCTAACAGGGTACATATGAGTCCAGTAAGAACCATATATATGCTCTGTCAGAGTTGCATTGCTTTAACAATGAACACCTGGTGTACTCCAAAGTGCTCTGTGAACACAGGCTCATGTTCAGCTGAATTATGAACAGCTGGTGTTACGGAAAGGCAGCGGTGGTTACTGAACGAGCAAGTCTACACAAAAGACCTTCATTGTTTCAGAGACAAAGGGCGCTGTCATGCAGGCACGTGTCAAAACTATCAACCTCCGTCGGTATGTGTGGAGGTGCCACTGCGCTGTGAGTGCTACTGCATGTGTCAGTGATCTCGGTCCCCCTCAATGCATCCTTTCCAAAAAAAAAAAAAAAAAACCTATGCAAAACCCACATGTGAAAAAACCACATGTGAACACCCAACATGTGGAGAGTACACATGTGACTAAATAATCCTGCTTATAAGATGAGAGCAGGAAAAGGTAACCTATGATATTTAAAGTCACAGTTTTGTTTTCACATGTGAAAATTGTAGCTCACGTTTGAAAAAGTCAATAATGTGAAAATGTGGGTTTCGTGTGATTCCACGTTGCATGTTTTCTTTTCCGCGTGTGAAATTTTTAAAAAAAGCCTAAAATCTGAAAATGTCCAGTTCACATGTGCCATTTTCTTTTCTCAACGTGAATATTTTAATATTTTAATTTTAATATCCACATGTGAAAACATTAAATTCACATGTGAAATTGTGATTTTCACTTGTAAAAAAAAAAAAAAAAAGAGGCTAATTTGACACGATTTTTCCGTAAGGAATAAGCCTGGGGAACAGGGTTCCTTCAGTGGAAATCCCCATGACCACACGTCCCTAACGCTCCGGAGAGAAGCTCGGAGCCGGATCCCCAAATAGAAACCGCCCACCATCCTCCTATCCAAAGGACTCACTGAGCCGCAAAAAGAGAGAGCAGCCCGGCCTTCACTTCCAGGGCCGACAAAACACCTTCCTGAGGGAATCTGTCTCAGGTAATACTTTAAAATGGAGGCGACGGTGTGTGTGTGAAGGTGACATACAGTAAGACAACTGTAAAGGGTTACTAAAATACTTTCGCCACCTGTAGTCAACACAAGACCAGTGAACAAATGACCAGGGAGACACTGTAGCGGAGCAAGAATCAGCAAACGTGCACACTGTACAGAAACATGAGGGAAGAATCCGGCCAATCAGGTTTAAGCAGCTTAAATGGCTGCCCTGGCCATGTTTCTGAGGGAAAAAGATTTCCGGTCAAACTCTCTGCTGGATTCCGTGCGCACACTAAACTCCAGCATGAGTGAAGAGGAGAGGGAGAGAAAGAGAGGGAGAGAGGGAGAGAGAGAGGATAAGAGAGAGAGTGAGATGGAGAGTGATGAAGAGAGAGACAGAGAGAGGGAAAGAGGGTGAGAAGGTGAGAGGGAGGGAGACAGCCAGGGAGAGAGAATGAAACAGGGGGAAAGAGAAAGAAAGAGAGAGATCCACAGACAGATGGAAAGAGGGGGAGACAGAAAAGAGGGAGATATAAAGAGAGAAGAGAGAGAGAGAGGGAAAGAAGATCCCTCTCCGGTGAGATATGACCACAGCGAAGGCACGTCTGTCAGCACCGATGGCTCTACCACACTCCCGCCAAATATCAATCTCTCCACCAATCCAACCAAACCTGCGGTTTTTCAAATTTTTTTTTACCACCATTAACCAGCTGAACTCAGCGGAACACAGACTCAAGAAAAACTGAAGTGAACTCATGGCCTATTATCCCATCTGGCAGAGAAAGAAAAAATGAAATCAATATTTAAAAAAACTCATGAGCACAAATTTGGCAACCAATTTAAGGATGCTTTCTGTGGACCCACACATACACTGCTCACTATTTGAATTTATCTCTGTAGAGAATAGCAGCAGCAGCGGACAGACAGAGGACAGATACACAAGTTGAGCCCATTTGCCATTTGCTGATAATGTGAATTTTAAAATCCACCCATTAGTGTTGAGAAAATTTCATTGAAAATACAGCAAAACACAAAAAAAAAAAAAACATCACTTCTGTTTAGCAAAGTAAAAAAAAAAAATATATATATATATATATATATATATATATATATATATATATATATATACACACACATATATATATATATATATATATATATATATATATATAATAAATGACTCTCAGAGGAAATAGAAAAACAGTCCCAGAGAAATGAACAGCTGAATAATCGCTGCTCTGGGGCTGTTAGTGGCGACACTAACGGTGATGTATGCGTCTCCCTTCCCAGCATGCCTCTGTCATCGCGCCCCCCGCGCCAGCACGGGCAGCAGACAGCGCGGTTAATGCCGCTATCGATTTGCCTCCTTTTAAATTACTCCTCGTGCTCGCCGCGATGATGACCCTGTCGCCGTGGTGACACTCAAATTTGGAGGCAGACGGTCCGCGGGGGGCCGGGGCGTCGGGGGAGTCGGGGGGGGGGGGGGTCAAAGGTCAGACTGTCTATGTTGCGGAGATAAAGACTCCACTGGGATGGCAAAAGACTCGTCTAGTTAGATCAGTTAGAGCGTTTTAGAAATCCCCTCTGCTGGAGTCCGCAATTACCTGATACCGCCATTAACCCTTTCAAGCTCAGTGTCCACTAAAGAAATCTGTCAAATCTGCACCTAACCCTCTGAAGAGTGGGGGGTTGGGGGGGGGGGGGGTTGTAGGTTTTTTTTTGTAGTTCTGGAACTCCACTGCTTTCAGTCACCAGCAGTGATTGTGACGTCAGCATTAGAATGTTCAGTTGAGAACATTCTAATCACATATTTCTGATCTCACACCGCAAAAATGACCACACACCCAATGTGACTGGTGTTTGTTTTTCACACAAATCTCTCTCTCTCTCTCGCTCTCTCTCTCTCTCTGTCTCTGTCTAACAACCTACAGGGGGTCCTGGACCCCCAATACGGGTCCCGTTCAGCAAAGGAATCGGCTGCAACAGTTTTTTTGTGGAATTTAACACTGACAAAAGTGCACCCTGGCAAGGGTTGCCGGTTCAAACCCCACCCTGGGCATGTCGTGAGCAAGACACCTAACTCCTAACCTCTAACTGCTCTGGCGAATGAGAGGCATCAATTGTAAAGCGCTTTGGATAAAAACAGTCCTGACAAAAACAAAAATTTAAATATCACAAAAACGCAAAAAAGGTGGAGAAACAGCCGTGGCCCAGGGGTCGAACCATGCCAAACCCAAAAGGCTTTTCCACCCCCTCCCCCCCCCCCCCCCCCCCCCCCAATACCGCCACATTTAACAAACCTAATACCCAGTCCTACCTCCGTGTCTCAGCGCCGCAAACGGACTAATTAATAAAAACCGTTTGCACGTTTTTCGACGATTTACAGAAAAATTCTCACCCCAGTATACTACTTACCAGGGATTTGTGATAAATGAGTTGCTTAATTAGGTTTCATTGTCTCTCCCCTAATCTAGCGATTCGCAGAGACATTCCGGCGAGCATTGTAAATATTGTAATCTCCGCACGCGTTCTCCCCGCTCCGAGTCAAAATGTAATTACATGACCGATGCGGGTTCAACCGGGAGAGAGACGTTTTTTTTTTGGGTGGGGGGGGGGGGGGGGGTGCTGCTCTGAAGGGCCACCTCCGTCTGTCTGTCTTTAAACTCCTAATCTTCTCTTCCGTGGCTCGGGGACGGGCGGGGAATCACAACCCCAACTCCCCCAGCCCCACTCACCCCATTGTGTCCCCCGTCAGGCCGTTTCCAAGGAAACGCAAAAAAAAAAGAGTGACAAGGGCACCAGATACCGAACAATGAAACATTGTTTAGCACGAGAAAGAAAAAAAACAGCAAGTTAAAGTATGTTAAAATACATTTGGGCGGGGGGCTTGATCCAATATTCTACAAAAAAATAGACCAATTCCAAATTCATCGCAATTTTGTGAGGAAGTCACGTGGAAATGCTCGTTTATTGTACGAGGCAGCCCAGGAAGGCACAGGCGGAATGGTGCGCAGGTAAGGGAGGCTGTGCCACCTGTTTCCCCTGTCTGCTTCCACTCCTGCTACCTGTGTTTGAGCGCGCCTTCTCACAGGCTAATGTAAGGCCACCTGTGCTGCTCTTATCTCCCAGCTTATGGGTGGACACCCGATCTCTCAGGTTATACATGATTACTCATGTTGAACACACACTTGTGTTAAATGATCACCTGCTGTGATCTCTCAGGTGTTTCCTGGTTACCTGTGTTCAGGGACACCTGCTCTGATCTTGCAGGTGTTTCCTGGTTACCTGTGTTCAGGGCACACCTGCTCTGACCTCTCAGGTGTTTCCTGGTTACCTGTGTTCAGGGCACACCTGCTGTGATCTCTCAGGTGTTTCCTGGTTACCTGTGTTCAGGGCACACGTGCTCTGATCTCTCAGGTGTTTCCTGGTTACCTGTGTTCAGGGCACACCTGCTCTGATCTCTCAGGTGTTTCCTGGTTACCTGTGTTCAGGGCACACCTGCTCTGATCTTGCAGGTGTTTCCTGGTTACCTGTGTTCAGGGCACACCTGCTCTGATCTTGCAGGTGTTTCCTGGTTACCTGTGTTCAGGGCACACCTACTCTGTTCTTGCAGGTGTTTCCTGGTTACCTGTGTTCAGGGCACACCTGCTCTGATCTCTCAGGTGTTTCCTGGTTACCTGTGTTCAGGGCACACCTGCTCTCACCTTTCAGGACGGAGATGTGCTGCCTGGCTTCGCCGTCGGGGTAGTTTCGGATCTCGATGTCGTCCGAGTCCCTCAGGTCCACCTTGTCGTACCCGTACCAGCCCAGCAGCTCGTTCATCGTGTTCTCAGCAAAACTCTGAGGGGGGGGACGGGGGGGGGGGGGGCACACGGAGAAGACAACAGCAAACTGCAGTTAATATTCCCAGAACAAACAGACATCTGTTTATTTAAAAAAACTAAAACAAATACAGCAGGCAGAATGAGGTGCACGAACAAGGTGCGCACCCCCTCCCCCCTTCTAATAATTAATTCCGTGAGCCTGCACCCTCTCCCCCAGCACATACAGGCAGATCAGGGGACCTACATCACAGGCGTTAAAGCTGCACTCTCAGAGCGTCCGCACGCAACGTGGAGAGGTCTGCTCTCCTGGCAGCGCAGGGCGGCCGAGCGCCTTCCCTAATCGGCGTTTCCCGCGGAGATACCGCCATCGGTGTAGCGCTGCGCACTCCCCTGCTCTGAGAACTACACGCAGAGAACTACATTTCCTGTGACCGTCACCCACGCTGAGAGACAGGCTAAGAGATGCGGTTGATGCCGGTTGGGGGACCGCACTGGACGGTTTCGCGGAACGTTCCGGAAAGAGTCGGATTACGACGTCGGCCTGAGGAACCCCGCGTGGGTTCAGCTAAAACAAACAAACTGACAAAAGACGGCACAAAGGCTTTTCACAAGCCGCAGGAACAGACAGAGGCTGCGGGGGAGGAGCGTGGGGGGTCCTCGTCAAAGGTGTTCCCTCCACTCTAAGTAAGAGAATCCTCTGATTACTTTCCCCAGTGACACGGGGCTCAGGTGCCTACCAAATTCAACCTTCGCCCCAGTAGTGCCAACAGCAGGGCTTTCTGATGCCCGCACAGTAACAAGTCCAGTGTTAATTCAACTCTAACAGAGCACACACACAGTAACACGTCCAGTGTTAATTCAACTCTAACAGAGCACACACACAGTAACATGTCCAGTGTTAATTCAACTCTAACAGAGCACACACACAGTAACATGTGCAGTGTTAATTCAACTCTAACAGAGCACACACACAGTAACATGTCCAGTGTTAATTCAACTCTAACAGAGCACACACATTAACATGTCCACTGTGTAAATTCAACTATAACAGGATTAATTCAACTCTTAACAGAAAAAATTTGGTCCCTTTCTGGAAGGTGGGACTGAATGTTATCTGTTAGAAATCTGGACATTTTACAGTGTATGAGTCCCATAAGTACCATATGTCCTCCACATGTCATCCATACGTAAGCCCAGCCCTGTTACTGGAGATCTACCTGTAGGTTTGTCAACTCTAATTTGGCATACCCGATTCAACTATTTAGCAGCTGAATGAGGAGTGTTGAAGAGTTGATCTCTAGCTGAAGGGGGAGAGCTCTTTTGTTAAGGTTGGAGTGAAAACCTACAGGATGGTACTGTAGATCTCCAGGAACAGGGTTGGCCAGCCATGCTGTAGGAGTTGATTGAACACTGAGCGTTTTACAGTGTACGTCTAATTTCCGCTAAGGAAAGTGCTTGGTCAGTTTACTATATTTTACAGTAGAGTATGAAGTAATGACATCACTGTGTGCTGTGAGATACACAGCTGCTTTTTAATTTTCACTGTGATGTTGTGACTTCACTTGTTTTTGATAACTGCTGTCTTATTTAGTGCGAAACCCCTTAGGCTGTAATTCGTTTTTTTTAAAAAAGGCTAACAATGTTAAAGTTCAAGCAAATAAAAGAAAGGCAGCGTTGTTCGATAAGAAGCGTCAAACATCAGAAGCGAGGTGATGTATTAATCGATGTCAGGATGGTTTTGTAAGGGTTGTGGCGGATGTGGGGAATCTCAGAACCAGAAGAGTTTTTAAAAAAAAGCAAGCACACATCCCGAACAGACACGACGTCGCTGCTAAACCCGCTAAAACACAGGGAGAAAAAAAGGGTCGTTCCACACACAGCTGAGACATGTTGCCCTGACTCAACATGCACACGCATCCCCATAACATCTACTGCGTACGCTTCAGGCACCAGGGTCTACAGCCACTACCACTCAGCAGCACAACGGCTAGCGCACGATGGCTAGCGCACAACGTGCAGCGCGCGAATTGTAGCACGCAGCGGTTAGTGTACAACCTGTAGCATCCCGGCGGTTAGCGTACAACGGTTAGTGTACAACGGGAAGCACACGGTGGATACTGCATAACACATAGCGCACGTTTGGTAGCGCGCGACACGTAGCGCACGTTTGGTAGCGCGCGACACGTAGCGCACGTTGGGTAGCGCGCGACACGTAGCGCACGTTGGGTAGCGCGCGTAGCGCATGTTGGGTAGCGCGCAACACGTAGCGCACGTTGGGTAGCGCGCGACACGTAGCGCACGTTGGGTAGCGCGCGACACGTAGCGCACGTTGGGTAGCACGCGACACGTAGCGCACGTTGGGTAGCACGCGACACGTAGCACACGTTGGGTAGCGCGCAACACGTAGCACACGTTTGGTAGCGCGCGACACGTAGCGCACATTGGGTAGCACGCAACACGTAGCGCACGTTGAGTAGCGCACAACACGTAGCGCCCGTTTGGTAGCACGCAACACGTAGCACACGATGGGTAGCACGTAACAGGTTCTATGGCAGAAAACTCTGTCCTTCAGCATCCACTGGGTCCTTATTCCAAAATCCAGACAGAAGACAGGTTTATTTATCCTGCTCAGAAGACATAGATAGTGCATAGACAGGCCAGATATTAACACCGCTGCCAGATGAGATAACGCAAACGTGGGAATGCAAGCATCTCCAGCCGCCTAAACCAAGGACACGCCAGAGAAACACTGACTCGCCTCTGGATACGATGCCATCTCAGCCTCTTAATTAGTCTATTCGCTAATTAGCCCAATCGTTTGTTTCGATCTGACAACGTTTCGACAAAGCCACGAGCCACAGCTGCGGAACGCGAGCGAATAAACGGTTCGCTGTGCCTCGATGCGGGAGTGGAGCAACGCTGGAGGACAGGAGCCGTTCGAACGCTTCAGCCAGGACAGGGGATTTGGAACAAACAAAAAAAAAAAAAAAACAGTGGGTTACATGCAGCGGAAACTCCGGGAATCAAGTTTAGGTGCAAAAAAAACGGAACGGCGGTCGCATTTTCCCCCGTAGTAGTTCAGTTTGGGGATCTGTGCGTTTGCTGGCCTTCTGCAGGCGGGCCCCTCCGGCCCAGAGGAGAAGGGGAATCCGGCGGGTCTGGTAAAGGTCAGCACTCAGGAGCTAGGCTTTCATTCTGGACACCGCCTCCGTCTCAGGTTACCCCCTGTCCCCCCCCCCCCCCCCCCCCCCCCCCCCCCCCATCCCCCCCCCCCCCCCCCCCCCCGGGCCCCGGCTGACTGTGTGAGCACCGCCAGAGGGCCTGGGCCGGCCCGGACAGAGACGCTGTGGCCCTCTGAACCGGACCGGATGAGAACCTGCAAACCCCCACGTTGTGACCTCTGACCTCTCACTCGCTCCTTATCACTTTCCTGCAACTCGACATCTCTGACACACAAAGACTTACAGCACCGATGTCCTGTAACTCTACATCTGCGACACACAAAGACTTGCAGCATCAGCGTCCTATAAATCTACATCTCTTATACATAAATATTTACTAAACCAGTGTCCTGTAACTCCACATCTCTGACACACAAAGATTTACTAAACCAGTGTCCTGTAACTCCACATCTCTGACACACAAAGATTTACTAAACCAGTGTCCTGTAACTCCACATCTCTGACACACAAAGATTTACTAAACCAGTGTCCTGTAACTCCACATCTCTGACACACAAAGATTTACTAAACCAGTGTCCTGTAACTCTACAGAAGGGCTGAATGACTCCTCATTGCTTTCCTGTAGTGTAACCAGTGACTCTACATCTCTCACGGAGGGATTCACTTTCTCTTCATCAGTTTCCTGTAACCTTACGTCATTGACACACAGAGAATCCCCATCACAGTCATGTAACTTTACATGTACGACAGTGGGACACCTACAATCTGTGAACTTGTAGAACACATATTTACCATTAACCTTCACTCTCACAGACAGAAGAACCTCAGCTTTGCTCTGGAGCAACTTTCCTCTAGTCATGAAAGCAGAACCTAAGGTTCTCCTGATAGAATCTTTGTCCTGCTCCAGTAGAACCTTGCTACTTTAGTATAGCCCTCACAATGTTCCGCTGGAATGTTCGTATCCTGATATTCTACACCATACTCTCACATTGAAAGCAGAACCTTCATCTCAATCTGATAGAACCACCATCTTACTTTGACAGAACCTCTATGTAGCTCTTGTGGAACACTGAATTTTTTTCTGCTGGAGCACTCCACAGGCCACAGCCTTTCGTCTTTTGCTCTGAGAGGGGGAACCCCTTCACCTCAATTTGGAAAGAGAACCTGTACCCCACTGACTCCGGAACCTTCTCTCACTCTAATACACAGAGGGCCTCACCATGGAGTAGGGCGGGTTGCCATGGAGATCCCCCACCTGGCCTGCCTGTGGCTGAGCTTGCCCAACTCGCACCTGATGAGACACGAGTCAATTCATTACATTCATGCATGCAACCGTCAATCACACTGCAAGCTGTCAATCACAACGGCAAACATGTCATCGCCACGGACTCAGATGATTTTCTAAAACTCTGAACGTAGCGCTGGGACATAAATACACTGTGGACTGGCCCAATAGCCACACATTCAAAAAACCTCCACTGAACTAAATCACAGCATCCCCCCCCCCTGCTAATGCGCTAACACGTGTTACATACGTCCATACAAGCAGAGGCTTAAACATTACCAGGACATTTAACGCTGTACTTGCCACATCATTCAGCCAGAAGGACGATGACAATGGACAACAGTCTCATACTTAACTGTGTTCTCCGCCGCCATTTTTTAATTTGTGCACCAGTTACCTTGGTTCGGTTCATTTTTGAATTTCCAAGTAAGCAAATTAACAACTAAAGTCTGCTGTGTACATGACGAATATAAACGAAAAAGATTTTCATGCTCGGAGTGGTTTGGGTTTACCGCTTTGTAAAACCTTTTGAAAGACTGCTGGATTGACACTGCAAGGCCACCGATCTCGAAGTGAGTTTTAAAAAAAATAAATTTTAATTACGTCCTACCCCACAAAATCTTAAATGCCTCGAGGAATCCGCCTGCACATGCTCACTGAATACCTGTATCGGGAGGCCAGCATCGCTGATTTGCTTCACTCTCGTTATTGAAAAGCTTCAAACTACATTTAATTACATTTTATTTCACCTTTAGTAACGCAGGCAGGTGATCGGAGAAACCGGTCCTCTCTCACAGTGACGACCTTGTAGTCGAACAAACGCAGGGAATGATTCGGTGGTCGGATGTACAGAGCCATTTTTTTTCCCAGGGGAAATCTGACATTGGAGTTAAAACAACTTTGTCTTTCTGAATGTGCCTCGGGTTCCGTACTGAACAGAGTGAAAAGGCGAGTCCGATGCCCCCTCTGAAAAGGGGGACAGCATTTTTGAGGGCTATGCCTTTTTTGCCTTGTACATCGTCACGTACAGACACACAAATTGTGCGCGTGAAAGGAGGGAGGCGAAGAAGAGAAAATGCGCTGATAAATCACACTGCTTCTCTGACGCCATTCACTCTCCTGGTCTATTGGTCATCATTAATCACAGTTGTGAATTCTGAACATTGTCATGACTGAACTGCGCTCTGAGGAACGTGACCTTGACAAACCGTGCCGTGGAGCACAACGGCCTTCCTTTGAAAAAAAACGGAAAAAATCATTTCTGAGTTAATAACAGTGAGATATTTATTTACCCTATGCGGAGTTAAAAAAATCTAACGAAAGACAGAGTTCACATGAAAAATTGATTAAAGGACTTTTTTATTTATTTATTTTAATTTCAATACAATGGGCTAAGTCACAATCTCCCACAATGCCCGGCTCTCTGAGGTCATCAGGGTACGTCGTTGCCCTGACAATAGCGCAAGGACAGAAAAAAAAAAAAAAAAAAAAATATATATATATATATATATATATATATATATATATATATATATATATATATATATATATATATATATATAAATGAAACACCACACTGATAGCTCGCAAAACCTCAACCTTCCACATAGTCTCGCATAGCCAGACCTATCTCCACACCTTCCACACAACTTTCACCACAGTACCACAACCCAGCCACTAGGTGTCCCTCAGGTCGCTGAGAGGGAAAGCCTACGTAACAAAGCTTGGAATTAGCTTTGTTCAGTAGTGCCTGAGTCACACAAAAATAAATCGAACAGACTTAACACTTAGCATTACAGTGCTAAGATGTAACTACCTTCAGATGAAAAACCCAGTAATCATGAAGTCTCAACACTGTTGGCCGTTCAGAGAGAACTGCTATAAATCCATTTTACAACGTCACCCTGGCGACAGATGAGGCACAGGGTGAATCATCATTTTAAGCAGGGAAATGTCATTAGAAAATTTTTCCCAAGGTTATATTTACCCCTGAACTCAGAATATACCTGTGAATGCGGCAAAAAAAAAAAAAAAATCAGTTTCCGGAGGATTTATGGCCGTAATTTTAATTAAGATCAGCTATCTTAAAACGAGCATAAAAACGGTGACAGTTTTTATGAGTGATAAGTGCAGTCAGCAATGCAGCCGTGAAAAAATATAGCTGACAAAAAGTCATTAAGCAACAACAAATGACAAACAGATGTCGAGAGAGGGGACGGTCTGCTTCTTCTTTTCCTTTTTTTTTTTTTTTTCTAACCGAGCCATGTAGAAAGATTAGCCTGTCACCTGAGCTGGGGGACCCGATTGGCTGACGGAACAAGGTGTGGGTCGGATTGGCTGACAGGAGAAGCGCCAGGTGAGGCGGATCAAAGCCGAGCGCGGGCCGACTGATCAAACGGCCGCTGCCGGATGGCGGAAACAACGCTGGAATCTCAGTGCTAGCGCTGGCCGGGTATGAATGGATACAGAGTAAGAAGTAACAAAACAAAACGCACACACCCGCCACACACACACCTGCGCCACACACACACACACACACACACACCTGCGCCACACACACACACACACCTGTGCCACACACACACACACACACCTGCACCCACACACACACACACACACATACACTCCTGCCACACACACACACACACACGCACACCTGCGCCACACACACACACACACACTCCCGCCACACACACACACCTGCGCCACACACACACACACACACATACACTCCTGCCACACACATACACACACACACACGCAGGCACACTCTCCCGCCACACACACACACACACTCACCTGCACCACACACACACACACGCACACTCCTGCCACACACACACACACACACACCTGCGCCACACACACACACACACACCTGCGCCACACACACACACACACACACCTGCCACACACGCACACACACACACACACACACACACACACGCAACAACTGGTCACCCCCCACCCCCCTCCCCACCAAATGTGCGCATTTTTTAAATGGACTCTGAACAGCCCTCCTGCTAATCTGCAAAGCTGCCCTCATTGTGCAGTAAACCAATGCACCGATATTAATCATGGATTTGCACACTACTGAAAAGGAACCAAGTCTGTCCACAGTGAGCTCCGCCCCCCACTTCCCCTCCCCTCCACAAGCCAGCCAACCCTCTCTCCCTCTCTCATTCTCTCTTTCCCTCCATCCTTCTCACTATTTCGTTTTTCATTTTTCACTCTTTCATTTTTAATTCCTTCTCCCGGTCTCTCTTGCACATCTGCTTCTCCCTCTTTCTCACGCACTCCCTTTCTCTCTCTGTATTTTCTCTTATATATCTCCTTCTTTCCCTCTGCCACATCTTCTATTGCTCTGTCTCTCTTTCCCTCTAGTTCACTCCCTTCCTTCTCTCTCTCTCTCTCTCTCTCTGAACAGAACAGCAGCTCTGTGTGAAAGGGCATAGGAATTGTGTCAAGACCAGCTCGCACAAGCATGTGTTTGTGTGTGTGTGCATGTGTACGTGTATCTATGTGTGTGTGTGTTGTGTGTGCATGTGTGTGTGTGTGTGTGTGTGTGTACGTGTGTCTGTCTATGTGTGTGTGTGTGTGTGTGTGTGTGTGTGTGTGTGTAAGTGCACGTGCATGTGTGTGCATGCATACATGTGTTTGTGGATGTTTGGATACATGTGTAAGTGTCAGTGCACACAAACATGTGTGTGGATGCATGCCCGCATGCATGCATGTGTGCGTGTGCGGCACACGTGCATGTGTGGGTGTGCGCACGTGTATGTGTGTGTGACCGAGTGTGTGAGTGTCTGTATGTGTGTGTGGTGTAGGTCCATCCAGCAGGACATGGCGAAGCATGGCTCAAACTCAGTCAAGCTCCCCCCTCTCTCTCCCTCACTGTGTTCTCTCTCCCTCTCTCTCACTCTGTCTCTCTCTCCCTCTCTCTCACTCTCACTCTGTTCTCTTACCCTCCCTCTCTCTCTCTCTCTCTCTCTCTCTTTCTTTCAAAAAACCCCAAAAACACTTTATACTCCACAGCAGCTCAGAGTAAGGATGGTCTTTTCCCCACACTGAGAAAAGGGGGGGGGGGGAAATATCAGCAATCCCTTTCTTTCTTTCTTTCTTTCTTTCTTTCAGAGCAGAGGGTTGGAGGGAGGGGTGGGGGGGGGGCAGGGGGGGGGGGTGGTGGTGGTAGGGAACTCGATGCCATGTGGGCAGAAACCGGAGTAGGCCACAGAACACCATGATAAAATTCCCTAATCCCCCGCCAAGTTTCCCTGAGGGGCCCCCCCCCCTCCTCCTCCTCCTCCTCCTCCTCCAGCGCTCCACCATCGTTCCGTTCCAAGCCCCTCTTTTCCAGGCCCCGGCCCTCTCCCTCTCCCTCTCCCTCTCTCTCTCCCTCCCTCTCTCCCTCGCTCTGCTTCTTTCGTTTCTCCTACCTTCCTGCCTTGATATCCGATCCCCCTCGGTCGCTCCGGTTACCGTTTTTACAGCTTAGCCTGTGTACATTCCTTTCTCCCCCCCCCCACCCCCCCCCCCCCCCCCCCCCCCCCCCCCCCCCCTCGCGGCCCCCGCCCCTGCAGCCCCCGGTTCCTCGCCGCGGGCGGCGGCGGCGGCGGCGGCGGCGGCGGCGGCTCGCTTTACCGTCGTCCAGATGAAAAGGGAGTCGCGGGCCAGGGAAACACAGTCGGGACTGTTTGGTTTCTCGAGGTACCGGGGGCCCTTCACAAGAGCACATTGTGTTCTTTTTCACCGAGGAGAGGAGAGGAAGAGGAGAGAAAGAGGAGAGGAGAGTAAAGGAGAGGAGAGGGGAGAGGAGAAGAGTGGAGAGGAGAGGAGAGGGGAAAGGGGGAGCGCTGAGGGAGGGAAACATACTTTTTTATAAAAATGTTTCAAATGAACGAATGGCCCTTTCGGTCCCTCCGGGCTAAGGAGTCGGTTCACACGGTGATGAGAAACAATGCAGAAAGGACAGGCGAGGAGGCATAGCCCTGATTCGGGACAGGCGAGTACGCCCCCCTGGTGCCGGGACCTTCAGGACCTGGGGCTGTTAACACCGCCGAACCTGGTTCTGAGCACTCGGACCCGACTCCTCCCTCCTCTGTGGGAGGGTTCAGGGCTGGCCGCGGAGGTTTTGACGGGTGGGCAGGGTGTGGAGTGGGGGAGCGCAGATTGAGCTTTTCATAATGGGGGGGGTGAGGGTGATTACAGCACGCTGAGGTCATCAGACACAGCGACAGACTGCACAAGAGAAGCAGGAAGCACATACATGCACGTGAGAGACTTTCTTCAAAGCTTAAAAGCGTAAGTCCTTTAAGGTGTGAAATCACAAATATGTGATTAGAGTGTTCCTGACTGAACATTCTAATGCTGAGCGATGTCACAACCACTACTTGTAACTGACAGCAGTGGAGTTCTAGAACACTGGCTTAGAATTAAAAAAAAAAAAAAAACATTCCAAAAAAACCCACTCTTCGAAGGGTTAAGGAGGGGGAGGTCAGTTAGGTCTACACTGTCAGTGGGGAGTGGCTTTTAGAGGGCGGGGCTAAGGGCAATGATGCAGGGTGCAGAATGGTGCCCCCCCGACAGCGTTGAGTCCCCGGAAAACACTTTACACTCCTGAGCTATCTCTCCGAGCCCCACCGTCCCCAAGTCCTGCCACTCTGTCCTAGTCAGGACCGAACCACTGTTCCAGAGAGTTCGAACCCTGACATTAACGCATACCCAGTCCAGACGAGACAGGTAACCCTTCACCTGGTGGCCTGTGTTTGCCGTTTTCTATTTCACCTTCAGATGTCGCTTCATTGGCCCAATCACAGAAGCACTCAGCTAGCCCAAACGACCGTCGGCTAAATGCACTCGTTTACTGGGAGAGTAAAAACTGCCTTTTAAAGTGTCGGAGCAGAGCCAACGCATCAGACAGGCCTAGCGTGATCTGATCGACAGATCGAGCCAAATATATTTTTTAAAAGCACAAGCTTAAAAAGGAAATAATTTAAAAGTGTCCCTCCGTGATGTTCCGGGGGAAGTACAAAAAGGTATTCTTTCTCTTTCATTTCTCCATTCCTTGTAAGGCACCTAAAAGTCCTGTTAAATATATTCTGAATTTGAAATAAGTAGGTCCCCTGAATCTTAAGTCAACAGGCGGGGACCAATTCTGGGGGTCCTGACAGTTTGGGGGAGTACACTTAACTGCCCGCAACATGGCAGAGCACCTACTGTACCCCCCCCCCCCCACCCCCCCCACCCCACTCACCCTCCGCATGCCAGACAACTGCAGCAGCATCCCGCCCCACCCCCAGCACCTTCCCATTGGTCACTCCGCATTTACGAAGAGCGACACGTCTTCTCTGATTGGCCGCTGCAGGTCCAGTCCGCAGGCCAGGTCCCGTGTCACCTCTCAGCTCCGCCCCCCCCCCATCCCACTCCAAAAACACTTTGATGTTTTTGGAGAGTGCATCATTACATTTGCAATTCCATTCTTCCACTCAACAAGCTTGTGGCCCATTCATAGTTCTGCATTTATTACGGAAGCCATTGACAGAGAAGTGCTTTGCCCTAAGACTTGAACCCCCCATCCCCCAACTGTTCGAGGAGTGCCACCAACACGTCTACAATCGTCGGCACAACACTGTGTGCTCTACGAGGCCAGGTAACTGTAGAGCGTCCAGCTCACCTGTAGTGACGTGCGCAGTAGTTTGTCATG
The DNA here is from genome assembly GCA_025169545.1 of Anguilla japonica. Taxonomy (NCBI): domain Eukaryota; kingdom Metazoa; phylum Chordata; class Actinopteri; order Anguilliformes; family Anguillidae; genus Anguilla; species Anguilla japonica. Next base: position 81,840,918 of record CM045883.1, on the reverse strand, counting down.
GCCTTCTACGTCTGAGACTGACCTGCGGTTCCGATTATAGCGTTTCCTGCTTGCTGCTTACGCACACACTCACGCAGACACAAGCACGCGCACCTTTCCAATCTTGTAACGGAGAACTAGGCTACGCTCCTTGGGTCCTGCACAGCGCATCTTTAAAAGACACATTTTAAAAAACCGCTTGTTTACATAAACTGCTCGAATTAGAAACGTTACAGGGTACGCACTGCTACACCGTCCGATGGCGGTTTAGGTTTAAAAGTGTGCATTTGATCATCGCAAGAGGAAAGACTTTGATTTGATTTAGTGATGCAGATTACCTCATGCTACCCTGTTGCTTACATTCTGAAACGATGAGATTGCGGCATTTGCTTTGGAGTCAGTAAGGTATTCATAAAACAAGGAGTGGAAAAAATCATAATTGTCAGATTTAATTCTGTGTCATCCTTATTAGTATTATCGCATTAGGAAAGAAAAGACTGAGTAATTTTTCCCATTCACACAATGTTGTTTTTGTTTCTTCTCGGTTGTTCAGACAAACATCTGTTATAGAAAGAACAACTATCTCCCAAACCGCCAAGGGAGCCGGAGCCAACGTAAACAAAACAAACCCACCAGATCCAGAACAGGCAGCCTTTATATCAAGCAAGGATAACATTTCGCATGTTTTGATTAAAATTAGTTAATTTGTAATTCTACACCGCGCGGATACCAAAAGATGCAATCCACACAGTTTACACAAAGACCGCGTTTCCTCTCTCACGAAGACTCGCTCCGAACTAAAAAGCCGCGAGCTCCGTTAGCTTTTTTCCCCCAACTTCACGGCTCAGTTTATAGAAATAATTTGCAGGTACGAAAGCAAAATGTGATATTGATTCGTTGTCCTGGCAACTCTCAACAACAACAACAACCTTCACGCAGCAAATCTCTCATTTAAATCAAAAGCCCAGACGCACGATCGTTGCTTCAAGATGTTGGGAGTTTGCTGTGGGTAGATCAAACTGGCGTCCAATGACAGGGCGCTGTCACAACTCATTGAAAAACATGTTCATTACGAATTGTGACGAAAGAAAAAAAATGTTTACGGGGATTCATTCAGCAACAAGCGAGAAGAAGCCGAAACCCTGGTCTCTAAAGATGGGGACGCTTCGGGTGGAAGACTCCTGCGTGAGCAAATCAGTCCTATTTAAAGCAATTCGGGCAGGTGCTTCCACCCCATTGAGCACAAGTAATAGACAAATGCCACCAGAAAACAGTCCGCTGCAGCCTGGAAAGCCGTCAACCCCTCTCGTGCATGCCAGAATCGAGGATTTGCCCACATTCTGCACAGGCTGTCCGTGTCGGTACAAAGGCTGCACGTCAATTTATTATAAATATCCACCATAAGATACGCTATGGGCTAATTAAAACAAGCTATTGCATAATAAATAATGAGAATACCGACGTTCGCTGAACCTCGGGACGCCTGATGTGTACAAACAATGAGCATATGAACATCCTCAAACAAAGCCGCTATATATCCCCTCTGAATGTTCGCACTCCTATTCATTTGATGCTATTTTTTTTTTTTTTTAATCATACAGAATTCGTCAAAAATAATTGTAACAATAGGCTACAGAAACGATTCGCCACTCAACCGTTTTGTAAACTTAGAACGTCTGCACGACAGGAGAGACAATGTGCCGTTGTCCAGCGCGTGCAGCCGATAGGGGCACATCTGGAATGCTCGCCTCGAGGCTCCTTCGCAACCGCAGCTGGCTCTGGCATCGCTTCTCTGGCGTGCCCGAGAAACCCATTTTTTTTCCTGGCGGTTGTACCGGACAAGGGAAACGTGTAAAAACATCGCATCAATGAGCGAGTGCGCCCGCTCTTCCGTCTCCTCGTCTTTTATTTTCAGCAGCATACACGTTTGCTTGCTATCAATATCGCTGTTCTGGAGCAGCCGTGGTAGTAGTAGTAGTAATTGTAGTACTAGCAGCAGCAGCACCAGCAGCAGCAGCGCAGCCACCGAGTCTGACGCACAGGGTTTTCCATTAACTCCACTGAGCCTTGTAGGGGAAAAAAATACGGATATTGCAATAATTAGTCGTTTTCACTTTTCACTCGTTTTGACAGTTCCGCTAGATTCACTGGGTGACTGTTTGCCCGAAAGCTCAAGAAAACAGCGTGGCAAAGCTTGAAAGAAAATAAAGGCAATTAAATTCAACTTGTGTTTAGCAAGCTGGCCACTACAAAAGGCAGGGCTCTTCACGAGACGTAAAGGAACAGCGTGATTACGCGTGGTTAATGAGCGCATTCTCTGGAGCCGCGTAAACAAAGCCCACATGTACATAATAGCTGAGCACAGAACCCCCCCCAAAAAAAAAAAAAATCAAAGTTCGCCCAGATCTCCATAATAGCGAGCGGACTATGAAATCTGCTCTGTTTTCAACCCTGGAGGCGGAGCTGAGGCGCGCTCCGTACAGCGTACATCCACGAAAATGACAAGCGAGCCTTCCCGATTTCCTTGTTTCCACGCAAATTTAAACGCGAGAGACACAACCCGTGAACACGACCCCCTACCTTCATCTCCTCGTTGATTTCCCTCTTCACCGGGTGAGCCGGTTTCCTGCTCCTTTTATTTTCGGGGGGTCTACCCTCTTTTTCCGTCTCTGCCATTTTTTCTATTATTTCTGTCAATATTTGCGGTGGGGGCAGCCCCACGGGGGGTGTCCAGCGGGGCTGCTTTAGAAAAGCAGAGCGGCGCGTGTCAATCGTGAGAATAGCCCGGGTGAAGTTGGTGATGCCGTTGAAGGTACGCGATGCCCGGTTAAGTCAGCCATCTTCTGGCTCCAATTTTCCACAGTCTGTGCGCGAGTTGGTGTGAGCCGTGTCTGTGAAGCAGCTGAAGGGGTTGAGAACAACCCCAGACAGGGGGGAGGGGCCTCGACTGTAACCCTATACGAGGCGCTGATCCCAAGAAGGCTATTTCCTCTCAGTTCGCCACAGATACGCTTTCACTCGTGCTCCTAGCGCGCGCGCCCGACAGCCCGCACGCTACTGGCGAAGGCAATTCACGAATCCATTATCGGTTCCCCCCCCCTCCCCCCCTCCCCATCGCACTGTAGCCAGTTTGGACAGCGTCCCTTGTTCCGATCCTTTCGGCTGTTATTTAAAAACGGCCGGCGTAGGGAATCCTTTTCCCGAAATAAAGCTGTTTGCATTTTGCGCGTGCTTGTTTATTTGTGTTTGTGAAATAAATTTAGCTGAGAGCATTGAATGGGTCTTACTATGTGTCTCCCTTCCCAAACATTCTTGATGTATATATATAGTAAACATATTCTAAATGAAGAAAATAATTTAATTGGTCAACTGTTTTTTTTAATGTTAAAACTAGTTAATAACTCAAAGTGAATTTGTGAAGGCACAAGCAGGCCTAATACTTAACAACCTTCCAAAGCCACAGTGGCTCCTCTTGTTTGTATTGGAGTAACATTTTAATTTGAGCAAATAGTCCGATCTGGTCCTGTCATATTTAACTTTCTGGTTTAATGAGTAAATCCACTGTTGTAGCCTAACTCCATTTTTGACCCAAGTGCAAACAGGAAGAGTTACACTAAAGTGCGCAGCTCAGAACATTTTTCACAACTGAAGGAAGATAGCACTGTGTCAGGTCTATCCTTTTGCACTGAAGGAGCACCACTGACTCTTGGTATTGGGTTTCATGAAAAAAAAAAAAATACTGGTGGATCATATGCTTTCAGTGACATGCTGATTTGATCCCATTGTTTTGCTTCACCACGTGGAGAGCAAAGTCTGTTGATTGGTTGAAACAAGTGCACGATTGACAGATCATTGTAGTTACAGGGTTCGTGAAAACTCACTCTCCCATCTCTGTGGTGCCGTCGCATTCCCCGTCCCGTAATTCCCAGCAGTTCCTCAAGGGCATGCCGAAGGGGTTTGGGTGGAGGCGGGTAGAAGTGTGTGGGGGGGCAAGTAGCAACCTCTGACCTTTCACCCCTGTGCCAATAAAGACTGAATGTAGCCCACACACTGAGGGCAAGGGCCCTACCTTGTAACCAAGGACGTAGATGTTGTTTCCAATTAAGGGGGGTGGAAATTTTCTGCAGGATTTGTTTTACTGGGGGGGGGGGGGGGGGGGGGGGGGGGGGGGGGGGTTGGATGGGTGCAATCTACATCCAATCAAGTGCTCAGCATCCAATTTCTCTGACCTCTGCACCTTGTCTATTCTCATATTTCCATTGCATTGGTGTTTTCAAAACAAAAACTTTTCACCTCAAGCTCACTTAAAATGACTATACTTTGCCCAAGGCTGCTCCTCCATCGCAAAAATGGTCATTTTTTATAGCTCTATTGAACTCCCACTACTGGCTGCCAGGCACTGCCGATTCAACACGAGGAATTATGTCTAAAATGAGACATTGCATTCTGTGTATCTATATCAGACATTTATTTAATATGATATAAATACGTTATAACTTACAATTATTATATTATTACCTACCAATTGAAAACCTTGTATTTTTCTGGAAACAGAAACCTTTTCTTCTTTGTCTGTCTAAAATACATTGTGCATTTCATTAGGAAATGGAAAAAAAATCTCGAAAGGGAAAGACACCCTGGGGCTTCTTCAGAGGGTTCCAGGGGTCCGCAGAGTCCAGCTTGCAGGACTCCTGCCTTAATAAACTCACTTTGTCTTGGGGAATTTACACAGATTACACTTCATTCATCCCATTCGCTCACTCATTCATTCATTCATCCATTCATTCATTCGTTCATTCATTCATTCATTCGTTCATTCATTCATTCACTCATTTGCATTGCTTAATGCTCATTCCAGAAGTCCAGAAGTAAACATGTATCTTCTTGGCGTCAAGAAAAGAACTTTCAATCCCTTTTTCGTAGCCAGAACAGCAGAGGTTTGAATCACAGAGTACATTCGAACCCCCTTTGGTCTCACAAGAACTCTGTTTGTGTTATATGAACACTGAGTGCTTCGCTGCGCATTCAAGGATTTGAACCTGTGACCTTCCGGGCAAAAGCCCAGGGCCTTCAGCACTGCACCACAACGTGGGGGCTCCTGCATGTGTTTTCACTGCTGCTGAGTAACTATGAACTAAGTTCCTCAGTCTGTCACAGTAGCATTCTGCACCAAGTGACCTCAGTGAATTCATTGTTTTATTACATTTTACATTATAGGCATTTAGCAGACGCTCTTATCCAGAGCGACGTACAACAAGTGCATTAGTTCCAGGTGCAGACACACAGACATTCACACACGTTCACACACACACGCACACACACAGACACATGCACGCACATCTGCATATGCACACATACACACTCACACACACACACACACACACACACACTGACCCCTCCACACACACCAATGGCAATGATCAACTACGTTCAAATATGTAATGACAAACAATGTCATAACAGATTTCCAGGGAGGGTAGTGTTGCACAAACTAATACAACGAGACCAACTCACCTTACATGTCCTTACGTCTGTAACAAGGGACGTTTGTTTCGTTTTTTAACCCAGATTAGTTTCCACAACAGTTCGGTTCAACGGCCTTCGCCGCAGCTAGTAAACACGCTGTGGACCGTGCAGGAGGAAATTTGAGCTGCGAAACACAAATATAAGAGAGGTACATCGACAAACAGGATTACAAGGAGGAGCAATGGTCGCCTGGGAGGGAATTAATGGAAAAAAAAAAAAAACTGCAGCGATGGCAAACATCATGTTGCTGTGTACTTTCCCTATTTACAGCCGATTTCTATTTAGGGACATTGCTTAAGAGACTACTTGAGAGAGAGGGCGACTACAAAGGAATTACAAACTGATAGGAAACAGCTGGATTAAAAGTATACACAAACCTGGAATTGCTCATAGCCAGTTTAAGGAAAATAAACAAGCAATTTTCAACAATACACACTTTGTTTAGGGAATTAGCTGCAGGGTGGGGGTGGTGGGAGAGGAGGTGGGGGGCGGGGGGGGGGGGGGCGGGGGGTGAGGGGTAGGGGGAGGTCCAGAAGGGTGCAGGTTTGAATTTCCTCAAGCTTTAGGAAGTGGGCGGATGGACATCAGGAAAAAAAAACCCAAGC
>CM045883.1:81804808-81832308 GCA_025169545.1 Anguilla japonica | reverse complement strand
AGCCATTCACACGCGTTCCTGTCAACATCAAATCTAAACAGGCAGACAAAGGAAAATGCCTTTCGAACGATGTGCCAATATTGAATATAAAGCCAAGAGGGAGAGAGGGAGAGAGAGAGAGAGAGAGAGAGAGAGAGAGAGAGAGAGAGAGAGAGAGAGACTGCCCCCTCTTCATAACTAATGTTAGATCTGCACTGAGAGAGAGAGAGAGAGAGAGTGAGTGTGTGAGATCTTTTTTTACACACACACTTTAGATTAAGAAATGAAGTTGGCTCAGGCCAAATAATATTAAGCTAAGTCTATTTAAAATATGTATAAGTCATTTAACAACAGCTGGTGTTGACATGTGGATAAATTAAATGTTTGCTGTGTTTTACAGAACTGCTGTGGAATGCCTCCAATTCCCAGAATGCTGTCACTGCGTGAAACAACTACGGAGAGAAAGAGAGAGAGAGAAAAAAAGATCTGTCTGATTTGGAAAACATGATGAAGACATTTGTATCAAATTACCTGTTGAGTTGCTTTGCCAGGAAAAAATAGAAAACATTACATTGGTTACAAAGTACTATCTCCAACAGCTTGCATTGTTTTAAAAAAAGAAGAAGTTTTCACAAAGGATAACTGTCTTAGGAGGGTTCCAGTCAAACGAGAAAGCACACAGCATACAGGCTTGAATGGAATTCTTATTTTTGTGAGGTAACCATGATACTGCTTTTTTCTTCTTCTTTTTTTCCTTTTTTTTCAATTTTTACAAAGGCAGCACTCAATATTGAACCTCGGGAGACGAATTTGATTGTCAGCTGCTGATATGTAAAACGTAATCCAGAATAAGGCAAAATCATTATTAAACGCGGAAAAGAGAGCAGCTGCTGTTCCAATCAGCGGAGCCCTCGAAGCACAGGAGCAATTATCAGCGTCCTCTCGAAGCTCCGTCCCCCCCACCGGGGATGGAGCAGGCCTGGCCAAGCGCTTGCGGTTTTGTTAAATAAGCAGCAACTTCGGGGATACATCATCTTGTCCTCGTGACAGCAGGAGTGTCAAAAACTTGACCCAGAAGGAGAGGCAGGCAGCGTAGGGACCGGGGATTTCCTCTGACCTCGTGCCACAGAAAGGGATGGACCTGTCAGGATTTGTTCGACTGCGTGTACGTGCATGTATGTGCACGTGTGTGTCTGTGTGTGTGCGCGCGCGCGTGTGTGTGCGTGCGTGTGTGTGTGTGTGTGCGTCAGTGGTGGTCAGGCAGGGTGGGGCCAGGAATATTGCATTTCTTTCACTTCCAGGTGTGAGACGATGCTAGCGTGACCAGACTGGGTCTCTGGCGGTCCCTAGAGAGATTCGATCCTCTCCTGAGTCCACGCGCAAATATCATAATAATGACTAATGACTCCCCCAACTGGGCACACCCCCAGAAACATCTCCCTTCATAGCTTACCATTTGTGGCTACTTATTAAGTAGCCACATATTTTCCACCACATGCTTTGTTTACTAAAAGCTGTAGTTGCACTTTGAGCTGCAGTCTGTATGAAAGGTGCAATACAAATAAAGTTATTGTTAATTATTGATACATTGCATACATACTGATAATAATAATTAGGAAAGAAAAGTTTGTAAATTCAAAATATATTTTCAAACAATATATACGGCGCATAGGGCTACATGCCGTCTTTAATGCGTATTTTGATGGTACTACAAAAACAAACAACAAAATGTTGCTTTAATATTTAGCGGTATACATACGCTAATGCTGTGAGCCATTTGTTGAAGCTATTGGCTACTAGTGATGCAAACAAAAAATTTAAACAAAATGAACTAAGCTGTTTGGGGGCTTCTCCCAAGAGAGATTCAGCACTCAAGGGGTTAAACTGCGATGTGTTTTGCGACATGACGTGTTTTGGTTTTTCAAAGATGGCTGCGCGCAGCAAACTTGTCACGAAACCCGGCTGGGAGGCATGAGGTCGTTCATAAAATTGTTGATATAAAGATATTATTTCGCATGAGGGAACCGATAACTCGCAGTTTCCTGCGACTGACATTGTCTCACCATGGTGGAGTGCTTTAGCTCTAATGACAGAATGCTGTAAGGTAGCTAGCTGAGAAACGCTCCTGACAGTAGGCTAGTTTAGGTGACTTAAATGTTAGCAAGTGAGCTAAAGGATATATGTTTAAAGGATATCGGCTGAATTTGTATTTATGTAGCCGGTTGTGTGCATTACTCTGTCGTGCGTGTGTATAAATGGCCATTTGAATGTGTTTGTTCATTTAGTAAGTCTGCTTCGTCAGTTAGCTAGCTACCTATGAGAAAAAAGTTGAACACATTCACGTTAAGCGAAATAACACGGTCTAATGTTACATCGCAGTTACATAGGTAATGCTTGTTTGACGCTAGCCGAGTATTCTAGTTTGTGTTTGAATGAGTGGAGACTATCGTTCGCTGTTATAGTCTACACTTCGTCGTGTACCCTGCTGCGTTAATGCGGAATTTGTGGCAGCGATGGCATTGCTACGGTCAAGACTGCCTCGTCTCGGTCCATTATGTTACGGCCGCAGGGATATCGGCTTTTTCTCCAGCGCGTCGCCCTCAAACTGGAGTAAAGTTGTCTCCGAAGCAGAGAAAATCGTCGGATATCCCACCTCGTTCATGAGTTTGCGGTGCTTGCTGAGCGATGAACTCAGCAACGTCGCGATGCACGTGAGGAAACTGGTGGGGACCAAGCACCCTTTACTAAACACCGCAAGGTAAGGACCTTCTCGATAGGCGTGATATACACTCTTCTAATATTTATCTCTATTAATATAATGTAACCTGAATGTATACACTTGTATGCTCAGTAATATAGGACAGGATAGACAGTTATGTGCGGTTATTTTTTTGGCTAAATTGTATCCGCATGATCTGTAGTTTTGACGATTTACTGTTGAAGACCGACATTGTCCCTCCCTGAACAGAAGTCCAATTTGCAAAAAGGCTCCCTCCCGTGGCACGTTGTGTCACTTTTACTGTCCGCGCGCTGCGTGCTGGCGGAAGCCCAGTCGAGTCAACAGAGCGAGGATGTTGCCCAATCAGATCATAGGATACCTTTTCACCTTTGACCCCGTTTCCTCGGGCACGCCCGCCTGTCAGTGTGACGATTCCCCTACGCTCTCTGTCCTTGGCGGAGGTGTCCCGTAACAGATTAAGGCCACGTGACGTGCTTGAATGCGAGGGGAACCCTGCCTGTGATTGGAGGATCATACATGCATGGGCTTTATTTGGAGGAAATGAATGCAAGTGATGGCTTGGGTTCAAGAATGGCGATTGCTGAAGGAATGCACGGCTCATGCGTGTTTTGGGGTTTGCCTTTGCTGTTGGACAAATATAATCGACTTTTGCTGAGGTCAGACTACGCAGAGAATGCGCCGATCAGTTTTAGTGTGAGTGAGTGAGTGAGTGAGGGACCGAGGAAGGGAGCAAGCTGTAATGTATGTGTGGTCATAAAAGTGTGAAAGAGCCTTCAAAACTGGTTTCCACAGGACAGACACAAGCCTCTTGTATCGCCACTTTATTCTCTGGAGAAGTTGCACCAAATAATAATAATAAAATGATCCCAATAATAATAAAACGATCTCAGTAATCTTTGCAATCGCACAGTGTCACCCTGTCGAGTCATAGCATACCTTCCACACTGCCAACTGATATTCACTGGGTTTGGAATCATTTCAAAAGTAGCCGTTTTTAATTGTTTCAAACGTAGCCCAGCTACATTTGAAAAAATTCCGTGGAATTATTTTATTTCAGCACATTCTGAAAACCCTCAGAGGACGTTGCGGGTGTAGAAATTCCACCTGTCCAACAGGGCAGCGTCATTAAAACCAAATGACAAATGACAAGCCAGTTTTTTATTTATATGGAAAAGCGCATATCTCAGCTGACGGAGAAGAAATGAAAGACATAAGAACAAACATTTGGTGAAAATTCCCATAAAATTGTCCAAAATTCCTGTGAATTTCCATCGGTCCAAACTCTCAGAGTCGCTCCGGGGGTGCCCCTCACATACAGTGTTCCCGAGACTGCAAATGGCTTTCCGCACCAGCTGTGTCTTCATAGCGCCCCCCCCCCCCCTTATCTACACCTGCTGGAGCCTCAGTGTGTCATCCCCCCACCCACCCTACCCCAAACCCAAATTCTTCCACGTGCAATTCACAGACATGGGACGTCTAAACAAGTCTGAGGGTGTGGCCAACAGTGAGAGCGAGCGAGCGAGCGAGCGAGCAAGCGAGCGAGAGAGAGAGAGAGAGATGTGGGGGGAAAAAAACATCATATCTGTGGTGGCATGAGTTGGGAGCGTTGCCAGGGATGGTTGCTATGATAGCGGGTTACCCGGCAACCGGTAAACAGTACAGCCCAACCCGTCCGATCCCGGCCGGACCTCAGGTCTGTACATCATCATTACCCCCTGTCATAAACCCCCCCCCCCCCCCCCCCCAATTAAACCCCCCCTGCCCGGGCCAATGCGAAATCCTGGGCTAGAGCACTTCTGCTGGAGTGAGAAAATCAGGGCCTACCTGTCTGTGTGCCCTTTGGCCCTGAATCTGAGAAAGAGATAGAGAGAGAGGGAGAGAAAGAGAGGGAGGAGAGAGAGTGAGAGACAGAGGGAGAGAAAGAGAGGGAGGAGAGAGTGAGAGACAGAGGGAGAGAGTGGGAAAGAGAGGGGGAGAGAAAGAGAGAGACAGACGGAGAGGGAGAGAGAGAGGGAGGAGAGAGTGAAACAGAGGGAGAGAGGAAAGAGAGGGAGAGAAAGAGAGGGAGGAGTGAGTGAGACAGAGGGAGAGAAAGAGAAGGAGGAGAGAGTGAGACAGAGGGAGGAGAGAGAGTGAGAGAGAGGGAGAGAGAGAGAGGGAGAGAGAGAGAGAGAGAGGGAAAGAGAGGGAGAGAGAGAGTGAGAGACAGGGAGAGAAGGAGAGGGAGAGAGAGAGAGAGAGAGGGGAAGAGAGGGGGAGAGAGAGAGAGGTGGAACTCGAGCCCACTCTGCAGGCTGTCCTGCTGGAAACTGTAGCCCAAGGGTGTAATAACCTATACACCTAAATCCGATATGACAATCCATTTCGGTGTGGTAGCATGGGGGGGGCGATGTGGACCTCTGACAGGCTGATTCCTCACTGTCGGGCCGGGTCGGCCGGGTCGTATTTCGCCCCCGCCTGCCCCCCCCCCCCCCCCCCCCCCCCCCCCCCCTCCCCCGGTGTCTCCGTCCCGAGACGCACGGCCGACAGAAATACCCACAATGGCGGACGGGGGCCGCCACTTCCCCTTTCCCTTCATTCTTAAAAAAACCAACACTGCCCCCCCCACCTTTTCTGTGCGTCGGCTGGGACTACCGCTGGTGGGGCGGTACGGGACGGGCCTGGACAGGACGGGACGGGTGTGCCACTTCCCGTTTCCTTCGGGGGGGGTTGGGGGGCTGGCCAACTTCCTTTCGTAGCGGGGGAGACCTTGAAGCGGCCTTGCTCATTAAACCCCCCGTCCGCTAACTTTACGCCCCTCGCACCTTTTAAGTGTTCACTAAAGCCACGAGATATAGATGTGCACTTTTTTTTTTAAACGAAATATCGGAAAGATGATAAAATGTCCTTTCTCTGTAAAGTTGGCTGATGCCATGTCTGAGCAGGCAAGCTGGAGCTCTGGCACTGATGGGAGGTGGGGATGGATGTTGACCCATTTGTCACAGGTGTAAAGTTCCGGAGAGATTGGCGTTTTACTGGCCCTTTAAGAAAGTCTGACCATGTGCAGAAAGGACCAGTGATGACCACCCCTCTGTTGTTGCTAGAAATGACTTCACAGCAATGCTGACCTGCCGTTATGCTAACCGTAGCAGCAATGCTAAAGGCTATTATTGCAACCCCTAATCACAGTGCTAATCTGATGTTCAGAAACAATGCTTGTCTCCAGAGTTCATAGTCAACACGGTCAAGTCGTATGAGCACCCGGGAGCTTGTTCTCGGCTAATTGCTGAAACTGAACTGTTGTTTTGGTTAGCCTAGCGGTTTGATGGAAGACCTTCTGGGGGTACAACATACTACCAGAAGTGGTCTCGTTGGGCCAGTAGGGGTCATTTCCCTCCGTACCTAGCAAAGACATCCAGTGCCCCAGTCTAGTGACGGGGATACGGTGCCTTACTGAGGTGATAATCACTCAATCTGATCCTTAACAGTCCCAGGACACTTAATGAATCCCAAAGGGGATCCCTGGGAACCAGGGAGACATCGCTCGAGCCACGGGGAAGCACCACAGAAGAAGACAGGGAAAAATAGACTGATGACTCAGGCAGAGAGAGAGAGAGAGAGAGAGAGAGAGGCCTACCTCAGATGAATCACTTTTGGCAGTATTTAGCCTTTAGCAATGCGCATAGCCTTTCATCTAAAATGAAATGAAAACAAAAAAAAAAAAAAAAAAAATCATTTGAGAAAATCCAAAATTCATTTTGCGGCAAAATACTCAAAAATGACTGGTTGAAGCTTTGGTAACGGGTCTAACTTGCGTCAGAAAGCCAGCGCGTTTTGGAACACGTGAAAGCTGTTCTCTCCTCAGGAGACCCGATAATGGCGGCCTTCCATTTCTTTTACAGAATCTGTGCCAATACTGCATGTTCTATGTCAGTGTAGGCATTAGTAGATATCCTGAATAAAGGTGGGAATCCAATAAATGTCTTAAATAATGGTTGAAATGATCTTGCTTTTAACATATACACTGTTCACTGTACACACTGCCACATTGGATTCCCTGAAATCTTCAAATGTGAGTCGAAATACCTTCATATTTATTCATTAAGTGAATTGGCTGGCTTTTTTTTCACTTTTGCACACAGCTGGGTATTTTCCTGAAGCAATTCTGGTACTTTGCTCAAGGGCACAGCCGCAGTGCCCCTCCTGGGAATCAAACCTGCAACCTCCGAGTTAAACAACCGGTTCCCTAAAAGTTATACTCCGCCGCAGCCCATAATGCATCAGTGGCGCTGTTAAAATGGGAAACAAAATGAGGCACAAGGGGGTTTGAGAGTACGAGGGACAAGGAAAGAGGGGTTCCAGTCTCAAAATTAAGATAAGTAGACCGCAGGAAAAAATAATTAAAATGGAAACGCGGCGCAAAGCTAATTAGCGGAACATGCTAAAATAAATGGAAAACGGAGGATTAAGGGCAGCTGCTCGTATGAGAGCCGCTCCTGTCATCCAAAATGAGCTTGCTTCTATTCCACAAACCAAAAACCCAGAAGAAGAAGAACAGCCGCTAGGTGTTTTCCCCCTTCAGCTTGGCTTCGGAAATAAACGGTCACTGTGCCACAGCGAACAGATGAAGGAGGAGGGAAAGGGGCTACGCCCAAACGCACCTGGTTGTGTGCTGTGATTGCAGTCTCACCCACTCGCTGGAGCGGGGGGGAGAAAGCAAAAAAAAAAAAAAAAAAAAAAGGCGAAACCGATGGCAACGGCAGACGGTGCTATCTTGGGGAATTGTGATGTCGTTCTTGGTTCCGGTTCCGCGTTCCGTGTTCCGTGCCGGACCTGGTGTCCGAGACACTGTGTGCTGAGTGAAGTACAGTAATCCCACCCACCCCCCCCCCACCCTCCCACCCCCCAATACCCCATTTGACTTTTACCCCATTAAAATGCCGCCGCTTCGAACGAACGTGTCACCGGCACTTCCGCAATTATGTGTAAAATTATATTTCTGCTCAGATGAATTCTAAATAAATTGAAGAAAAAAAATCAATTTCCCTCTGAAGTTTGCTCGGCCAGCGATGATTATGTTTCAGCTGGCGGAGAGCACCTGCCAATTTCCGCATCTGTCTGAAAATTTGCCCAACTTGAGGGGCCAATCACCCGGAATAATTACTAGAGCCACGCACACTTTGACAGACAAACTGGAAATTATTTTATTTTATTTTTTTTTTAAAGTGAATGAAAAAGGAAAACCTTTCTTTGTCCTATCTATGATTTCAGGACTCGATGAATACAAAGTAGACCATGACTTTTATTTTCTGCTTTGGACAACGAGGACCACGCGTCGGGGTAGGAAAGATCATGTTCACCTGAAATGTGAAGACGGAAAGGTGGACGTGATGAGTCGGGCTGAACAGCTTATTTTGGAATGGTTCCTCATTGGGCCTGTTGACCATCAACAAATCCGCAGTCTGTCACTTTGTCCTTGATTTTTTTCCCCCCCGCACAGGTGTCGGTTGATGTTACCGTTATGTTTCAAGTGGTACACAAACGGCAGCTATTTTTTTTTTTTTCGCTTTGGAATTGGTTTCAGTCGTTCTCAACAGGTGCCTGTGTGCGCCAATGAGACTGTTGTCTTTTTTTTAAGATGGAGGCTCGTGGTTCTTCTCTCTCTGATTTGCCAATGCCCTTTCTGGCCTTTCAAATGTGTCATTAAGAGAGAGGGGACTCGCTCTCCTTATTTCTCTGTTTCTTTCTCTCTCGCTCACTCCCGTTCACTCCTAGGGACGGTTTGTTATTTTGGAGAAGGTCGCGGGTGCAGAACGCTTTGTTTCACATTATTAGTGAAGAAAGGCACGTGCGGCTTGACCTCTATGCCTCTCTCATTAGTGGACTTCATTGAGGCTTTGTGAGGAGTTCATGAGCGCATGTGTGTTAATTTCATATCAGTTACGTAGGCAGTCTCTCTTTTTTGTCCCTTTCTCAGTGATGACCTTCTGAATTTTCTGTGTTTTGGAGAAGTTTGTGGGTGCAAATCTAAGATGAGTTGTGTAGAGGGAGAAGTCTCCCTCTGTCACAGAAAGGAACCCTTCTGCAGTATCTGCTGTACTTTGGATGATGGTTAGGTCATGTTGTGATGGTCGTGTATGAATTGTGTAAGTGTATTTTATGTTGAGATTATTGTGTGAGGACTGTGTGAGTGTGTAGGTCATGTGCTGATGGTTTTGTGAGGACTGTGTAAGTGTGCGTTTGTGTTTTAATGTTGTATGGAGACTGTAAGTGTAGATCATGTTGTGATGGTTTTGTGAGGACTGTGTAAGTGTAGATCATATTGTGATGGTTTTGTGAGGACTGTGTAAGTGTAGATCATGTTGTGATGGTTGTGTGGGGACCGTGAGTGTAGATAATGTTCTGATGGTTTTGTGAGGATGGTGTAAGTGTAGATCATGTTCTGATGGTTTTGTGAGGACTGTGTAAGTGTGCGTTTGTGTTTTAATGTTGTATGGAGACTGTAAGTGTAGATCGTGTCTTGTAGATCATGTTGATGTGTGTTTCCCCTACTTTCTCTCTGTACGGCCGGTGTCCTGAGCGCCGAGCCTATACGTCACAACCTCGCGCCGAAGGAAGAGTCTCCCTGCCACCGGCACACCGTCAGTTGGGGTTGTTTATTGATCGCATCGCTGTGCGATGGAAGTCAGTGGGTGGGTGATGTCATCATCAATTGATGCCCCCCTTGAATGAAACATCTTTCCTGTTGGGTGTAAACACAAGACTGGCCAGCACATTGTGATGAACATCGCAATGTAAGCAGTGTGGCAGTGTCCTGTGTGTGTGTGTGTGTGTGTGTGTGTGTGTGTGTGTGTGCATGTGTGTGTGTGTGTGTGTGCTTGTGTGTGTATGTGTGTGTGTGCGCGATTGTGTGTGTGTGCTTGTGTGTGCTTGTGTGTGCTTGTGCATGTGCGTGTGTGTGTGTGTGTGTGTGCGCAAGTGTGTTTGTGTGGCCTTTTTCTCTTCCTCTTCTGTTCTGGAGGAATGCTTCTCTCTGTATAATTAAGGAACCTTTTCACCCCTCTCTCTCCCTCTCCTTCTTTTTCCGTCTTCCTCCCCCCTGTCTCCCTTTCTGTGTCTCCTCCTCTATGCCCCTCTTCTCTCCATCCTCTCTTCTCCCCCTCCCTCTCTCACTCCCTCCCTTTCTCTCTCTTCCCCCCCTCCCTCTGTGTCCCCCTTCTCCTCTCTCTCGGCTGCCCCCTCCGCCTCTCCTTCTCTCTGCCCCTCCTCTCTCTGTCCTCTCTTCTTCCCCCTGTCCCCCTTTCCGTCTCCCGTCCTCCCTGCCCCCCCCCCCCCCCCCCCGTCCCGCAGGAAGGCTGATATGATTGATGGATGTTCAGTGGTGTAGACTCTGGCGTAAACATTAATAATCTGCAGTCCTGCCTCTGCAGCCGGTTCAGTCCGTCCCCCGAGTCAGGTGCCACGGCTGCCGCCAGAGGGGGGGGAGAGAGCCCTGTACAGTGTGTGTGTGTGTGTGTGTGTCTGTGTGAGTGTGCGTGAGAGTGTGTGTGTGTGTGTGTCAGTGTGTGTGTATGTGTGTGCGTGCGTGTGTGAGAGTGTGAGAGAGAGTGTGTGTGTGTGTGCGTGTGTGTGTGAGAGTGTGTGTGTGTGTGCGTGTGTGAGAGAGAGAGTGTGTGTGTGTGTCAGTGTGTGTGTGCGTGTGTGTGTTTATGTGTGTGTGCGCGCGTGCGTGTGTGAGAGTGTGAGTGTGTGTGTGTGTCAGTGTGTGTGTGTGTGTGCGTCTGTGTCAGTGTGTGTGCGCGCACGTGTGTGTGTATGTGTGTCAGTGTGTGTGTGCGTGTGTGAGTGTGTAAGAGTGAGTGTGTGTATGTGTGTGAGTGAGTGTGTGTGCAGTCCTCTGTCAGGTACCTGTCTGTCAGGTGTGGCTGTAGCCCCTCTACCTGCCTGTTTGTGTGTGTGTGTGTGCATGCGCGTGCGTGTGTGAGAGTGTGAGTGTGTGCGTGAGTGTGTGTGTGTCAGTGCGTGTGTGTATGTGTGTGAGTGTGTATGTCAGTGCATGTGTGTGTAAGAGTGAGTGTGTGAGTGTGTGTGTGAATGTGTGTACATGTGTGTGTGCAAGTGTGTGTGTGTGTATGTGCGTGAGTGAGTGTGTGTGCAGTCCTCTGTCAGGTACCTGTCTGTCAGGTGTGACTGTAGCCCCTCTACCTGCCTGGGGCAGCTAATAGGCTGTATTAGAGCTCGCTCATTAAATCTCATTCAGATTAAAGCTGTCAGCTTCCTCTGCCTGCTGGAGTTTGCCTCCCACCTCCAGTTCACTGGAGACTGAACATTTAACAAGACGCAGATTCAGAAAGGTTTCGAAAAATATGGTGTGCTTATGAAACATATGAACTTCTCTCCTTACCTCAAGTGTTTTATTTATTTATTTTTTAAACAAGGTTTATTTATAGTTTTTTTTGTCCATAGCTTGTCATTGCCCACACAGCCATGAACATATGGATAACCCCTCCCCCTACTCCCATGGTTACAGTCAGATCATGTACAATCTAAAACAACATATTTAAAATAAATAAATATATATATGTATATATATATATATATAGGTAAAAAGCCAAACAGACATAAAATAAACAAATAGGTTGTAAATTAACTCATAACTTAAGGATGCCAATATTCATATTAAATAAATAAGTCCTTACCTCAAGTATTGATTGAGTATTAATCTTAAAATTTATCTGTCTGGGGTCCACTTGGAACAGGTGTAAACTGAAGGATTGCAAACTCTCTCCCTTTCCCACCCTTATTCTCTCTCTCTCTCTCTCTCTCTCTCTCTCTCTTTCTCAGCCACTCTCTCTGTTACGCGGCGAGGGGGGTTTGGACCCAAGCGCAGAGGAAAAAATACAAAAAAAACTCCAAAGGTAGGCAAAACCAAGACTTTACTTATTAGGGGAACAAAAGGGGAACAGAAAGCCTCGCAGGGCAAGATTAACAAACACAAAAGAAAACCTCAAAAGCCCGGGGAAACTGAAATACAAAAATCCCAAAGCAAGAAGAACGGAGCAGGCAAGGAACAGGTTACAGACAATGCAGGCTACGAACAGGCAGGGCACAGGCAACAACCATCAAAACTGACAAACCGACACGCAACAAGCAACAAAGCAACAAGGATCCAGCACCTGAGTCCAGGGGAAGGGAAACTTAAATAGACAGACACTGACGAGACACAGGAGGGCACAATGAACAATCAAAGCCACAGAGAGGGAAGGGAGAACGAGACAGCCAACAGAATAATTGAAACCAATAATACAATTAACAGGGGGGAGCAGGACACAAAACAGAAGTGCCGCCATCTGGCGGCCCAACAAGGGAAAGACAGGGGGAAGACACAGAACCCTAACAGTACCCCCCCCTCCCCAAGGGACGGCTCCTGACGTCCCAGGAGGCCGACCCTGGGAGGGGGGTGAACTGAAGGGTGGGAGCAGGGAACAGAACTCAGGACAGGAGCACAGATGGGGGAACCGGACTCAGGACTGGACTGGACAGAAAACAGGACTGGGACTGGACAGGGCAGGACTCAGGGCTGGAAACAGGACTGGACACAGGACTCAGGCACGGAACAGGACTCAGGACTGGACACAGGAACAGGACTTCGACAGGAACACAGGGCTGGGCAGGAAACTCAGGAACTGGACAGGACAGGACTCAGGGCTGGACAGGACTCAGGAACTGGACAGGACGGAGACAGGACTCAGGACTCAGGCACTGGACAGGACTCGGGCTCAGGAACTGGACAGGGAACTCCGGGCTCAGGAGGCTCAGGAAACTCAGGAGGCTCAGGAAACTCAGGAGGCTCAGGAAACTCAGGAGGCTCAGGAAACTCAGGAGGCTCAGGAAACTCAGGAGGCTCAGGAAACTCAGGAGGCTCAGGAAACTCAGGAGGCTCAGGAAACTCAGGAGGCTCAGGAAACTCAGGAGGCTCAGGAAACTCAGGAGGCTCAGGAAACTCAGGAGGCTCAGGAAACTCAGGAGGCTCAGGAGGCTCAGGAACCTCAGGAGGCTCAGGAAACTCAGGAGGCTCAGGAAACTCAGGAGGCTCAGGAAACTCAGGAGGCTCAGGAAACTCAGGAGGCTCAGGAAACTCAGGGCTCAGGAAACTCAGGGCTCAGGAAACTCAGGGCTCAGGAAACTCAGGGCTCAGGAAACTGGACCGGTCTCAGGACCGGGGCGGGAACAGGAACAGGACTGGACTCAGGACCGGGGCAGGAACAGGAACAGGACTGGACTCAGGACCGGGGCAGGAACAGGAACACAAACGGGACTGGGGCGAGGCACACACCAGACAGGACCTACACATAGACAAGGAACAGACTGACGGAGACAGAACTGAACGCGGACAGAACACCGGACTGGTACAAGACGAGACGAAAACACCGAACTGGACTCTGGCTAGACGAGACGAGACAGAACACTGGACGGGGAAAAGACTCAAGACTGAACACCGGACTGGACTTACGACAGGAAGGGACAAGACCAAGACCCAACCAAACAGATACACACACTCACAACACCGGACTGGGCACAAGACAAACACGGAGCGGACTCAACACTACAAGGAACTAGACGTGGGCACTACACCGGGGTGGAACGAGACTGACAGGAAAACGGACTGACGCAGACACGGGAACACAGGGAGACCTACAAAGACAAACAAAGGGACAAGCAGGCAGGGAGACACACGGCAACACCAACAGACACACAAAGGGACAGACAGACAGGGAAGGAAAGGGGTGACCCCAAAGACTGACACAAGGACTGACAAACAGGCAAACAGGACAAAAAACACGCGGACTGACACACAGCCAGACAGGCAGACAGACGGGAGAACACATTGGCCGATGGGCCGACGGCCTGGGGGGCGGACAAACAGGCCAATAAACTGGCTGACACACATACAGGCAAACAGGCAGACAAACAGGCGGGCAGACAACTAGACAAGGGGGCCGGAGAACACACAGACACACGGTCGGGAACACTGGGTGGCGTAAGAACATTAGGTGGAGTGCGGACTCTAGGGGGCGCGACAACACCGGGGGAAGGACGGACACCGGGGGAGCGACAACACCGGGGGGAGGGACGGACACCGGGAGGGGGAACGGACACCGGGGGGAGCGACACCAAAAGGAGAATGAACACCAGGGAAAAGGGCGGACACTGGGGGGGAGCGACGACGCCAGGGGAAGGACGGCCACTGGGGGGAGCGACGACACCAGGGGAAGGACGGCCATTGGGGGGAGCGACACCACCAGGGGGAGAACGGCCACGAGGGAGAGCGACACCACTAGGGGGAGAACGGACACTGGGGGAAGCGAGCACACTGGGGGGGGCGAGCACGCTAGGGGGCGAGGGATCGCTAGGGGGCGAGGGAACGCTAGGGAGCGAGGGATCACTGGGCAAGGCGTGGCCACTAGGGGACAAGGCGTGGCCACTAGGGGACAAGGCGTGGCCACTAGGGGACAAGGCGTGGCCACTAGGGGACAGGGCAGGAGCACAAGGCGACTTCGGAGGCTTCTCCAGGGCGCGGGGCGAAGCAGGCAGAGGCCCCTCCGGGACTGGGGGCGGAGCAGGCCGCGAGGGCCCCTCCGGGACTGGGGGCGGAGCAGGCCGCGAGGGCCCCTCCGGGGCTGGGGGCGGAGCAGGCCGCGAGGGCCCCTCCGGGGCTGGGGGGCGGAGCAGGCCGCGAGGGCCCCTCCGGGGCTGGGGCGGAGCAGGCCGCGAGGGCCCCTCCGGGGCTGGGGGCGGAGCAGGCCGCGAGGGCCCCTCCGGGGCTGGGGGCGGAGCAGGCCGCGAGGGCCCTCCGGGGCTGGGGGCGGAGCAGGCCGCGAGGGCCCCTCCGGGGCTGGGGGCGGAGCAGGCCGCGAGGGCCCCTCCGGGGCTGGGGGCGGAGCAGGCAGCGAAGGCCCCTCCGGGGCTGGGGGGCGGAGCAGGCAGCGAAGGCCCCTCCGGGGCTGGGGCGGAGCAGGCAGCGAAGGCCCCTCCGGGGCTGGGGGCGGAGCAGGCAGCGAAGGCCCCTCCGGGACTCGGGGCGGAGCAGGCAGCGAAGGCCCCTCCGGGACTCGGGGCGGAGCAGGCAGCGAAGGCCCCTCCGGGACTCGGGGCGGAGCAGGCAGCGAAGGCCCCTCCGGGACTCGGGGCGGAGCAGGCAGCGAAGGCCCCTCCGGGACTCGGGGCGGAGCAGGCAGCGAAGGCCCCTCCGGGACTCGGGGGCGGAGCAGGCAGCGAAGGCCCCTCCGGGACTCGGGGCGGAGCAGGCAGCGAAGGCCCCTCCGGGACTCGGGGCGGAGCAGGCAGCGACGGCCCCTCCGGGACTCGGGGCGGAGCAGGCAGCGAAGGCCCCTCCGGGACTCGGGGCGGAGCAGGCAGCGAAGGCCCCTCCGGGACTCGGGGCGGAGCAGCAGCAGCGAAGGCCCCTCCGGACTCGGGGCGGAGCAGGCAGCGAAGGCCCCTCCGGGACTTCGGGGCGGAGCAGGCAGCGAAGGCCCCTCCGGGACTCGGGGCGGAGCAGGCAGCGAAGGCCCCTCCGGGACTCGGGGCGGAGCCGGCAGCGGAGGCCCCTCCGGGACTCGGGCGGAGTCGGCAGCGGAGGCCCCTCCGGGACTCGGGGCGGAGCCGGCCAGCGGAGGCCCCTCCGGGACTCGGGGCGGAGCCGGCAGCGGAGGCCCCTCCGGGACTCGGGGCGGAGCCGGCAGCGGAGGCCCCTCCGGGGCACGGGGCGGAGCCGGCAGCGGAGGCCCCTCCGGGACTCGGGGCGGAGCCGGCAGCGGAGGCCCCTCCGGGACTGCGGGCCGGCAGGCGGCGAAGGCCCCTGCTGGACAACGGGCAGGGGCAGGCGGATCCGGCGGGACGGCGGGCCTTTTCGGTTCGCTGGGCTGGGAGTACCTCTCTGCCAGGGGGGGCATATCCGCGACCCCCCGGAGGTGCTGGTCCCACTGCAGGGCCGTGGCGAACAGGAGTTCAAAGTCACCGCACTTGTCCACGCCGGAATACATAAGCCCGCCGTGGAGGGCGTCCCTCATGTTGTCCCTGAAGAGCTGGCACACTGTGGACTGGGGCAGGTTAGCCTTTGCGGCTACGGCGCGGAACTCCCCTACGTAGTCCAGAAAAGGGCGCGACCCCTGGACAGTGTCGAAAAGCCTTTCGGCCCACTGGCTACTGGACAGGGGAGCTGGTTCCACGGCCAGACCTGGGCCGGAGGCTTCCCCAGCCACCACCGGCTTGCTCCACACCGGTGGCATGGCCAGCAAAAAAAAACCCAAAGCCTCGATGAGAAGAAAAAAAAAAAACCTCTGCTGGGTCCAGCTCTGGCTGGATCCTTCTGTTACGCGGCGAGGGGGGTTTGGACCCAAGCGCAGAGGAAAAAATACAAAAAAACTCCAAAGGTAGGCAAAACCAAGACTTTACTTATTAGGGGAACAAAAGGGGAACAGAAAGCCTCGCAGGGCAAGATTAACAAACACAAAAGAAAACCTCAAAAGCCCGGGGAAACTGAAATACAAAAATCCCAAAGCAAGAAGAACGGAGCAGGCAAGGAACAGGTTACAGACAATGCAGGCTACGAACAGGCAGGGCACAGGCAACAACCATCAAAACTGACAAACCGACACGCAACAAGCAACAAAGCAACAAGGATCCAGCACCTGAGTCCAGGGGAAGGGAAACTTAAATAGACAGACACTGACGAGACACAGGAGGGCACAATGAACAATCAAGCCACAGAGAGGGAAGGGAGAACGAGACAGCCAACAGAATAATTGAAACCAATAATACAATTAACAGGGGGGAGCAGGACACAAAACAGAAGTGCCGCCATCTGGCGGCCCAACAAGGGAAAGACAGGGGGAAGACACAGAACCCTAACACTCTCTCTCTCCCTCTATCTCTTCCCCCCCTCTCTTTTGCTCTTGCTCTCTTCCCCCAAGGGGAGGGCTCGTGGCCAGTGTCTAGCCTGATGGCGGAGGGGGCGGGACGGTCCACGGGCGTCTGGACTCTTAACGATGTCCGTGATTCATGATTCAGCGAGCGGTCCCGGGGGACGGGATTAAAAGCGTTTACGCTAACCGTTCCCGAGGGAGTTCGGGCCTTTTATCTCCCGAGCAGCGAGAGCCTCGCTTTAAACCGCGCGCGGCTCGGCGTCCGCGGCAACCGGTCAGCGCCGGCTTGCGTTGAGATGAAAGCTTTTGTTAAAAAAAAAAAAAAAGTTATTTCTCCGGCTCTGTAAAAATGGGGGTTCCCGACATCAGTCTTGGGGACGTCGGTTGTGCGTGCTGGTTTCTCTTACTGCTACAGTCTTTATATCAGTTATGGTTGCTAAAAAAACATGTGCCGCTGCCATGGTTCTGGCTTTACTTTTTTTGTTTGTTTTTACTTTAACAAATGTGTGCAATTTTGTCTCATTGCCACTGTTTTTTGCCTTTGAAATATTCGTTGTCCAAAAATGGTTTTGTGTCTGTGACCAGCTTTTCACACATTTGGCAGCCAGGGTCCCACTGGTTTCCCCTGTCAGTTACTTTAATCGTGACATCTTTATAAAGGAGTCATTTGCCACATAGCGCTTTATAGAAAAGGAGAGCGTTAGCCCCGCCGATGTGATTGATTAGTCATCAATTCAGCATGGCGTGCATCGCTATTGCTGACGCATTACGTACATTAGGTATATCGCCTCGCATCAGACATTAAAGCGGTCAAATTAATGTGGATTAACAGTTCGTCGTCACTCGCTTTTACGGTTGGAAGGATCACCAGCATACATGGAGTCCCCCAGGACGGAGTTTGAGTAGAGCCAGGTCAGGTTGCCTGCTGGTTCTAGACTATTGCGGTGATATTTTAATGTAAAAATGTATCATTTTTTTAAAAAGTAGACAATTAGTTTAAAAAAAAAAAAAAAACAACAACAACAAAAACAAAAACAAACCTGTTCTCCTCCCGCCTCTCGGTCTCTGTTTTCACTGAGCTTTGGGCCAGTCGGACCCGTTGTGGGATTTCGGTGCGTGCAAGCGGGTCTGGGACTCTACTATAGGCCTATTTGTGCTATTTCCGTGGCGCACTGCGTGTCATCCAAGTTCTCCCTCAGTCGCGCTTGGAGATTATCTCCATGGCAACTGTGTCGTTTATTCGTCAGAACGTCGCTCGTTCGAAGTCCCGGAGCTTGCTGCAGGCTGCCGAGAGGCGCTCTCGGTGTGTCAGCGTACACAGACTGGCCCGAGCGGTATTGTGTGCTCCCTAAAAAAATATGATACCAATGTTTACTGCTACACGCGTCACCCCTGCGAAAGCGAATACTCTGAGCAATAAGAGAATGACGTGCATTCTGTGAGACGAATCTGGTGCTGCTGTTTACTGTAAATTCTTTTTCTCATGTTTTTTTTTTTTTGGTCTTTTATTGCTTGAAAGTTGTGAGCGTTTTATCTATATAAAAATAAATGGTGGTGTCTGCATTTCCGACACATTCAAAGCTTGCGCCCTTTTCCCGCTCAGCTAGGCCACTTCTGAATTTGTCTCTGAGAACTGGAAAAGGGTGTTTAGTTAAACATACGCGTGCTTTGCTTCTGGCGTATGCCTATTTTCCTTCCTTTTTTTTTTTTTTTGCTGAAGAGAAAATCTCGGTAAAAACCACGTGCGTGTACAGGTTAAATTTTCTTGCAATGACATTATGGGAACGAGTGACCCGAGTTCCCCTTTAGCCGCCGCGAGCGGTGTTCGCAGTCAGAGCTATCCGAGTCGCGGCGAATTAATGATGCTCTGGACAGCCAATTCTTTAAGGATTTGCTCTGACCTCCGCCGCGAGACTTCCCCTCGTAGCGGCAATTAGAAGAAAATCTGCCGGCTCGCAGTGTGAGAAAGAAGAAGAGGGGGGGAAAAATCCCTTTATTTGCCAGTGAGAATTAAATGAAGGGTTTGGCCCCTGGAGAAACGGCAAGGGTTACACACCGTGTCATTAGCGATGTGTTCCGTGCAATGCATTTGCATACAGTTGCTGAGCATTGTGGGGATTTTTGTTTTGTTATTGAGACAAAAAAAAGCGCTGTCCTCTAATGCAGTGGTTCTCAGTCTTGGCCTTGGGGAACCCCGTGTATTCTGGTTTTAGCGCCAGACAATCTTTTTTTTAAATTAAGGCTGTTTAATTTAAGTTCTTTCTTGATTTTTTCCCCCCTTAAACTTATTAACGCAATGCAGGTTTGTCTCGTTATAATTTTATTTGTCTTTCAATTCTTCATGATCTTCCAAATGGTTCGTTTCAGTGGTCAGGTGACCACACCTCATTCAAAAAAGAAAAAAAAAGAAAAGAAAGAAGTAACGTCTTTTTATGTTATCATTTACAATATTGCGCAACAAGCATACTGCCAATATGGGAGTTTCATTATTCACCGCACGCATAGCTATTTCTGACATAATGTGGCTTAAGCGGGAAAGTAATCCCTCAGAACACGAATAAGTGTCTTATTAAGAAAAATGAACAGCTTGTTAAAATTCTGGCTTTGCGAGTGTGGCTGGAACCAAAGCCAGCACACACAGGGGGGTCCCCAGGACCGAGTGTGAGAACCGGTGCTTTAGTTAATACCTGTAAAATCCACAGATATCCTGTGCAAAAGAGGAATTGGAAAGAAGAAGAGTGAGGTCTTCCCTTTTCAGGTAAATTCCATGATGACATCACAAGCTGTGGGTTACCAAGTGAATGTCAGTAAAGCTGAGCCTCATGACCATGGCAGTGGTTAAAATGCAGGTGTACTAATGCTGCTGGGTGGAGAGAGAGTGAAACAGAGGTGGGGAGAAAGAGAGAGGTAGAGAGCAACAGAGAGATAAAGAGAGAAACAGACAGGGGGAGGAGAGCAAGAGCAAAAGAGAGGGGGAAGAGACAGAGAGAGAGAATAAGGGTGGGAGAGGGAGAGAGAGTTTGCAATCACCTGGTTTGATCCTTTGTTAGGGTTGGAGTGAAAACCAGTAGATCTGTTATACACAATCAATCACTTGCTGATTTTGACCAGTCACTGTGCTTTGTTGTGGATAACCACTTTTTAGATTGGTTTCCACTAGTCAGTGATGGGACAATAAGACTTTGTGACCCCCCCCCCACCCTCCCCCCCAAAAAAGAGTTACCACATTCCAGGGCTGCCCAACCCTGTTCCTGGAGATCTACTGTCTTGTAGGTTTTCACTCCGACCCTAACAAAGCACATGTCATTCAACAGCTAGAGATCTCGTTGAGCTGCTGATTGGTAGAATCAGGTGTGCTTTGTTAGGGTTGAAACGGAAACCCCACAGGAAGGGTAGATCTCCAGGAGCAGCGTTTGGGCAGCCCCCTTCCGTATTCCATCCGAAACGCACTGACTTGCTGCCGTGGAGAAAAAAAGGTCTTCTGATTGGTTCCAACAATTTCAGTGATTGACAGCTCCGTGTAGCCCGTTGCGATGTTCGTGAAAGCTCATGAGAAATATCAGTAATGCAGCAAATGGAAGCGGACAATGTCAAAGCCACTCAGGCCCTTGGAGAGGCATGCCCCGTCGAGTCTCTTAAATCAAAACCCCCCCCCCCCCCCCCCCCGCTGAATTTAAGCCTTTTTTTTCCTCCCCTCCCTCTCTCTCCTGGTTTCGGTGCTCATAAAAACCTGGGGTGTTTAGCTTCTTTTTTTTTTTTTTTTTTTTAATGGGTAATCCCAAACCATAAATGGCTGTTTACCACTCCTCCCTCCTCCCTTTTCTGGCACTGCCGTGTGCGGTGTGGCGCGTGTCCTTTTAAATTCACAAACTCTTCCATCCAAAGGGGGTTTTTTTTTCCCCCCACCCGATTCTTAAAGGGCCAGTCCCGTGCAAAACTAGCCTTTTCAGTACAGCCTCAGAGCTGTACTGTGCATCAGCAATGGGCAGAGGCAGATTCACCACATTCAGCACAACCCTTGCTTCTCAGACATAGTAAACGCATTCAGGTCTGTATTCAATCCACAACGTCTGTATTCAATCCACAACTTCTGTATTCAATCCACAACGTCTGTATTCAATCCACAACGTCTGTATTCAATCCACAACTTCTGTATTCAATCTACAACATCTGTATTCAATCCACAACGTCTGTATTCAATCCACAACTTCTGGATTCAATCTACAACATCTGTATTCAATCCGCAACTTCTGTATTCAATCCACAACGTCTGTATTCAATCCGCAGCTTCTGTATTCAATCCACAACTTCTGTATTCAACCCACAACGTCTGTATTCAATCCACAATGTCTGTATTCAGTCCACAACTTCTGTATTCAATCCACAACTTCTGTATTCAATCCACAACGTCTGTATTCAACCCACAACATCTGTATTCAATCCACAACATCTGTATTCAATCCACAACTTCTGTATTCAATCCACAACGTCTGTATTCAATCCAAAACTTCTGTATTCAATCCGCTACGTCTGTATTCAATCCAAAACTTCTGTATTCAATCCGCTACGTCTGTATTCAATCCACAATTTCTGTATTCAATCCACAACTTCTGTATTCAACCCACAACCTCTGTATTCAATCCACAATGTCTGTATTCAGTCCACAACTTCTGTATTCAATCCACAACTTCTGTATTCAATCCACAACGTCTGTATTCAACCCACAACATCTGTATTCAATCCACAACATCTGTATTCAATCCACAACATCTGTATTCAATCCACAACATCTGTATTAAATCCACAACATCTGTATTCAATTCACAACTTCTGTATTCAATCCACAACTTCTGTATTCAATCCACAATGTTTGTATTCAATCCCCAGCTGTCCTTAACTTTGCCTTGCAAGTAAGTGCTGGCATCATATTGTCCTTCACAAACCAATTTAGGCAAGCTAGCTTTAATGAGTGCTGCACTCACCAAGCTATGTTTAGAAAGAATTAATTGAATATTATTGATTCAGATTGCTAATTGCTGTCAAAATTAAGTGCAAATGTTAATAAAAAGCCCGGCCTAGAGCCTGTTTTATGTCTTCCGCCAATTTAGGCAAGCTAGCTTTAATGAGTGCTGCACTCACCAAGCTATGTTTAGAAAGAATTAATTGAATATTATTGATTCAAATTGCTAATTGCAGTCAAAATTAAGTGCAAATGTTAATAAAAGCCCAGCCTAGAGCCTGTTTTATGTCTTCAGCCAATCAGAGGCCTACAATGAAGAGAACTGGAGGTCAGAGCCTCAGTGAAGCCACTGTAAACACATATAAAAATCCAGCCTGTGGGGGTGTTAGAGAATGGGTTTGTTTTGGGCTGTCAGGACTTGATTTTTTTCCAGACCCTTAATGTCTCTGGTGCCTGCTTGGATTTGGCTTTATTTGCTGATGACAGAAGGCCAGTGAAATTAAATGTTCACAGAGAGAGAAAGCATTCAGCTGAAGGTAGAATGTTGATGAATAGAATGTTCAGGGACTGAATGCATTCAGTGGAAGGTGGAATGCTGATGAAATAGAATGTTCAGAGACAGAACGCATTCAGTGGAAGGTTCAGTAGAATGCTGATGAAATAGAATGTTCAGGGACTGAATGCCTTCAGTGGAAGGTTCAGTAGAATGCTGATGAAATAGAATGTTCAGGGACTGAACACATTGCATGGCAGTGGTTCATTTCCAGCTGCGTCTTCAGCGTTAAGCAGTAGATTGTTTTAGTCGGCAGTTTTGTGAGGACTGCTTTCGGGGTATGATTGGAATCTTTTAATTATTCTAGTGACTAATCAACGCATTACAGTTCCAAATGTAGCGTTTTTTAATGATCAGTGAAGTTGATTAGTTCGTTTCTCAGCTGGTTTTTCTGCCCAAGTTAGCGGCTCCTCGTGGCTAGAACTGAGAAGCTTGGCGGGATCTGACCTCATATCCTCCTCTTCCTCCTCTTCCTCCCCAGGGGCTTTGTGTATGACAGTAAGAACAACCTGCAGATGAGGGGCCTGGTGGTGCTGCTGATGTCCAAGGCGGCCGGTCCGAGTACTGCCGCCGCTGACCTCCTCCAGCAGGACATGGTCAGCGGGATCTACCCCAGGTGAGGCTCAGCTGGACGCCCGGGTGGGGTGGGGCGGGGTGGGGCGGGCTGGGGTCAAGCCCATCTCAACTGAGTTACGTCAGTATATGAGCAGGACGTCAATTAATGAATCCATTTTTTTCGAATGTTTTCTGAAAATTGTTCTAGAATTGTTCTAGAGTGTTCTAGAACTCCCCTGCTTTCAGTCACCGGCAGGGTTCAAATGAGACATCATTCCGTTACGAGCATTTTCATCTCTACAACTGAATCTACTGATTTCATGAACTGACCGATTTGAAATGCAGTTGACCTGTCTTATGCTTTGTTTCTCTGTTCTTGTTTTTTGTCCCTCCTGTTACTCTGACCTATCCAGATATTTTTGCACCTCAGGAACTTCTTTTTTTCTCTCTCTCAGATAAGGGACTGTTGAGGTTTAGGTGACTGCTCTTCAGTTATCTGTACCTCAGATATCCCTGCCCTCTCCCTGTGAGTTACACTGAACTATCAGGTAACAGAATGGAATAACGTTAGTTTTCCTGGGGGTAACTTCAGGTTAGGGAGTGTTGAGAGTGACGTACTGCCCGAAGTAGCTCCACCCCTGCAGGCTGCACCACAGGTAGCTCCTGTAGTTTCGGCTGCTGGAGTTTTATTCTCCATGAGTCCTCCTTTAACTCAGTTGAAGGTGGGCGTTGTCCCGAGTCTCTGGATTTTCCTCCTATGAGGGGTGAGATTATTCTCCTTCCTGTGACAGGTGACTGCCCTCTTGCCAGCAGACTCCCCCCCCGACCCCCCCACCCCCCCTGCTGCCCCGCTACCCACACTACTGCCCCCCTACCACTCCCAACCCCTCTAACACCAAAACCCGCCCATTTCCTCAGAACCCCCCAACACACTCCCCAGCTACCTGTACACCCCTCCCAGCACACACACCCCCCCCCAACCCCCTCATCACACCCTAACCTGCCCATACAGCCCCCCCCCATCATGCGCTAACCTACCCGTACACCCCCATGCCCCCCCCCCCCCCCCCACAGGGACTCAGACGCAGGGTGCGGTGTGCTGGGAGCAGACGACAGTAGGGCAGTGAGAGGCACACAGAGCCCCCCCTGTGCGGGACGTCCCGGCTCTAATGGTCCCGGGTTCTGGGCTGGGCGGCCGGGGGGGGGGGTCCGGTTTCACCGGCGGGACTTAACACAAGCTCCGTTTCAAAGGGCCCAGTCAGAACGGGCCCCGCTGGCCCCGCCCGGCTCACGCACGGCGTATGGGTTTCATCCCCTGTATAAACACTCCTTTTTTCCCCTCTTCCCTCCTTCTTTTTTTTTTCCGTATGTCATTGGCACGGGGCTCAGATATGAACATTGGCCTGATTATGCGAGGGACTCCTCCCTCTCGTCCTGTTTTTTGGGGAAAGGTTTTTTTCCACTCTTCGGGAACCGTGACGGTTTAACACGTTTTGTTTTAGCGTTGTCGTGCCTGCCCCCCTCCCCCTCCCCCCCCGTTTGTGAATGGGGCGGTGCTCCCTGCTCGCTGGGTAGTAGCTTCCGGTGTGAACACGCAGAAACACAGCGCTGCAGTCTGATTGCTTCCTGAACATTCCACTTCTGAGGCCAACTGGAGGGGCGTGGAGTCCAGGCGGGGTTTTGGACCAATATTTTGACATGCTGTTCACACAGTTGTACACACACACACACACACACCCTGCTGGCCCTCTGAGGTCAGCACAGGAATAAGCCCTAAGTCCCAGAATGCCCTGTGGCTCTCTCTCTCGGGTGCAGGTAGGTGAGGTTTTCCTTTGGAGTCACACCGTTGCCACTGGTTACCAATGCATTTGGAGGTAGAGGAGGACGGTGGCTGGGGAAAGTTTTTTTTGGGACAGGGGGGCTGTATGACCCTTGTTTCACAGGTCAGGTGAGGGAGGGGGCAGCCACTTCCTAGATGGGCCTGCCTGCCTGTCTGCCTATCTGTCTGCCTGTCTGTCTCTCTGTCTGTCTGCCTGTCTGTCTGCCTGTCTGTCTGCCTATCTGTCTGCCTGTCTGTCTGCCTGTTTGTCTCTCTGCCTGCCTGCCTGTCTACCTGTCTGTCTGTCTGTCTGTCTGCCTGCTTGTCTGTCTACCTGCCTGTCTTCCTGCCTGTCTACCTGCCTGCCTGCCTGTCTGCCTGCCTGTCTGCCTGCTTGCCTGCCTGCCTGTCTACCTGCCTGCCTGCCTGTCTGCCTGCCTGCCTGTCTGTATGTCTCTCTGTCTGCCTGTCTGTCTGTCTGCCTGCCTGTCTGTCTACCTGCCTGTCTTCCTGCCTGTCTGCCTGCCTGTCAGTCTGCCTGCCTGTCTGTCTTTCTGCCTATCTGTCTCTGCCTGTCTACCTGCCTGTCTTCCTGCCTGTTTGCCTGCCTGTCTGTCTACCTGCCTGTCTTCCTGCCTGTCTGCCTGCCTGTCAGTCTGCCTGCCTGTCTGTCTTTCTGCCTATCTGTCTCTGCCTGTCTACCTGCCTGTCTTCCTGCCTGTTTGCCTGCTTGCTTGCCTGCTTGCCTGCCTGTCTGCTTGCCTGCCTGCCTGCCTGCCTGCCTGCCTGCCTGCCTGCCTGGCTGTCTGTCTGTTTTCTGGGGGCTTTAGTGCAGAAGTGCGTAAGCCGCTGTCTCTCCCTGGTCTGATTATCCTCTGTAGGAGTTAATGAGGGAGCCGAGTGATTGTGTGATTACTGAGATTACCTCTGTCGTGGCTCCGTTCACACCCCCCCCCCCCCCCCCCCCCCCCCCCGTTTGGGGTGTATCAGCTGAGGACCAGGGCTCCTGTCTGCGTACGTCCCCACCGACGCTGCTCGCGGTCCGTCAGAGAGAGCGGGAGACGGCTTGGCTGTCACGCGCTTCATTTATTATTATTATTATTATTATTTTAAAAATGTTTTTAATGATAAATCACACTTTTGAGGCCACTGTCTGCCCTCGGGTGCGAGGGGACAGGAGACGCACCTGTGCACAGGCGGCCTGTGGGCGGAGCTTGGCAGACGCAGGTATGAGGTAACAGGTGTGTGAGAGGTTCCACCTGAAGCCCTGCTGTGCTGTCCTGTCTCCAGAGGATCACAGATAGCCC
The DNA here is from genome assembly GCA_025169545.1 of Anguilla japonica. Taxonomy (NCBI): domain Eukaryota; kingdom Metazoa; phylum Chordata; class Actinopteri; order Anguilliformes; family Anguillidae; genus Anguilla; species Anguilla japonica. Next base: position 81,806,488 of record CM045883.1, on the reverse strand, counting down.
AGTCTGCTGCTCTGAGTGTAAAAGGGATGGATTCTGATTCTGATTCCAGCACAGTTTAGCATCATTTAGCACAGCTTAGCTTAGCACCGCTAGGTACAGCACAGTTTAGCATCATTTAGCACAGCTTAGCCTAGCACTGCTAGGTACAGCACAGTTTAGCGTCATTTAGCACAGCTTAGCCTAGCACTGCTAGGTACAGCACAGTTTAGCATCATTTAGCACAGCTTAGCTTAGCACCGCTAGGTACAGCACAGTTTAGCATCATTTAGCACAGCTTAGCCTAGCACTGCTAGGTACAGCACAGTTTAGCGTCATTTAGCGCTGCTTAGCCTAGCACGGTTAAGTACAGCACAGCTTAGCTTCATTTAACACAGCTTAGCCTAGCAGCGTTAAGTGCAGCACAGCTTAGCTTGGTTGAGCACAGCTTGGCAGAGTTACCAGACTGTCGTGTGAGTAGCACGTTATTATGGAGTGTCTTGTGTAGGGTTAGTATCCCAGACAATGGTTTTGGAGTTGAGGTCCATGGCGTTGTGAGTGTCTCCCATTTTAGGCCATGTGAGTGGCTCTCAAATGATCTATTTGGCCCTTTCACCCTTGGTCATGGTCCTGTGTGGATCCTGTTCTGCTCCTGGTCCTGGTCCTTTTCTGGTCCTTTTCTGGTCCTGGTCCTGTTCTGGTTCTGTTCAGCTTCTGTCCTGGTCCTGTCCGGGTCCTTTTCTGGTCCTTTTCTGGTCCTTTTCTGGTCCTGGTCCCCGCCTGGTCCTGTCCGGGTCCTGTGCTGGGGTCCTGTTCTGGTCCTGGTCCTGTTCTGGTTCTGTTCCTTTCTGTCCTGGTCCTTGTCCGGGTCCTGTCCTGGTCCCTGGTCCCCGTCCTGGTCCCGTCCTGGTCCTGTGATGGCCCATATGATTCCTCCTCATTACCCTGCTCTCTGTCCGGCTGAACTGCAGCCGCACACGCGTGTGCTGTGTCTGACACGCCATGCAGGGCCGGGCCGATGGGCGTGTTCCTCTGAAGGGCAGTTTGGCGTGTTGGTTTACTCTTTTTTTTTCCTGTGGCCGGGCCCAGATGGTTACCAGAAGCCCGTGTTGTGCTTGGCGGGCGGAGCGGGGCGCTTGAATGACCCCTTTCTGCTCTGAGCTGGCGGCCAGAGGCTCTCTTCTGAGGGAACCCAGTGTCAGCCTGGGGGGGGGGGGGGGGCGGGTGGGGCAGCGGGGGGATGCTGGACGAGCAACCTCAACCCGCCCATCCCCGAAAAAAATCTCTCTCTCTGTCCCTCTCTCTCCCCTCTATCTCTCTATTGCTCCTTTTGCTCTCTCTCTCTCTCTCTCTCTGTCTGTCTTTCTGTCTCTCTCTCTCTCTCTCTCTCTCACTCTTTCTCTCTCTGAAGTCTGACACACCCTCTGGAGTCGACCATGTTCCACCCGGCCCAAAACAGGAAGTGACCTCATTTCTTCCAGCCAGTTCCTCGGACACACCAAACCCCCCCCCCCCCCCCCCCCCCCACCCCTCTGCCTTAGCCGCTGCGCGGTGCTGCAGTTTTCTCCGCTGCAGCTCGGAGCGATCCCTGCGGGCGTTTCTCTCTGGCCTGCCGGGCGTAGGCGTGGGCGTTTCCCCTGGGCTCCTGCTGCCTCCACCTTCACCCCCTCCGCCCCCCCCCCCCAGCCTGTGTCTCAGGCTGTG
>CM045883.1:81794808-81799808 GCA_025169545.1 Anguilla japonica | reverse complement strand
CAACCCAACTCCTCACCACAGCCCATTAACCCAACCCTGAACTAGAGCCTAATAACAACCCAACCTTCACCACAACATCATAACAACTCAACCCTCACCACAGCATCATAACAACCCAACCCCTCACCACAGCCCATTAACCCAACCTCACCATAGCCCCTTAACAACCCAACCCTCACCATGGCCTCATAACAACCCAGCCACCACCACCAAAACCTCAACCCCATCTGGTCTCTTGGAGCCCTCTGTCCCTCCCCTTTACCCCCCATACCTGGGACTGGCACTGTGCACTGGGCATAACCCAACCCACCACCAGGGCCCCTCCCAGTCTGTTTCCGGTCACTCTCAATCCCCACCCCCCCTCCTTAAATACTGCTCTGCCCCCGCGAGGCCAGCGTCTCCCGGGTGACGGGGACTCTGCTGGGAGGGGGGGTGGTGTGGGGGGGAGAGGAGAGAAAAGAGGAATGGAACGCTCGGGAGAGGAGGCGTGTCTGGGGGCGGAACACTTCAGCAAGATGGCATCCGATGTGGCCCTGTTGCTATGCAACCAGGAGCAAGAGTTATTTATAGACTTTAGACTGCCCCCCCCTCCTCCTCCTCGTCCTCCTCCTCCTCCTTCTCCTCCTCCTCCTCCCACACCACCCCCCCCCACCACCCACCCACCCCCCCCATCTCAAACACTGCCGATTTGGAGTGGTGCATTGTGGGAGTCTGGAGTAGTCCTGTATTTTTATTAGGGGCATGCAGGGTAAATTTTAAGTGTTTTTTTTTTTTTTTTTTAAGGAGAAATCGCAGTTTGGGTATAAATCTGAGGAATATTAAACTGGTTTTAAATCAGACTTTTTATGTGACAACAGCAAAATACCTTCTGTGTGTGCTTGTGTTTGTGTGTGTGTTTGTGCGTGTGTGTGTGTGCATGTGTTTGTGCATGTGTGTGTGCACGTGTGTGTGTGCGTTTGTGTATCTGTGTCTGTCTGTCTGTCTCTGTGTGTTTGAGAAACTGTCATCATTAGCGCTCCTTGCAATCCGTGGGCAGTGCACACACACACACACACACACACACACACAAACACAAGCACACACACACGCGCTTGTGGTTCCCACGTTTAGGAAACTATTTTCCAAAACATTCAACGATAATTAATTTATAATGTACTCAACAGGCAGTTTACAGCATTAGTGTGAGAATTTACAGGTAAAGTGCAGTCCGGGAGGACAAGAGCAGTAGTGTGACTTGGTGGGTGCGGATATCAGCGTAAATGTGCAGTAATAGCAGCTATTTGACCGTGCGGGCGAGGTGCGGGTGAGGTGCGGCTGAGGTGCGGGCTGCGTGGCTTCTGTTGAAGCTTCGTTTCCGCGTCGTGTTTCGGTTCATCGCTAAAACTCGCGGGGTAACTTTCCGTGACGCGGATGACGGCGTTCTCCGACACCGTCTGATCTGATTAAAGAGAGAGAGAGAGAAAAAAACAAAACAAACCCGACGTTCTCAGCAGTTCGCGGCCGGTGTTACCCAGCATGCACCGGCGCGGAGCCGTAGAGCCGGCGCGGCCGGCCGGTTTCTCCGGCGCGCAGCCGAACAATGGTCGTGATTGAGCCGGGAGCGGAGCGGCGACGGGGCTGGCGTTTAATAAAGGCCACCGCCGCCGCCGCCGTCGCCAACGACGACGACGTGCAATTACCTGCGGCCCCGAAAACAACCCCGCCGCCCGCCGTGCCGGGGCGGGGGGCTCCGCCGGGCCGAGGGGGGAATCTTTAATCGTCTCATCAAGGTGCTCTCTCGCCTCCCCGGAACGGCGTGTGAGTGGCCATCAGTGCGTCCCGACCCCCACCCCCCCCCCCATGACAGGTTCACCCCCCCCCCCCCCCCGTCTCGCCGGAGCGCTGTCCGTCCCATCCCGAAAGAGACCTGATTACCACCCCCCCCCCCCCCCCGCGCGCGCCTCAGCGGCTGAATCAACATTTGATTATAGCCTCCCTTCCGCGCCTGCGAAGAGCCTCATTCACTGGCCAATTTCTGCTCTGTTCTCCCGATAATCAAGAAGCGGCCGTTACTTCTAAAAGCACATTAAGGACTTCAGCGGTGTCGGTTTTTTATTTTTTATTTTTATTTTTGTTCTTTCTTCCTTTTTTTTTTTTTTTTTTTTTTTTTTTTTTTTTTTTTTTACTCGTAGGATGATTTATATATATATATATATATATATGTATTTCCCCATTATCGTTAATTTTACGCTCCCCCCCCGCGCGCTTGCGGTCCAGATGACATCCGAACGCAGATCCGGGCGGGGCCTGTCCGTCAGCAGTCTCCACGCCGTTAACAGGCTAGCTGGGAATCAAACCCGCAACCCCTCGGTCAAAAAGACCAACCCGCTGAGCGCTATACCGCACTGCCCTGGACTGCAGATGTCGGGTTTGATTCCCAGCTAGGGCAGAGCTGTATTACCCTCAAGCGAAAGGTACCTGACCTCGTTTGCTCAGTTAAATACCCAGCCGTGTTACGGGACACTGTTTTTATTTTTTGTTTCAAAATAAAAGCGCTGAGTCTGAGCTGCGTAACTTGCTCTGGACGAGAGCGAGTGCCGAACGCCTGATTGTGACGAGCGTCGTTTTGAGCCTCTGTGGTGCTTTCTCAGCGTGGGGTGCGAGGTTGGCACCGCCCCCCCGCCCCGAAACGCGCTCGTTTCCTTGGTTTCCCTTGGTTTCGGTGTCGCCTGTACCCCCGGCTTGCGGGGAAAGCGGCTTTTTGATTGCGGTTCGCTCTCCGGAGCTCGTAAAAACACGCGTCCGCCGCCTTTTACGTCCCGCCATTAGCACGGCGGCGCCCGCGAGCTCGTCGCCCGCTCGCTTTTATTCGATGCAGCAGATTGCCTCCTAAGAAATGTGTTTTTTTCTTTTCTTTTTTTTCTTTTTTTTCTTTTTTTTTGGCGGGCGACAACTCTGCTTCAGTTACATTTCACTGGCTTAAGGTGATCGTTTCTGAACGTTAATTGCATCTGATCAAATGTCCTTTGTACGCTTTTACTGTTCTTCAGTTCACACACACACACACACACACACACACACACACAAAACGAACACACACACACAAGCTAACCAATCAAACAAAACCCCCTGCTGCCTCTCTTGTAGGATTTGTCTGTGTGCGGTTTCTCTAACAAGTGGAAAAAAGTAATCTACTGTCACCTCATTCTCTCTCTCTCTCTCTCTCTCTCTCTCTCTCCCCTCAGTCAGCGTAATCTGGCTGAAATCACAGAGCTCATCCACACGGCCCTCCTGGTGCATCGTGGGATTATTAACCTCAAGGAGTGGACCAACTCCGATGGGCCCCTCAAGGACATGCAGTTCGGAAACAAGATGGCTGTGCTTAGCGGGGACTTCCTGTTGGCCAACGCCTGCACAGGATTGGCCCAGCTCAATAACACCAAGGTATGAAGTCCCGCCTCCTTCACAGCGGTGTGGAGCTGTGCTCAGAGCAGCAGTGTGGATCAGTGGTCAGAGCAGCAGTGTGGAGCAGCGGACGGAGTAGAAGTGTGGAGCAGTGGTTAGAGCAGCAGTGTGGATCAGTGGTCAGAGCAGCAGTGTGGAGCAGCGGACGGAGTAGAAGTGTGGAGCAGTGGTTAGAGCAGCAGTGTGGAGCAGTGATCAGAGCAGCAGTGTGGAGCAGTGGTCAGAGCAGCAGTGTGGAGCAGCGGATGGAGTAGAAGTGTGGAGCAGTGGTTAGAGCAGCAGTGTGGAGCAGTGATCAGAGCAGCAGTGCGGAGCAGTTGTTAGAGCAGCACTGTGGAGCAGCGGTCAGTGCAGCAGTGTGGAGCAGCGGTCAGAGCAGCAGTGTGGAGCAGTGGTCAGAGCAGCAGTGGTTAGAGTGGAAGTGTGGAGCAATGGTTGGAGCAGTGATCAGAGCAGCAGTGTGGAGCAGTGGTCAGAGCAGCAGTGTGGAGCAGTGATCAGAGCAGCAGTGTGGAGCAGCAATCCGAGCAGCAGTATGCAGTTGTGATCGGTGCCACTCCCTCTGCCTGTAGCTGTGTTTCTGAAAGCTCACTCAGGTAAAAGGGAGGGCAGTGTGCTTTAATCGCTTGGCTGGTCGCAGTGTGAAGGTGTTTCCTGCGCGCGGTGTCCGTCTGTGACGGAGGGTGGGGGGGTCGGCGTGTGGCAAAGCGGCAGACTGTGTGCACCAGCCCTCGCTGAGCTGCCTCCACTTCAGCCCCCCCCCCCCCATCTGAGCGATGGGATTGGCTGCCGCTAATGACATGCTAATCTGCTTTCGGACTGCCAGGGGGAATATTAGCAGAGTCAGTTATTTTTCAGGGGGCATCTCCCCCTGGAATTGCTGTGACGATGCTCGCCCCCTCTGGTTGTTCTGCGGTACTGCAGGGGGCTTCCACTTCAAGGCTGTCCCAGTGATTGGTTTCTTACTTCATTACATTACTGCAGTGATTTTTCAATACGCTATAGTCCCTTGTGTCCTGCAGATTACTGACCATTGTAAAGTAAATGCAGGTATTTTCACCCAGTATTTGGAATAAAATTCTTCTTGAACTTGGTTGTGTATTTTAGTTAGTTGGGGCGGCACAGTGGTGCAGTGGCTAGCACTGCTGCCTCACAACAAGAGGGTCCTTGGTTTGAATGTGGAGTTTGCATGTTCTCCCCCTGCCATACCTACACTAGGTATGAGTGTGTGAGCGAATGGTGTGTGTGCCCTGCGATGGACTGGCATCCTCTCCGGGGTGTACTCCTGCCTCTTGCTGGGATAGGCTCCAGCACACCCCCCCCCCCGCGACCCAGACCAGGAAAAAAGGGGTTCGATTAATGTATGGATTGTAGTCAGTCAGGTGTTTCCCTGAGAATTCTCTGGGTCTGACTGGAGCTTTTTTTTCCAGAATGTACCAGCTTACTTTCGTCAGAGTGTAAATTCAGATTCTGACCACTGCTCCACACTGCTGCTCTAACAACTGCTCCACACTGCTGCTCTGATCACTGCTCCACACTGCTGCTCTAACCACTGC